>PVIW01002710.1:0-123030 GCA_004026585.1 Noctilio leporinus | reverse complement strand
CTACTTGATTTTTTACGTGTAGCATCATGCACATTCGGGAATCTCTGTACCTCTGAAATGTTAAAATGCCTGACATCTCTCCCTGCCTCAGCCACAGTTAGTACACACAATGGATTCTTCAGAAATGCAGAGTTAGAACATCTGAAGCAGCTGAATACTGATTGAATGCTGATTTACATGAAAGCTGAAAGTGTACAGTATCAATAAAATGTATCTTTGGCATCTTGGCTTCTGGAGGAACACACTTCCTTTGTTCATTCACAGATCTACTCTATTTCCACCTTGTATTTAATTATCTTCCCAGTTTTCATTTGCGTATGTGTAGGCTACCATTCACAATATGCCATGCCCTACATGTGGGAGGCACAAATCTTTTCATTAAAAAAAAAAAAAAAAAAGTGGACCAGTCATTTTTGCTGCATAGCATGTGCTTTCAACAAAGCCAAAAGGATTGTACCCCCAAGAATACCAGTGTTCTCCAACTAAAATTTGCTGTTTGATGTATTGAGTCACATCATTGAGACTTCCAATTATGTGTCAGTTACATAAAAGAACTGATTAAAAAAAACTAAATCATAGGCTGTTGGGATGGGAAGAGGCTTTATAAAATGATCCAGTCCTACTCATTTTACAGATGAGGGAAATGAAACCCAGAGATGTAGAAGGTTTGCTCCAAATCACCCAGATGGAAAGTAGGAGAAGTGACACTAGAACTTGACTTTTTAAAAAAACTTACACATCCATATCAGTTACATATACATAATTATCTTGCTCTCCAGCATCTATCCATCACTTCATCCACAATCAAATAACCTCTGAGTACCAGGGCCTGCTCTAGACCTGCTAAACAACATAAGGTATCTCTGTTCCTCAAGAAGCTTACAGTAGAGTTGAGTTTGCTCTTCAATCATCTTTTGGGAGAAAAAAATGCAGCTTTATAGTTGTTGTTAATAAATAAAAATAACATTATTAACAAATATGTCACTTTCCTTATTCTCTAAATACAGCAACACTTAATTTGTTTGGCTTTGGCAGAGAACGGGGTGTTCCACATAAGTAAAGTCTGAAGGCCTCTGAAGTCAAAACTTGGAACAGAAATCTTCCTTAAAGTGTATTTCATATTTTCCCGCCTTTGGAAACAAAGAATATTGAAGATGACTTAACATTTTTTTTCTTTTAAACATGACTCAGAGTGATCTCTTAGGAACAGACATTATTGTCCTAGACAGTGATACCATTCTGTGTCTAATTTTCCAGGCAGTTAATAATTTTCACTGCAAATTATCCTTACTTCTAGTAATTCTTTCACAATTCCTTTTAATTTGCAGGACCAGGAATTTATTTCAGGAAAATCATTAAAAAATTATATCTTAAATCTGTGCCAAGGATAGCAATGCTTCAGATAAGTGTCTGAAGTGTAGTATACATGCCTTTAACAGCTAGATTTGAGGACCAAAATTACACATTTTATTTTTTCTGATTACTTCTAAGCTTAAAATGATATAGGAAGGGCTAAAGATGCTATGTGTTCTGGGCAAGCTGGCCAACCCTGCAGTCAGCCTCAGACTAGAACCTTTCATCTTATTCACAGGGCAGAAAGCCAAAAGGTCTGAGCAGTTCCCAACAACAGTGAGATTGCCTCTTTGAGATACTTGATTTCAGCAGAACCCAGATTTCTCTATTCTGGTTGCAAAAGCCAAGAGAACTCTGCCCTGCCCCACTGAGTTAGCATCCAACAGTCCCAGCCCTCACTTACAGTGTGACCTACTGTCAAGTGCTGTGTCGAGCCCTTTACATAATGGGAATTCCTGTGTTCCCTACAACTCTGTGAAGTAGACACTACTATGTCACTTCCCAGAGGCACAGGGAATTTAGGCAATTGCCCTAGGTTATGCTAACAAGTGAGGAATTGAGACTCTTGACTCTCTTTGTCATAGATATTCACATGCCCTAGATGGTGACTCTGCAAAACTGTGACTAAAATAGATGATGAAGTTTCTTAAGTCACTTTCAATTTATACCTGATAATAGCCCTGGGCTGTTAGCCACACGGTAGTAAAAAGCAATGTTAAGAAAAAGAAAACAGTCTTGATTGTAGCTCTTTGCTTGTCCCTCTACAGGCCTCCTGTCAAATTTTCCAACCTTCTATCTTCATGTTCTCTGTGTATGCTTTATGGTGAAGTATACGGTCAAGGAAAATACAAAGAAGCCCATATTATGTAATAAACATAGACATAGATAAGAATACCCTCTGTCATGTATTCCAAAAGCATTTCTTGGGAGCTGACCACAGACATTTTCCTAGTCACCAAGGGCTTCAGGATGGATAGAAAGCTGTCCTTGCCCTTGAGTTTCTGACAATCCCATGGAAGAGACAGGATTATCAATGTGTTTAGCACTAAGACAGAAACACACTCACAGGGGCAATGGGGGCATAACATTCAACTCTGCTCAAGGAGATGGGCAACAAGCTGGGATTCGGGATTGAGTAATGCCAGGAGGAAAGGACAAGGGTGCTTCAGGCAGAGGGAATAGCAGGAACCAAAGCATGGAGGAATGAAAGAGCTTTAGGTGGTATTTTCATCATAGCAGATGCCATGGGCCGAAGAGTAGTCAAGTGAGGCAGGAACTTTATGGGCTGACATTTAAAATAGTTCTGTGAAGTGATTCCATCACAATGGCCATTTTAGTAAGTGTAATGACTAAGTAGATGTATGGCTTAATTTTCTGGCACAATTATAAGTAGACTAAACATGAAGTTGAAATTTTAGAGAAAGTTAGTACACTACAATGAACCAGGGATGCTCTGAGATCCCAGATAGAATGTAGCCTACTTGGAACCTATTCCCATGTTAGTTAGCATGCCTTTATTCAGTTACAAATTTTTGTCCCTGTGACTTCTCAAATTATTCATCCTAATTCTTTACATTTAGAAAATATTACTATTTACATTATTACACAGTATAAAATCACTTTATAACATGTCAACAGGAAACATTAATGCCTGCACAGAGGCCCTGGATCTAAATGAAAAGACCTAATGAGAAGAAAATGGGAGTTTAAGTGAAAATTACATGGTATTGAACTTCTTTCTTGAGAATGAATGCTTTACAATTCGTTAAAGCTGAGGCCCTCTATTTAAAGACTGAAGTGTCATAGTCAATATTACTGCTCCCTGAGAGAAAATTAGGGTTCTTTGGAAATAAATCACCTCTTTTACAATCACTGCTCAGTTTTACTTTACTGATGGTGGTCTTGCGGCTGGGTCTTAAAGAGTTATTTTTAAAAAAGTGGTGACAAAACAGCTCAGAGAATGAATAATCCAATTCTGTTTCTTGAATATCATAATCTGTTTTTCATGAGACTCAGGTAACATTCTTCAGTCTCACGGAGAGGGAAACTGAGAACCCAAGGGGTAAAATGATTTCTGGGACTCATGAGAAATTGGATGGAATCAGCAGTCTTGATTGCCAAGTTATTCTGCATCTGAAATATAAGTATATAGATGTGTACCTTAAAGAAACTGAAAATGAAGAAGCAACTGTCCTGTGTGTTATCTGGTGATTTTGGAAGAATAACTATTTGTTCTATAGCTTCTCTTTAAGGAACTTCTTTGCTAGGTTGTCAAATTCCCAAGAAAATGCCCATATAAGAGATTCAGTTAGAAATTCTGCGAATTTGCTTTAAGCAGATTGACAGCTATTCTTTTGATTACAAAATGCTGTCCGCTTGGACTGTTCTCCGGCTCTGGTTTTCCTGGATGAAGAGAAGATGCAATTTCAACAGTTGGGTGAAGGACACAAGTTCACACGCTAGAGTGTGCATCTGAGGGCTGATGGAACCCAGTTTTAAATGAGCTGGCATCAGGAAAGATAGGCAATGCAGGTCCTTTTTCAGAGCAATGCCATCAGAGGGAGAAAAGAGAAGAGTGGAAAGCAAGTTTGAAAAGATGAATGCAGTTCCCTACTCAGTACATCAGCTGTTCAAATAGAGAGAAGGAACAGGAACCAGACTGTTCCCTTGGAATATAGGTGTCTACCACTAGCCCAGTTTTGACATCTGGATGTTATGGTGTGAATAGACATTGTAGGAATCCGGGTCCTACAAGACAAGCCACTTTTTTCCATATGAAGGGTATAAAAACCTATAAATCAGAATTTCAAAAATAATTTTATCAGGTAAGTAATTTCCAATCCAAACAAAGCTTCCCTTCTTTCATCCTTTTCTTTGTTTTTCCTTCCTCCCTACTGTTTTTCCTTTCCTCCCTCGTTACTTAATTTTTCCCTGTGATAAGAGGAAGTAGCTCAAATCAATCCTACTGAATATAAATATACCCCATAAATAGAAACACAATAACATGGAGAAAACCCCATTTCCCTCTTATTTTCCTAGTAATTTTCAAAAGCAAAAGTTTTTGCGTTCCACTTTTTTATGCTGTTGTTGCTGCTTAAAGCAGTATGAGCTTCATGGCTGTACATAGAGCATGCTTTCTCACTGACTGATCAATTGCCCGTAATAACAATAACTCTAACTGAAAACAACAAATCCAAAGTGTGACTTGACCAACTACTTAAAGTCTGGAAACAGGGCTCTTCAAGGCAGTGAGACACATATTTACTGAAAACCTGCCCTGTTCTAAGTACGGTGAATCAGAGGTTTAATGTGAAAGCACTTGTTAGCATAGGTGCTTCTCATAACCAGAGAAGAAACCATCATGCCATGTGAAAAAAGTTCCACTTTTGACATTATTTAAGGGAAAAGGTTTATTTAAACGAAAAATGACTAGTTTAGCAATTGTGTTAAAAAGAATTCTACTGCTTTGGTATTTGTTTCATCTTTTTAATCAGTTAAGACAAAGCAAAGAAAAAGTTCAGGAGGGGCTGGACATGAGTAATTTTTTTTTCTTTGTTGGTGTTACATAGGATTAAAGGAAACAGAAAGTTGCTACAACTGTGATGTGGCATTTATAATAAATGGCTCAACCTCATGAGGCCCAGACACTCAGCAATTTAACTGGTAATGCCAATGGGATGATGTAGTATTTCCTGTACTGTTTTAACTTCTCAATAAGCATGTAGATACTGCAGTGCAGCACAGGTAAAAAGTTCACAGCTGGAGGGGGTGTGTAGGAAGTTCTCTGCAAAGCTCTAAGCTCACACAGGCATTTAGCTGGAAATAACCTTCGAAGAATGGAGGAGGGTATAACACATGTTAATAATTTGAAATTTACAGAACATGGGTTTTAGGAGTGCATTAAGGGTGGTCGAGTTTTCTCTAAAAGGGGTTCTGAAACATGGAGCGGTGGAAGGAAGGGAAATGTAGACTCAGTAACACAAGCCGGGAGCACTTCAAGCGGATGGCTGCTAATTTTACTGCTTAGGCGGGGTAGCCGGGAGGGCAAGTGCCCCTCTAAAGGAGCCTTGTTTTTAAGTCTTGTCTCAAATGTTGTATCAACTGGATGGGGTTGATCACTGTTTTAAAAATCTCACCTAGAACTTTGTACCTAACAGCGTTTCCCACCCTAAGCCATCTTTAATTGTGCATCTACCTAAATGATTGATCCCTTTCCTCCCTCCCCTTCAGCCACCTCCACCCAAGATTACAACTGTCTTGATGACAAGGACCAAGTCTTGCTCATCTCTGTTCTACTGAAGCTAAATATGATTTTGTTGCCAACCTTCCATCCCAGTAGAGCACGGGTAGCAAACACAAGGCCCTTGGGCCAAATCTGGCCCTCCTGCCTGGTTTTATCCAGCCTGGGCCCAGCACCTTGTTCCTACCCTGCACACTTAACTGTTAAGTAGTTAGTTACATTCACACAGTCCTTAAATTGCATTCCGTCCTTTGTTAGCAACCGGGAGGCCGATGTGGCCCCGGGGAAAATGAGTTTGACACCCCTGCAATAAGGGCTTTTGAATAGCTTCCCATCAACTTTAGGATAAAACCCAAAGGAAATTTTTAACACTGCTTATGCAGGTCCTTTTCAATTGGGTTCCAGTCTGAGGCCACCTTTCTGACAACCTCTTTGGCCTTCATTGATCTTTTCTTTCCAACACATTCCACCCCTGTCCCTTTGCTTTATGCATGCTGTTTCCTTGCCTGCAACATACTGTCCCCTAGTTTCCATACCCCGTCTGCCTCTTGCTGACCCCCCTCAGGGCTCATAATCTTCTTCAGGATCTCTTCCCTGTCCTTCACACAAAGTTATGCACCCTTATACTTCCCAATGCTGCCTCTCTCATAACTCAGGCTTTGTTTTTATTACTTGTTTTGTGTGTGTTTCCCAGATGGACTGCAAGTCCTGGGAAGTCATGGACTGTCTCAATCTTTTTAATACTGTACCTTCAGTGCCCAGGGCATGAAGCTTGGATGTATGGTTCTATTATATGAGAACTCAATAAATTTTACTCTTTGAGTAAGTGAGTGAATAGCTATTGTAATAATAACTACCATGCCCGAGTGCTAACTATGTGCCAATGAGTATGCTACACACTTTATACACATTATGACACTTAACTGTCACACTGGTCCCATTAGTACCTGTAAGACATATTATTACTCCTATTTATAGATGAGAAACCAAGTCTTAGAGAGGTTATTAATTACCCAGGTTACTTAGCTCAAAATGACAAAGCTGGGATCTGTGCCCAAGGTTGCCTCACTCCCAAACCTAAGGCTTTTTATGGAGCTACACTGTTTCTGAAATAGTTACTCAGTAAATGCTCATTAAACACACACACACACACACACACACACACACACACACACACACACATTGACCAGGTTCTTCCAATTTGAGAATCATTGTAGAATTATATTTGACTTGAATTCATGTGATAAGAACTTCTTCTAACTTTAATAAAAGTCTATAAATTCCATGCCAGAGCCAGTCTTAAATTTCTCATTTTTGCTGTTAATACAATGTCTGCTGGTTTAGAGTTCAACAAAGGGCTTCAGTTCTGTGCAGATGCTATAGGTGCTTAGAAGGGAGATGAGTTAATGTCTGTCTAATAAGCTAAGGGTGTCCAGGGCAAGTTTTTTTTTTTTTTTTTACCTAAGGGTTCCAAATCTCATGATTGGCTAGTTGTGAGACAACATTATACGTCATTTTCTAACTGTATTTTCCTAAAGATACATGACTCAATGTACTATCAGGTTAGTACCAAGATTCCTAAGAATGACAAGCTTTACTCCACAAATCATGAAACATATAAATTAGGCCACAGTACAGCAGCTCGGTATAAGAAGACTCCCAACCAGCAGGGTGATTTGATAATGGACCATCTGTGGTTCCTAGAGGATAATGGATGAAAGCAGAAGCTAGGGGTCAAGTGCATTGTAAAAAATAATGTGTATATGGGGGGGGGGGGAGTTAGACAAGAGAACTTCTAATGTCCCCTCAAATTCTTGAGAAGAAATATTTGATAAAATTTTATGCAAATTATTTGGATGACTCATCTGAATGTTGAAAAATAGTTCTAAAGTATATGTATGAAAAATCTAAGTTTTGAAATCAGACATTTCTGAGTTCAAGCCTCTTCTCTATCCTTATTAACCATTTATCATGGGCAAATCACTGGGCCTCTCTAAACCTCAGTTTCCTTATCCATGAATAATAAGTCACTATTCTATTTGTATAAGACAATGTATTCAGAGAGTGGAATATACTTACAGGAACTTGTGCAAATTAAGTAACCCCCATTACCTCAGTGTATCATAAACGTGAAGGATAATGGCATCTTCCTCAAAAAATAATTGTTGTGAGGGCTGAATGAATTAACAATGTAAAGTGCTTGGAACATTTCCTGGCATAGAATAAGTCTTCAATTGGTTTTAATTACTGTTATTAAGATGTTTGAAGCAACTGATTTTTTTTTTCACTTTTCAAGCATGAGTTTCATATTTTTATAAACTCCATCACTATTTGTCATCTTGAATTCTAAGTGCAGCCATAAAAGTTGAAAGTTTAGAAATGATAAGAATTCATGCCCTAAACCAGGAAGCCAACATCTCAACAAGAGACTGTATTCTTAAAAAGCTAGAAGGAATGTTTTTGTGTCAAAGTAGTCAGGAAATAGCTTATTTCCAGAACCTAAAGTATCTGAACAAAACGTTTTTATGATTTAAAAAATGTTTAGAATATATGTCTGACAGATTAAAAATATGCACATTATAAAAAAAAGGATCCAAGAAAAGTTAACTAACAGAATTGGGCTGGTTTTATCCAATAGTATTTATTCCAAAGGCCAAGGTAAAGAAATAGAGAGGCTCTTCTAATAAGCCAAATTTAACAAGTGATAACTATTAGTTTTCAATGCACAGCAGGGCAAAGCATTTTTCTGTCTCTTTTTAAAGTCTCTTGTGTCTTGCCTAGTATATAGCCCTCTGTCTTTCTCTGTCAGCCTCTGAAACTTTCTTTCCCTCAAACACACACACACACACACACACACACATGAAAGACAGAGCGAAGAACCTTAGCTTAGCTCTTTGTTTCACAAAATTCTTTGGGATGAGAACATAGAGAGTCTAGCAAGAAGAATCATGATTCATTCCATAAATCCTTCCAATATTCATGAAAAATGATCTAGGTCTTGTCTGGTTCTGGGGAGTTGCCTTTTATTGTGAACTTTTATGTGCCAGGAACTGCTTAACATAAATGGTATCATTTAATTTAATCCTTATAATAATCACATACGGTAGGTATTACTCTCATTTTACAGATGATAAAACACAAAGAGTTTAGGTATTTTGATGATGGTCACACGGCTAGGGGCTGGCAAGGCTGGGATCTGAGCAAAAGACTGACTACAAAGCCGATGCTGTTAACCTCGCTGTGCTACCTCTCATTGGGAGAGGCAGAGGGCAGAGCTGGTGTAACTTAACCAACTTCTCTGTTGCGCTTGAGCTCAGGACAAAGGCAGGTGTGATCCAATGACCTCTCCGTATCTGTAACCTACCTACTTGGCCCAGGCACAGCAGGGAAATTGGTTAAGTTGGCCTTTGACCCACCCAGGCTTCTAGGCTTGTTCTCCTTTTCCTTTCCCAACCTCTTCCAAAAAAAGTGTCAAGGACAGGTAATCCCCTAGCTACCTTTCCCAGGGAACTGAATAATTCAATCAGCAGCAAAACCAGCAGTTCTTCAGGAGAGCATGGGAGTACCTTACCTGCCTGTGCCCAAGTCTGACGCTTCCTGGACCTTGTTGGTAGAACAGCAGTGTTGCAGGATCCTCTCACCAATGGTGACAATGAGAGTGTAAACAGTGCATCACGTGTCATCACTGGGGATGGCACACACTGCCATTCTGACAGCACAAGACAAGGCCCCATCTTTGTCAAGGGAAGGACAGCAGCTTCTGACAGAGGACACGGTCAAGGTCTTCAATGCCAAAGGATGCCTTACCCACTGCTTGCAGTCATTGGGTAACCTCCGAGACACTGTGGCTCATGGTGAAGGGTAGGTAGAAGGAAATGGGAGGAGAACACGATGTTGTAGAAGGACCGGACAAATCATACTACACTCAGCCCTGAGTCACTTATCTATAAGCACTTACTACATGTTCTTTATTGATATGGATCAAGTGATGTACTATTTGGATAAGACTTGACCTAAAATGAGACCAGATTCCACTCAATGAGTGGGACCAGAACCCAAGGAATGAATTAGATAAGGAGAGTAGGATAAACAGTCTTTTACTTGTTCAACAAATATGGATTGAGCATTTACTAAGTGCCAGGCACTATTTGGGCAGGGTAAACAATGGTGAACAAAACTAGAAAAGCCCCTGCTTTTACAGTACTTATATTTAAGAGAGGGTAAATGGACATAAACAAAACCAAGTACATTGAACAGTGTACACTAAGGTGGTAAGAACTATAGAGAAAACTAAACTTGGTAATGAAGATAGAAAGATGTTGAGGGAATAAAAAGAGCAGATTCTGAGATGGGCATGCATTTGGTGCAGGCTGGGAACGCAGGTGCAGCTGGAGGATAGAGCCACAGGGAAAGTGGTAGGTGCTTTGGTAGGAGGAGGTGGGCAGTGAGTGAGTGAGTGCATGTGTGTATGCATGCGTGCATGCATGCATACAGGCTCCTGCACTTGTGATCTTGTAGGCAGATCTTGTAAAGCCTTGTGAGGACTTTGGCATTTACCACTAGCGAGATGGACACCACCGGAGGGTTTGATCAGGGAGAGGCATGACAGACACATGGCCAGATTTCCCCAGGTCTCTTGCCACGTACCATAGACATCTAACTTGCCTTCCTGAACAGGAATACTGGCCTTCCCCTCCAGAACTCTTCCTTCAGGTGGTAAGCTTCCATCTGAATACATTTTTTTCTCTGGCCATAGCCTCTCCAGTGTCAATGCTCATCTGTCCAGTAGAGCCTGACACTGTTTCAAAAACAAATCTTCAAGTCACGGACTGCATTTCAAAAGGCCTTCTTCCACATAACAGGGCAGGCATTTAAAGAAATAACAAGGGGTCATTTCTATTGAAGCAAATGTGTTTCTTGCAGCCAACAGCACGGACTGATAACAGTAATGTTTCTATTTCAGAAAGCAAGTCTATTATGTCAGCAGCAACCCTTTAAAGCCCAGTGTTGTCACATGGTCCCCTTACTCTATGCAGGGTAAAGAAGGCTCCAACAAATGAAACACTTCTCCTGGAAATTATATCCCATTTTAATTTTGTTTTAAAATCATCTTTTAAACCTGTCATTGGTAAATAGGATTTAGAATCTCAAAATTGCCTCAAAGATCTGTTAAGAGAACCCAAGGAAGGAGAGAAAATAATTATGTATTGGGGTCTACTGAATTCTTTGAATATTTCATGTTAATATGAATGTTGGAACTGAGACATGAAAATGCACACCCGCTACTACCTGCCTTGTTTCAGTTTTCATTTCAAACCCATATTACTTAGACATTCCCAAAGAATAACTTCAAATGTCATATTTTATAAGCTTGTGGATTCAGGTTGCTTATTTAAAGTCTTGTTGACCTCTGTACAGAATTTCAACTTTTTCCCCTGCTTTGTTAGCCTGAGAGTAATGATGCCACCAAACATGCTTATAAATACGGCCAAACTAGAAATTCTCTCCTAGGTAAGATGAAATTTTATGAAGAAAATACCTGCCAAACTCAGGTTTTCAAAAACCTCATCCACTGACATTTCTGGTTCAACAAGTTTTCTTCTTGATATAGTTAAATGTCAACAACATATTACTTCTTAATTATATGAGTATCCTGAGTCATAATAATAATGCATATATACATATATGTCACTTTACTTTAAAAAATTTTATTCTCAATTGCATTAGCTGTTTTTACACGACTCTTTATGCAGCCACTAGAAAATAATTTTCCCCTGATGACTTTCTCTACTACAATAATTCACCTAAGCTGATTCTCTTCAATATTGCATAAGGAAGGCTGATTTTATAAAATGGAAGTAGAACAAGTCTGTGAACTTCCCCTCTACTGGTACTTCCCATAGAGCAGCAGTTTTAAACTCTGATGCTTAGTAGAATTTCTTGGGATATATATACATATACGTACATGGAGAGAGAGAGAAAAAGAGAGAAGGGAGAGGGGAGGGAGAAGAAGAGGAGAGAGAGAGATAAAAAAAGAGAGAGAAGAGAGAGAGAGAAATTGATTCCCAGGCTCAAACTGAAGAGATTCTAACTTAAATTGTTCAGGTTATTATCCTGGGCATTTCTAAAAATATGCTCTTCAGCTTGAGCAAAAGGGAAAGATTATCACTCTCTTTTTCTCTTTCTTTGATTCCTTGCTTCTTTCTTTCATTTCACTATTTTTTTAAACCTATAGAGGCTACATATTTGAATTATTTATATTTTTAAATTGAAACAAAGAAAATTACAGAAAAATAATTCTGTAACTTTAGAAGACATAACTACACTCTAAGCGACAGAGAAATCATATTGCTTAGTTTGGTAGTTCTTGGTTAATTTAGATTTTCAAATTTACTTTGCAACCATGGGAAATAACCCAGCTGTATGTTCAGTGCCAATAACAGATAAATCTCATTTCCACCTTGGGAGCATTGACTACAATAGTCTTTGACTTTCCTCTACTGTTCTCATCTATCTCCAGTGATTAATCTGCTGTAAATCCAGCATTTCTTGTGTAGCTGAGACTTGAATACACCTTCCAAGAGAGAATAAGTGAGTCCTTTCTCCAGGTTTTGACCTGAGGGTTACTTGGATGGAAAAGGTGAGTAGAAGCTTGAAGTATACCGCTAAGTTATGTTCAGTTGTTTAGACATATATGCAACCGAGTTGTTGAGAGGGCTGGAGATTCCTAAGGAAAAACATCTGTATGATGGAGTGATTTAGCAATAGGACCAGAGAATAAGAGGGGAGTGGTTTTACCAGTATGGTAACTGGCACCCGACAGTGTCCTGCACTAGTTATCCTGGCTATGTGTGATCTGGGAAGAATAGTATGGACAGGAAAAAAGATACTGCCTCAAACTTGGACTTACTTCGGGATCCATAGCCCATTGGAATGTGTAGTTCTGGGCAGTGGAGGCCAGCGGGATCTGAACAGTACCCTACATACCTGGAGAACAGGAGTAACTGTGCACAAGACTGGAATTCTTGGGTGACAGCCTGGGTTGGGAAGGTTGCGACTTTTGAGATTCCAGTTTGGTCTCATGTGACCTCATTTGTACTGAATGCTGAGGAGACACAGATATATGGGTGCACTGGATATTATCCCACTCCATTAACTTCCCAGTCACCAAACCTCATCGCTCTCATGTGTACTACCCCCAGAGCCCCATTTTCTTTTCCCACCCCAGTCCATCCTGTTTGTGCCAAATATACAGAGATAGATTAAAAGAAGTCAACATAACATATCACCGCTGGACATTTTGAAGATTAGTTGTCTTCTGGGGCAGTCCATCAGACTAGTCACAGTCATGGAAAAATCACCCTCCAGGCAGCTTTCTCTAATTTCATCAGCAGACTCTTTCTGAAAAGCCCTCAGTTCATTTATCTTGGCTGTTAAACAAAGTGCACTACTAACCCTAAAAATGTATACTGCATGAAAAAATAGAGGAAATAAATTAGGTGGAGTATAAGATATGGGGTACTGAGATATCTTTAATTGATCTTGACACAATTTTTTAAAAAAATGAAAATTTCAGGTGGCTACAGAATTCCTCTGGTTCCTCACTGATGTTCATCATTTTCAGTTGGCAGTGACCTTGCCTCGCCCACTTGCCAAGTAAAGGTCTCATTGTAAGTAAGGCGACATTTCTGTGTATTGGCACCTTCCTTCGGGGCATAGCTTGAGGGCATATTGGTCCATGGACCTTTGTATGCTTCTTACCTAGAATTATCTGTATTTTTGCTAATATTAAAATTCTAGAGACTCATGGGGAGATGTGATTGATCACAGGGTGTCCAGTATTGATCTGGAAATCAGATCACATCAGGTTCTCAGAAGTGAATGAACTTGGAAGGGCCGCTGAATTTCTCTTACATTTGTAAAAAGGGAGTACTACTTTTATTAGAAACTTTTATCTGAGACTCACAGCACCTCTGAAATACTGTATCTAAATGTGAGCATTTACACAGAAATAAATTAAACTATTTTTGCCACCTCAGCCAGGGTGATACGCAGCAAGGAAGCAAGTGGGTCAAGTCTCCTCCACTTGAAGATCTTTCTCAAGGAAAGAGCCATTTTCTAAAAGAACAACCTCATTCTTAAACAGACTTACTACAAAATAAACCCTGAATGGGCACCAGGGATCCGATCTCACACCAAAGTAACTGTGGGTTTAAGGCAATCAATACCAAGCCAGGCTCTTGCCCTGTGCTGCCAAGGGAAAGAAGGCACATCCACAAGCCTCTCAATGTGATAAACTCCTGTCACCTTCACACATGTGCCTCCAAGACTGAACTTGACTCTCGGTGGCTCCATTTCAGTTAAGTACTTTGGACCTCAGTCCAAACCCCTTCTCCTAGGATTTGGCTCAAAATATTGATAACCATAAATTTCCATATTTATATTTCCAATCTGTGAGGACTTCAAAAAACTATTATGGAAACCGAGTACAATCTTAGGGAACAGACTGTGCATTTAATTTATACAATGAAACTTGGGCTGCAGCATTAATACTGTAACAATGCTGAATAATTTAACTGAATTGCATTATGTTCTTTGTGCTATAAATCCTTTGTTTTACTTTTGTGTTTGGGGCAAAATCATCAATTTAGCCTTTCAAAAAGGCTTTGTTTTCTTTTATATTCTCCTGTACCTTTGACATCTTCTTGATTTCCTTTTATTTGCTTTTCTTGTTGTTAAATTCACTCCTAATTAGAAGAGTCACTGCATCTGAAAACAATGACAACTTAATGGAGCGAAGCAGATCCTCTATCTTGGGTGGCAGTTGTAGCATGTGATTGGCAGTGCCTTCCGCATTCCAGTTGGCTGGGTGCTGAAAACATGAACACCTCCACCATAGCAAAGTAGAAGGTGATACACCTCTGGGTGGCATTTCATTTTGACACTTATTTGCAAGGTCCAGTATTGGGCTTAAAATGAGGCAGTTTGAAGGAGCCATGTATATCACCTAGTCTAATGGTGTTCTATAGATGCATAGCCACTTCCAAGGAATTTTTCATTTGCTGATTGCCCTAAAAATATAAAAATAAAGCTCATACATTGAGTTTATCAAACAGCTACATTTATTCACTTTAAAAAAGTCACTTACTCTGCAGTTATGTTCTTCTCTATTTTTAAATGCTAAAATACATTCTTTCATGAAATGATAGTCATAGTAGGTGGTAGTTATTTTACTATTTAATGTCTTTACACGGGAAGATGAAATACGGCAAATATGTCAGTACCCCAATTATAAATATGATCTTGAAAGATCAAAGCCTGGGGGCCACATATCTGATCCGATTATCTCTTTCATTGTGATTTGGGGAAGTGGTTACCTGGTTTGCATGTAGCCACTGAGCAGGTCAATGACGCCAGAGCCACGTAGCCTTGGATAAGCTCATATTCTCAAAGTACAGCAGTGTATAAAGGAAAGTACATGATGTGCTTACCAAATTCAAAGTTACCTGGAAACTATAGTACTATTGTGGTCTTTCTGGTCACATGAGAGTTACAGCTGACATTTGAACAATGTAATTTGTCTCAAACACAAAACAAAACAACAAAACAAAAAAAACATGGCAAATGGTCCCCCCAAATTCATCTCTTCAACAGACTATCTTTGGAAAAGTCAATGTAGAGGAAAAATTCAGCATCGATTCACATTTTGTGCAGGATATGATGGTGGTTTCAAGGCCAACTAATAATCATTCACCTTTGCAATTACATTTGGGCTCCATCTTTTTGTCTGCGTTGGCCATAGAGTGGCCCAGTGGATGCTGGGAGAAACCAAGGAGTACTGACAAGCATCCGTATTCAAAAAAGATCTCAAGTTATTTTTGACACAAGAATAAAAGTTAGATTTCTGTGTCTAAGATTTCAAGTTATCTTTTTTTTAAAAAATTTTATTGTTGTTGTATTACATTCATCCCCTTTTTGCTCCCCTCTGTCTCAAGTTATCTTTGTTAATGGCTCTCTCCAATTGAATCAGCAAACCCTTCAGAAAGCGCCTTCACTTCCTTTTTGTTGCCCGTTATGCCAAGAACACCAAGAGTGCTCAATAAATAATGCTGTATGGAGTACAGGAGGCCAAGGAATGGGCGTAACATGCTTTGCTTTTTTTTTTTTTTTTTTTAATTTTATTGTTGTTGTATTACATCCATCCCCTTTTTTCTCCCCTCTGTCCATGCTTTGCTTTTGATTGTTCCTGTAAAAAAGGAATTAAATGGAAGAAGGACAAAAGGAGTAGGCAACAAAGAAATGTAAGCGGAAACTTGAGCATGACTATTTCGCTTATTAAAGCTTTACTACAAAGGCAACTATATATTAGTTTTTGGTTCTGAAGTTTAGAAATTCAATGTTAGATATCACAAAGCTGATCAATGGGTGTCCCAGAAAAGATGTACATCATATTTCATATTTCATATTTTCTTCCTGATATAATATTCCTCCATTGCCTAATATTATTGGTATTGTGCTATCCTGGCAGCAAAACTGAAATAGAAAAGAATAGTATTCTATTCATTATCTCTCATTAGCAACATTAATAAGTCAGGGAAGTAACTAATATAGTTGTCTATTTTATCATCAGAGTGCTCAAAAGTTCAACCTCCCCTCTTCTTATAGGTATTTCAAAGTTTGACATTGTATAATATCTTGTTATTATCTATCTGTCTCTCTCCCACATATTACAGGGTTTCTATTTTCTTCCTTCTTGTATCCCCCAAGACCCAACCTGGGCCCATCCATACTCCATCCATCATGAAGCACCCATTTAAGGGCCTATAAAGTGCTGCAAAGTTTGTTAGCTGTTAGCAATCGACAGGTGAAAACTGTCTAGTGAAGAAGAGAGATAATTCTGGAAAGCAGAACCTAAAGAGTGAGAAGAGCTGAGCTAGGGGAAGTTGGGTGGGGGTGGATCTGTCTGACCAGCTTCCTAAAGGAAGTGATGTGAAAGGGGAAACCTGACTGATAAGTAGGAGTTTCCCCAAGTCTCATTTTCTTTGTCTTTTCAGGTTACTGGAAATGCTGATGGGGTTTGTGGTAGGAACCTACTGTTTCATGTGTCATTGACTACACTGGTCACTGTGAAGAATGTTTCTACTCTTACAAATTGATGTGCAGATAGTACCTTTCATGTTAATCAAATGAAAATACATTCAAGCGATTTGGCCTTGCTATGCAATATTCTCACACTTCCTTAAACTTGAAAACTAAAGTGAACTTTGCTCAACCTTGCTGTGAGGGTTCCATGTAGCCACTTTTAGAATCACCTTGTTAGTAAATTTTTTTCTTTCCTGCCTAGGGCAAGGAGTAGGTGGACGAAGCTCTTAATTTTGAAAGAATTACACCTGAAAATTATTGTGACTTTATTGCTAAGAGGTGTGATCCTTACAGACACTTGAAAATCCATCCAAGCTGAGTCACAGAGCCATTTGAGAGTGAGAGACCTGCACGTAAAGCCTGGGGGTATGAGTGGTGTGCATCTTGTAACGTATGCATGAGCAGAAATCCCAGCCTCATTCTGGTTACTGCTTTCTCCCTGTGAAATTTTAAATTCCACATGCCCTGTAATGCAAGCAAGATGGAGGACTGCTCTCTCTTCACTAAGACACACACAGACATGCATGCATGCACACACAGAGCTGCTTGCTTAACTTCTCACAGCAACTTCCTCCATTTGGGATGGGCTGCGGTCCCTGAGGGAAGCCTCGGCATCTGACTTTGGCAGGGGATCCCATTCCCATGGAAGTCAGGACTGCCCTCAAAAGCCCAAGGAACAGACTGGCAGGGTTCTCACCCATTTGCCTGCGACTTCCCCAGAGAACCTGTGTGCCCAAGGTGAACCAGGGAGGGGTCTCCCATTTTGCCCAATTCATGCAGACCCACAGGCGGTGGTTAGAAGCTTCTTGCCTCTGAGTACAAAGAAAAGGAGATCTACAGAACTCTCTACCAGTGTGCAGCTTAGCCCTTGCTGTTCTGCAGAAAGGAATGTTGGCAGTGCTTTCCATGCCAAATTGTCCACGTGGAGCCTGACTTTTGGGCCTTGGGACCCAGGCTGAATTCATATTCATTTAGATTTGACCCCCATTCAAGGTTCAGAGAAATGTGAGAGAATTCTACAATAGCCACGCCCCTTCTTCCCCCCAATTTGAATGACATGAGAAAAAAAAAAAAAAAAAAAACTGGAGAAATTTGTGAGAATGGTTGCCTTCATCTGCATTTGTAAACAGAAATATGCAGTTTGTCATAGTTCAAACTGCCTTATAAAGTATCTTAACATGGCCGAAGAGATGTTCAGAAACGCATATTTTCAGGCCCAAATTTCCTTTCATTTCTCCCTTGGGATCTCTCTTTCCTGCTTTTTACTCCATCCTTCAGACCCCCTGGCTTTCTCTTTGGCTTAACTATGTACACAATTTCAATGTCATCACACAAGTGGGTTGAAACCTTAATTTAGGAATCGCCTTGGCTGTCAGAGCACTGAAGAGTTCCGTAGGCTGTGTTCACAGGTGTAAAACAGCCTCATCCACTCCGTCCTGCCTCCAGGGGCTGCTGTGGAGTCCAGGGCGCAGCCCAGTGAGGCCACTGCGTCCTGCTGCCTCAGTGGCAGGTCCTTTACTGCCCCATGCTATTTTTACAGGCCATGGTTCAAAACTATTTTATCTTGATAAACTTAATATATAAAACTCGGTGCCCAAAACTGGTATGAATAAGTATACACATTACAGACATTCAGATAGTACCCTAGCCTGTAAGTGACCACTAGAAATGAAGAGCCCTGTGCCCCTTCACTGGTGATGTCCTGGCTAATGTCATTTCCCCTCTTCCCTTGGTCTGAAAGCTGGCTTCCCTCTGCCATGAAAGTTTGGCCAAAAATGCTCCTAGTTTCCCCAGTCAGAACCTGGAGCCAGGGTGAGGTAGAGGCCTTTGTCCTCATTTCCATAGCCAAGTGCTCTACCAGGGACTCACCTTTCACTGTTTCACAGAACATGCTGGATTCCTAATTCCACCACGATGCCTGGCTCAATCAACGTACATTGAAAAAAAATCTTTATGTCACGTTCAAGAAATCATGGTCCGTACTCTAATAGCTCCAAGTCATATAGGCTCGCCTGAGGACTTAATAAAACTTTCTTTAAATTATTCCTATGGGGGAAAATGCACCGGGAGTGCCAAACAACTGAATTAACAATGAACTTTTGGAACCCAGTACTCAAAGCAGAGTCTGTTGAGAGAACACTTACCCACTAATTTCTAACTATACGAAAAGTTCATGTGTCTGCTTCTGAGAGCAGTGATGCTGGGGCAGCAAGCAGGTGGCTGGAGAACAGCGCCAGGCCTGCATAGAGAGGCCTTGTCCCTTTGCCCCTGTCCCAGTGGCTGACTGACAGTGCCGCTCATCTGTCTGAGGCATGGAGACCCCTTGGAGAGAAAGGCTGTCAGAGGGCTTCACCTGTGTCAGCAGGAATGAAGTGCTCCGATGGTATTTGTTTGCTTGCACATTAGTCAATAAGGACTGATCAGTAAATAAACAATGGTTCTGTTTTCGTTCATTCATTTGAAAAAAAAAACCAAACCTTTCCTATGTTCATACACCTTGTCCTTTCTGTTTTGTTGATGAAAGAGCTATCAGTACAGATTTCCAGGGAGTGAGAGTTTGGGGTAACCTGCTGGTATGGTAATAGTCAGAAGTGTGTTTCATTCCCTTTACTCAGTTAACTCCCTACCAATAATTCTGGATGTCCCTTAGTCAGGAGCTAAATGTGACAAATGTCAGAAAATGAACTGACTGCCTTAGAAACCAAAATCCACCAGGGAGAAGGACAAAACCACGAACATATTTTCAGTTGTAACCAGATCAGATTGTAACTGCCTAATCCCTAATAAATAGAGGGGCATAAGGAATTGAAATTTCCTCTGGACATAGCTCTGTTTCAAAATTTCACAGAAAAATATTATTGAAAAAAACTTCATGTACCTGAAACTACAAGTAGCTGCTGCATTAACCAGAGTTACACACACACACACACACACACAAACACACACAGATGGGCAGCATACTGGGCCAGAAAATAGCAACTGCCTGCCACTGGTTAAAGACACAGTTGCACAAACTCCTTGAGGGCAAGAATTGTGCATTTATGCTTTTTGGCAGGATGTGGAACATGGCTAGAAGCAAGCAAATGTGATCTTTGAGTTCTAGTGCCACTGGCTGATAGCCGTGTGACAGAGGCAAATTACTACACCACTGTGCTCTCAACATTGCCCTATGTAAAGAGGAGAAAATTATTTTTATTTCTTAGTAATATCATGGGGAAAGCACTAAGTACATAGTATGTGCTCAATAAATGAGGACTCCTTTCTCACCCCTTTGGGCATGTCTTGTAGCACCAGGTATACTTATCAGAGCATTATCTATGTTGAACAATTTTCTTTCTTGGTGTTTGGGATGTCTTTCTTACTACTTCCAATGGGTTATGATTTCTCTGAGGGTTGCCACATTTTACCTTTCATACACCCTTTGTCAGGAAGCTAACAGGAGAAGTAGTCCACCAAAATGAGAGTGAGTCCAAACAAATAGACAAACACAAGGGATTCAGAAGCAGGGAATGTGATAAAGGAAAGAAAGGAAAGGATCCCCAGGATGGTGGCAGGAAGTGCTTGGATGACAGCTGAATCAGCAGGCCTGCAGGACACCTGTCAGGGTTGTTGCTTGGATGAAGGGCTCCTGGGGAGATGTATCCAGGAAAAGAAATGGAGCAATCAGATTATCTGACAAGAATTACAGTGTGAAAACATACAGAAAGATGTTTTACAGAACTGTTGGACAGTGTGCGAAGGTTTAGCCAGAGATTCACAGAAACTTACACACACACACACACACACACACGTTTGACATTTATTTCCTGGGGAGGAATAGTTACAGTATACTGCTTGTCTTTTAGTATTCTGAAAACACTGATATGGATTTAAACACATTTTTGACATAGCTATATTGTGGAAAAGAGGGACAGGGAAATAAGGTTGGACATAAAACTGAAGTCTTCACCTATTATTATAAGAAGTAATAAAAGTTGCTTAAAATGAGTACATCCAGAGGATTCAGGTATGGATGAATTTAGAAATATGGTAGTAAATGCCAGAAGACGCCACTCAAAATGATGAAAGTGGTTTCCCCCAGAAACTAAGAAGGGTGAGAGAAGGGGTTGCCAAAGAATAGCCTTTGCATTTTAGCAATATTTGTCTTTTTATATGACTTGCATGTATTGCTTTGATAATAAAACCAAATGTACAAGAGAGAATAGCAATTGTTTTTTAGGGTCTTAAAATTCAGAATCATAGAATAAAATTGTAACAGAATAAATAAGGTCTAATGACTAAAGGTAAAATATTTAGCAACAAGTTTGGATCCAGAACTCATGTGCTGTATTTCTTATATATATTCATGTTGCTCCCACCACCACACTGCATAACCCAATTTATTACATTTTTATAGCAGCTGGCATGGTTTTAGGAATACAGGAGGTGCTTAAATATTTGTCAAATACATACTGATTGTTGAATTTATTTTTCACAGTGATTTTTAATGAGCTTGGTCTGGAGAGCAGAAGGGTCACATCTGAAGTTTATAGTTTTGTTCTTTATGGAGGGATAAGATTATGGTCTAAAAGGATTTTTGAAAAGCTCTTCCTGAAATCCGATTCTGAGGTAGGCATTCCACAAGTCTAACCTACTTTACATAATGCATGGGCTTGCCAGAAGCTCATTCAAGACAATTGATATATGAGTTGAGGCAGTCAGTGGGAATTTTAATTATGCATTCTTTTTAAAATTCTCATTTATTCTATTACAGTTGGCCCAATTCCGGACCCCTCCCCTCCACCTGCTCCATTAATATGGCCTCTAAACTCTATTCTTGCAACAAGACAGAGTCCTGGTTAGAAAGCTCTCTTGAAGGAATCTAAAGTTCCAGGCAGGTACCTCAGGGAAACCCTGAAAAAGGGGAGGGATGAAAAACGTATTCCTGCTCAAACAAAGTGTAAAAACCAGTGAAACAGAGCTTCAGAAAACATATCTGTGTCACATTTTCTCAGTTTCCCAGGGAAAAAAATAAACTGACTTCAAATCTAGCACTTTGGCCTTAGATTTTACAAACACAGCTTAATAACAGAAATATCAAAGTAAACAGCACCATGGCTTCTTTGCGAAATTTCCAGTGGAAGGCATCCATCGTGTTCCCTAGTCCCCCCAATAATAAATGCACCTTTAAGTTCATATCCAGGAAAAAAAATCTGACTTCATTGATGAACTTGTATGCTTTCTTTTATATTGGAAATAAATAAATAAAAGAATCTCTATATTCCCACATAATTTCTTTTTGCCTAGTTGCCTGGAAACTCAGTTAATTGAGAGCTTGGTTTTGGAATTCGGCCAATGCAAGTGTCTACTAACATTTAATTTGGATTCTTCTAATGGATTTGGTTCTGATGGCCCTTATTTTGTACAGAGAAGCAATTTAACACTTGTTCATTACATACAAGATGCTGGGCCTGTGTTTGTTGTTAAATCTTATGGGTTATTTCACAGAACCTTTTCCATAATCTTGCAAAAATAGGTGCTATTTTCATTTTACAGGTGATACAGCTTAATTTCTGAGAATTGAAGTAACTTGGCCAAGGCTATCGGTCAGTTTTGGAAGTAAACAATATATAAATTCTTAATAATGTACATTTTGTACTCAGATTGGTATAAGAAATTATTCAACCTATTTCTTTTCTTTTGATTTTAAGACCCTACAGCTTAACCCGCCCCCCCCCCCAACACACATACACACACCACAACTTCTTACTCCTTTTCTTTCCTTTTTTGCTCTCCCCTCCTCTCCTCTGTTGCTGTGCCCAGATATTGGGACTTTCTCTCAGGTACTCTGTTAGCCCTTGGAAGTACATGATGAATTGTATATAGACTCTGGTCTCAAGGAACTTAACAGTTTCATGGACGGGTTAAAGTATCGGTATAACTACAATTCAAGGTACAATAGAATGCAATGAGAAATATAAAATGCTTTGTGAGTTCAAAGAGGGGAAGGAAAATTCCATGGTCCCAACTCTCTAGGAATTCACAGTTCACTAGACCAAACAGACCCCAGATACAATGACGATTTGATACAAGAACTGCACTGGAGGTGTTTGCACTCTGTTATACTCAGTGAGGATGAAGAAACTACCGTTGCTGGCTTCACAGCTTGAAGAGGGAGGGGTTGACACAACAATGTGGGCAGTTAGGGCAGGGGCTGGGGAAGGCCAGGGGCTGGGTTTTCAAGACCCCATGGGCCTGTCTAAGCAGGTGGACAGGAGGGAAAAGGTAGTGTCGGGAAGAAGAAGTCCCTGTGAAAAGGAACTTCAAGGAGTAACTGGATCTGGGGTAAAGCTGCAGTCCTGGGAAGGAGGCCTGGCAGAAGCAACAGAAATAACTCAAACCCCAGCCATGGCCTCAGCTCTAAGGGGTATGGATATGGAGCAAGACAAAATTGCTTATACACAATGTCTAACCCATCGGGAGGGGTATTGCAACAACAAGAGCATGTGGGCTTCAGCAGCAGTGGAGATGGAAAAGAGGAAGAGGTGTGGCTGGTCACCAGAGGTATCCGAGTAGCACCTGGGAAGGTGGGCCTAAGGAAGAGAAAGGAATTACCCTGACTGCAGAGGTTCTGAGCCTGGTAACTGGGGAAATGGGGTTCAAAGGGGGTAGGAATATTGACAGAAAGTTATTTTTGAAGGATGCTGGGGGTTTGCGCATGTTGGAAGATACAGAGGTAAGAGGAAAGCTACGAGACAATAACTAATGGAAGAAATCTTCTGGAGCAGGAGTTAAGTGCAGCTTCAACCTTAGAGAAGCCAAATCCAAGGGGCAAGGGAGCAGGGACAGGTGCATGCGCAGAGACATTCTAAGGTTGGCACATTCAAAATCTCTAAAATTATTCTCGGCATATAGACAGTGTGAAGGTCTGCTTGCCCTTGGCCTGGGCTCCTCCAGTGTGTTCTCTATACTGCAACTAGGGCAACTTTTTGGAAGAGCAAATCTGATTAACATTCAACATGTTGGAAGGAAGCAACTACCCTGTGATAGGCGTAAGTCATGCCTCTGTTTTAGAAATATCCACCAATTTGTTTGTATAACTTTCTACTGCTCTCAGCATAAATATATAAACTCCTCAGTATAGTTTGTAAGGCTCCTCATGATCTGGCCCCTGCTTACCTCTCTAGTCTCATCTTTGTCCTTTGCTGACCTTGCACTCTACAGTCCAGCCAGATTGAATTTCTTGAATTCTTCTAAAAGAACTCTGGTTCTGTCTGGAAGGCATTCCATCTTCCACTTCACTAACTCCTTTCTTCCTAGACACCTAGATGATACCTCCATCAGGAAGCTTTTCCTGGTTCCCACAACTGTAATAGGAATTTCATCCCTGTGTCCTCAGAATACCTTCTAGTAACTTCTATCAGAAACTATATAACATTACGTTATAACCACTTATTTCTGGGCAGGGATTGTGTTTTGATCACTATTGATAAATAATTGATGTTGCATATATATTTCTTAAAGAAAGAATCACTTGGAATGTTCTTGATAAAACTCTTCTAGTGGGCTCTAATCCATATGATTGCTCAGGACATAGATTGGTTTGGCCTCCGTCTAAGTGCCTCTGCAAGATCCCCTTCCTCAGCAATGAACCAAGTAGCAACTGAGAGTGAGTTCTCCAGTTTCCAGTCCTGACGACTAGAGCTGCTGGTGCAGGTCCTTGGGCAAAGGGAGTTTTAAGGACAGACAAGGTGGAGGAAGGTGCACATGCTAACTCCTATTTGTAACCTTCTGAGGAGGACAGGGTAATGTGTTGGCATCCTTAATCCTCAGAACAGAAGAAAGAACGATGGGTCAATGCTACAATTCATTTGTCCAACAAATATGTTACAGGTGCCTTTCACACAGTAGATGTGTTAGGAATTAGAATACAAGACAGACACAATTCCTTCCTTCAAGTAGCTTGCAGTCCAGTGGAAAAGACACACAGGAGCAAAGATAGATGAGAGGTGACACCTGCTAAAGGAACATAGTGGATAGAGCTGCGAGAAAACATAGGATGAGAGCTAATCCAGACTGGGAGGCCAGAGGAATCTACTGGAGGAAATGTCTTAGCTGAGAGACTAAGAGAGTGTAAGGTTAGGTTAGCCAGAAAGAGTAGGGCAGAGGGATGTTTCAAACACAGGGAACAGCATATCTGAGGACATGAGGCTAAGAGAAAGTGCGCTACTTTTTCGGAATCAGAGGACACTTTTTATGGAGGAAGCTGGACTGCACAGTATGTTCGAGTTTCAGGGGACAATGTTAATGAATGGATGGGAGTCAAGGGAAGAAGAAAGCTGGGAGTGGAAACCCGATAATCCAGAGGGTTTGGTAGGAGCCTGGGCAGGCAGGGTTTTATATGCCACGAGGAGTTGGGTTTCATTCTGAGAAAATGAAGGCCATTTAAAGGCTTTAGGCAGGTGACTAACATGATCAAATACCTATTTTAGAATACACCCTGGTGGCAGCTTGGCAACACTGGAAGGAGGCAAGCCAGTTAGCAAGCACATGAAGTGAGAAGGGACAATGGTCAGAGCTATTCTGGATGTTTTGCCCCTGGGTATATGTCCATTCAGAATTCATTTATCAGGAACAGTCTCATGAGACACAGAAGTGGGCTTGCCAGCTCATTAGCCTCATGGATTTCCTCATAGATATTTTTTTCTAAGATAAGTCTCTCATCCTTGTTGCCAATAACTACAGTGGCTAAATGTCCTCAGTACCCCCTTGCAAGGCCTGCCATAGAACAGGTTTCAAGGAGGTCAGGGAAGCGAGGCAAGTTCAAAATCGGTCTGTAGGAAAAGGGTGAAAGAGGAGAGGGAGAGGGCACAGCCAAGAGCTGGAGAAATGGGACAAAGACATAGAGACAGAGCAGAAATGTGAGTCAAAGACCAGGAGGGGGGCCCACACCCTCATGTGCTCACCCACATGGACCTGTGGACTGCCAAAGAGCAGGACCAAAAAGGCTCCCTGTTTATGGGGTTCATGTTTCCTAAAGGTGGAGCTGAACTCAAGCTCCTATGAAAAATAAACTGTGGAAAATGCCAGTGTTTCAGGTGGTGGGAAATATCAGTCCAAGGGAAGGGAAACAGGTCAACCTCCATTCTTTCATCCTCATGGACCTTGAAACTTGATCTTGTAGGATGCACAGGAAAGGAGCCATTGGCTTCTCTCTGTTATGCTTTACTCAATTTATTGCTTGGAAGAATAGGTGTACTTTATTATTCAAATTCATTGTATAAAATGCAAATATTCAACCAGAATTCTTTAATTAGTATCCAGAGAGCTGTCTGGGCTGTATGTGTGTGTGTGTGTGTGCGTGTGTAAGTTTGGTCTTCTCTGCTTAAAATGTGATGAAGAATAAGATTATTCACTCACATTACATCTCTCTGATTCTAGTAGTCTAAACATTTGTGCAGTCTTTTGTTTCAAACCTAGTACTCCTTGTAGCAAACACCTTCTGAATCTCAAGTTGTTGTGCCTGACTCTGATTAACATTAATGTGAAAATTCACCAATTACAGTAGTGCATTGCCTAAATGGGTTTTTACTTCCTTTAGGTCTCATGAAAGGAAGCCACCCCCCACTAGCAAACTGATAACAACTGACATAGGATAGAAAAGGCAAAACTAATTAGAATGGTTGCAAAGGGGATTGTTTGAGTCACCTACATTAATGCATATTACAGTTAAATATCTGTCAGATTTTCCATTAAACCTCTTGCATTTCCATCTCCAGAATCAAATCTACATCTCAACCTCATACCCCCTTTTTCCTTGGTTGGAAACTTGGTATTCAACAGGCTAAATTATCCACTAATGCTTTAAATGCACAGCTCTTACTGATGGATGCAACACATGTACAAAGACCTTAGAATGAGAATAATAGAAGCCATTCCCTTAACTGTGGATTTAAACCCTAACATGTTCTTCTTGGTATTGTGTTTATTCCTTTATTGCAGGATAAAGGAGTTAATTGTTGCTTTATACCAATTCACTCTATTGTGCTCTGAGCTATTACATACTAG
Organism: Noctilio leporinus; assembly: GCA_004026585.1. Classification (NCBI taxonomy): domain Eukaryota; kingdom Metazoa; phylum Chordata; class Mammalia; order Chiroptera; family Noctilionidae; genus Noctilio; species Noctilio leporinus. Next base: position 96,248 of record PVIW01002710.1, on the reverse strand, counting down.
GATGACAAACGAGAAATGAAAGTGGACTATCCAGCAAATAGAGTATTCTGTAAAAGGCTAAAATAACATGTTCAAAGTTGAACTTGTAGACTTAGGGGAGAGGCCCATGTGATTTGGGCTCAGTTACTGTGTAGAGTGGATTGTTAAGATAAGGACAACGCAGTATATGTGCCCAATGGGAATTCAGTAAGTATTAGGGACAGATGTCTTCTTCAGATCAAAAGCTCATTGAAAGGAGGGACTATGCCTTCCTGATCTTTCAGATGAGTGCAAAGAGGGTTCTTTGGATCACTTAATCTCTTAATCTCCAATTTCTGGCACACTGTAGGTGCTCAATAAATTTTCATCACATGAATAAATGCAAGAATTATGGTTTTACCCTATTGTTAAACTCTAACAGTGATCCCAAGCAGGTTCTTAAATTTTGATGGATCATATTAAAGAAAGAGTGAATACATTTTCTTTATCATTTAAAAATCTAACAAAACCCTTGGATTTTTTGCTTTAAAAACTAAATCACATACCACTCCCTTGGGTTTTTCCATTTTTATCTGGGATCAGAGGTACCAAAAAGCCCAGCAGCAAATCAGCCTAGCAACAGGAGCAAGAATAAGCCTGCAAGAAAAACATACACACAGACAAAAGCAATAGAATTGAAAGCCAAGGAAAAAAGACCCACATGTATATGTACAAATAATCTTTGTCAAAGGAACCAAAAACTTACAATGGAGAAAAGAAAGCTTCTTCAATAAATGGTGCTGAGAAAACTGGAAAGCCACATACACAACTAGAGTACTTTTTCTTAACATGAAAAAATTAAAAATGAACGCAGGACCTAAATAGAAGACCTGAAATGATAAATTAGATAGAAGAAAACATATGTACTACATTTATGGACCTTGACCTAAGAGAGAATTTTGAGAATTTGACCTCAAAGCAAGGGAAGCAAAGGAAAAATTGAATGAATGGGGACTATATCAAAACAAAAACTTTATTGATGGCAAAAGAAACCATCAATAAAACTAAAAGGCAACCAACTGAATACAAAGTATTTGCTAACAAAACCTACAATATGGGTTAATATCCAAAATATATAAAGAACTTATACAACTTAACATTAAAAAAATCCAATTAAAAAATGGGCACAGGACCTGCACAGACACTTCTCTAAAGAAGACATACAAATGGTCAACAGATATAGTATGTGAAAAGATACTTAACTTCACTAGCTGTTATGGAAATGCAAATCAAAACTACAAAAAGATAGCACCAGCACCTCACACCTATTAAAATAGCTATCATTAACAAGACAAGTAACAGTATGTGTTGGAGGAGTTGTAGAGAAAAAGGAACCCTCATTTACTGCTAGTGGGAATGTCAACTATGGAAAACAAAATGGAGGTTCCTAAAAAAATTAAGAATAGAGTTACCATATGACCCAGCAACCCCTCTTTTGGGTATCTTCCCTAAAAATTTGAAAAAAATTTACTCATAAAGACATATGCACCCCTATGTTCACTGCAGCATTATTCGTAGTGGCTAAGACATGGAAACAACCAAAGTGCTCTTCAATAGATGACTGGGTAAAGAATATGTGGTACATATATACAATGGACTACTACTCAGCTGCAAGCAAAGATGAAATACTGCCATTTGTGACAACATGGATGGATCTTGAGAATATCATGCTAAGCAAAATAAGTCAGATGGAAGGAGTCAAGTACCGTATGATTTCACCTATATGTGGGACATAAAACTGAAAACAAACAAATGAACAAACAAGACAAATACGCAAACAAAAACTGACAAACACAGACAACAGTATAGTGGTTACCAGAGGGAAGAGGCATGGGGGGAAGACAGAAAAGGGTGAAAAGGGTTAAATATATGGTGACAGAAGAAGACTTGACTGTGGGTGGTCAAGAACCCACACAATGAACACATAACACACTATACAGATGATATGTTATAGAATTATACACTCAAAATCTATATACTTGTATTAACCAATGTTACCCAAACAAATTTAAAAATAAGCCTGAAATATGATGAAAACAGCTTAATTTGAAAATACTCTGATTTAATTTAAAATTTTTTTTTATTTTTCCCCTTGCTATATCACACCTTCATCTTTGTTCTCAGTTGTAGTATCAATATCCATATCCAGAAGTATGCCTGGCACAGAGCAGGCATCCAGTAAATATTTTTTTAATCAATGAAAAAAAATAAATAACTAGAGTTAAGAATGGAGCAGTACTCAGTTTCGTCTGGGATCTTTAGTTTGTGGCTCTTGGTTGGACAGACCAGGAAACATAATGATCTGTGGATTTGGATAAGGCAACTTAAGCAGAATATCTGATATACAGGGTGGGACAGAGAGTACCACCCTGTGCATCAGAATTGGCTTAAATTTTTCCTGTGGTAGAAATAAACTGGGAATGTAGGTAACAGTGAAATGTCAAACAGATATCACAAAAAGGCCCTGTCAGTACAACCTAAACCATCTCTACCCATTTTCTAACTTAGGCAGCATAGTAGTTATTAGCATGGACTTAAAATCAGACATATATTCAACAAAACTAAACAAGTCATTTAACCTCTCTGAGCCTCAATATCCTTATCTGTTAAAAAAAAAAAAAGGTTGAAAATGTCTGCCACTTGGGTTATTTGTATATGGCATGGGATTGGTATTAATGTTAAAACAAACTAAAACCAACAAAATTATTTAAAAGGTCCTTTTTGTTAATTTTTCCAATTAAGATTCTTCCATATAAATTATATTCATATGTGCCTAGAAATTCACTCTGAATCTTGGCCTTAGCACTAGTTTCATGGAGCATTAGAAACAAATTTTTATTTCCTTTGTAACCTTAAAAGATAAATGATAAAAAATCAAAGATAAAATGAAAATGCACAGATACACACATTCCTGGCCTGCCATAGACAACTGTCAGTATGTCTAAACTGGCCCTTTCCCCTTTTGCTAGCATAATCCCACCAAGGTGAGTCATAATAGAAATCAAATGGTCGAAGGTCATTTGCAATGATCACTTAGCCTCTCTTCAGTGTCTATCCTAACTTCACTCTCAATTTCATGTTGTTTATATTTTATCCTTCACCATAGGTTAGTTACGATCTTTTGGCTTCACCCCTGAGTGATGAGCATACTGACTGATTTTGTTTCCCAGCTTTTTAAGGACTTTAGCTTGATTATGTCTTTGGCCCTTTATGCTCCTGACTTCCTCTAACCTGATTTTTAGCCCCTTAATCCAAACTCTGGCACTAGTACAACTAGGTGATTCTTTAGACAATATTTAGCTCCCCCAGAGAAGAAGTGGTTTAGATGATATATTGTTGCACAACACTGAATTCATAATTATTTTCCTATTAGAAAAGGTATGTCCAGCTGATTCAAGGTTCTATCTCTTCTTTGGTACTTTTATTGGACAACTATAGTGATTTAGAAGATTTGTCCATGTATGAGAGCTACAGTGATTTCTTCACCTTCACCCAGGCCAGTTGGGAAACAGTTTTCTGAGTGTTAATCTTTAAGGTCAGATGTATACGAAATTACCTTTAGAAAGAGGGGAAGAGAGCATTAAGAGACTTGCCTGATTTAAGTCAGGGTTGATATGTAGAGTAATGAAGGATAAACTTGGCTAGAGAGAGTGGGGTGAAATTCTTGATCTATGATTGAGGAGCTTGGCTATAAACTAAGGAGGAAATGTACAAATTTATGTTTCGGTCATAACAAACCATCCATTCACTGGCTGCCTTCCCTCCCGGAATTTTTAGAGATGGGAAAATTATAAACCAAATATAGAATCCACTTAAGTTTCATGAATCCAATGTTAAAAAAAAATTCACACTTTTAAGTGTCTAATTAAAAGCCCTGAAAAAAATAACTTTGATTCAAGAGGTTAGTGCTTTTGGACCGAACTCTGAGTCCTGGTCAACCAATAACTCTTTCACATCTTAAATAAGTCGTGAAGATAAATCAGAACTACATGCTTTACATCCCTCTCTTGCCCTCTCCCATAACCTTTAAATCAGAAAGAGAAGAAAATTATAGCCAGGAGGTATTTCAATTTGAAAAGCCCCAAACATTAGTAAGAACAGAGTCACTGAAGACTCTGGTATTTTTGTGAAATACCAAATACCACTTGTTCTTCCACTCTCTGGAGAATGGGTTACTCAAACCCACTCCAGGTGTGGAACAATAAAGATATTTTCAATCATTCAATTTTGCTGCATCCATCTCCCAGGTGCCTCTAGGAGAATGGAGGTGGCTACCCAACAACAAAGAGAGAGGCCTAGGAATTCCCCGAATTCAGTCTCTGTCTAAGCAGGAAGATCTGTCTGGATTCAGACTTCCGAAAGACAAAGAGAAGGCCATATTTTTCTAGGTAAATTTTAAGCAACCAACGAACAAATTCAATGTACCATTCTGTAGCAGAAAGCCAAGATTTCTAGCATTTCCAAGGTTAAAGGGCTCCAATTAGCAAATCCCACAGTAAACCTTCCTGTATTTGACACAAAGTGAGCAAGACAAGCAGAAAGAAATCATGACAAGTGGTTTCATTTAGGATGCTTTAGTTGATAAACTTAAGAGTTGCTTAATCACCAGTCCCTTCCTGCCATGGCTTTGGTCATGAGTAACAGATTTAGCTAATCTGAAATAAGAATACACATTTCTACTGTCTGCTGTGGGTGGTAGAGTTAAAACTACTCTCGTTGACTTGAGAATACTTGGTAATATACTGGATAAGACAATAAAAATTAGAAAAACCTTTGAAATATGTATATCCAAATGAAAGTTGCTTCTCAAAATTATCACCTTGGGAAGAAACTCATTTCTTTTCTTTATTGTCTTCAGGAAAGTTCACAAAACAAACTTGAAATGCAGTCCTATAACACCATTGCTATTTGTTTTTGACCCAAAGCAGCATTACCCAGCTTGTCTGTTTTCAAAAATCAGCCTGACAAGATAAATATTGTTGCATTGGTAATAATCCACTCAATGTACTAAAAGCTCTGAAGATAATCCCCAGGGAAAAACTCCGTAACTGTATTGAACAATAGCAACATTATTAGAATGGGCCCAACCCCAGAAAGGCGAATGCTTTTAAGAGGGCAACACTTATTTGACTACAGAGCTCTGGTATAGTCACTTATATCTCAGACCCAAGACTTTGGAGTCATATTTCATAGCATCATTAAACTGGATGGGACGATGTGGTTCAATCTACAAAACTGAAATAAAGCTTTAATGGGTAGCCATTACCTGTCTATTTAAAAGAGGCCTTTAGAGACTTCCGGTAAAGATGAAGGAATAAACACAGCTTGCCACAGCTCACATCAAAATTACAACTAAATTACAGAAGAACCATCACACAGAACCATCAGAAATGGACCTGAATGGAAGTCTAACAACTATAAAACTAAAGGACTGGTACCATCTAGGCTGGTAGGAGATGTGGAGACATGGAGATGTGGAGAGGTGGAATAGGTTGGTCCCTCACCTACATGTGATGAATAAAAATCAGGGAAAAATATCTCAGGAGTTCAGGGCCCCAGTGCCACATCAGGCCCCCTAACCCTGGGTTCCAAATGCCAGGAAGATAAGACCCCATAACTTCTGCCTGTAAAAACCAGAGGGGTTTAAGTAGGTAAAAGAAATTACTAGCATCCCTAGCAGTTCCTCTTAACAGGCCAGCCACAAACTTATTCAGACTCACTCCCTCTCAGCTGGGGTAGTTGCTTGAAGGGCACCAATGGCATGTGGGGAGGAACTGGTGTCTGGGATCAGGGTGACAGTTGGGGGACAGCTTTCTCCCAAACAGAAGTGCTGACAGAAGCCACTGTTCTTGTTCTGAACACTCCCCCACAGGACTACAGAGCCAGCCATAACCGAGACTCCATCAACCTAGCCCTCGCGCTTTGCTTTGCCCTGGGGAATCCCTGAAGCTCTGCTCCACCTAACTTACTGGCCCAACTATGTTGTTAGCAGTGACTTTTCCATGTAAATGGCTGGTCCTGGCTCTGGGCTCAGGCTTCACATCTTCCTAAATCCTCTCAAGCAAGCAACAACCAGCCTCAGCAAGCCCCGGCCCCCATGCCTCTGGCTAAGCAGGCCCGGATCCGGCACTTGCAGCAGCCAGCTTTGGATCACAATTTGGCTCCACCTGAGAACCTCCAAGCCCAGTACAGGTAGCAGCCACCTTCAAATTGCTTTGTAGCTCATCCTGGAACATAGGTGGTGGTGCCTGACCCTCACCTGCACCATCTAAGAAATCCCAGAGCCTGTGCATCCAATGGGCAGCTGCAGGCCACACTAGAGCAGCACCACCCTGCCACTACACAGCTGGTCCTCCACAGAGGGTAGAGGTTGTTGTCAGTGGTCATAGCCAGTCCTGGCAGCTGATTGGCCCAGATAAATCTTTCCCACAGACCTAAACAGAAACTACAAAAGGAAGGTGTACTCAGCCCACACAGAGTATATACCTCAAGTACCCTTGAGGTAAAAGACACCTACTATATTAGCCCATGCTACCAATACAGGAAGTCATAGCAGCTCTACCTAATACATAAAAACACCCACAAGGAGGCTGCCAAAATGAGGACAGAAAGAAACATGGCCCAAATGAAAGAAAAGATCAAAACTCCAGAAAAAGAACTAAAGAAAATGGAGATGAACAATTTATCAGATACAAAATTCAAAACACTGGACATAAGGATGCACAAGGAACTTAATGAGGACCTCAACAGCATAAAAAGGCCCCAGGAAGAAATGAAGTCTATACTAATGTAAATAAAGAACAATTTACAGGGAATTGGCAGTTGAATGGTTGAAGCCAAGAAACAAATCAAGGATATGGAACACAAAGAATTTAAAAGCAACCAATCAGAATAACAAGAAGGAAAAAGAATCCAAAATAAAAAATGAGGATAGTGTAAGGAGCCTCCGGGACAACTTCAAGCATTCCAACATTGATATCATAGGGGTGCCAGAAGGAGAAAAGGAAGAATAGGAAATTGGAAATCTATTTGAAGAGGTAATGAAAGAAAACTTCCTTAATTTGGGGAAGGAAATAGACATGCAAGTCCAGGAAGCACAGAGAGTCCCAAACAAGTTGGACCCAAAGAAAACCACTCCAAGACAGATCATAATTAAAATACCAACAGTTAAAGATAAAGATAGACTCTTAAGAGCAGCAAGAGAAAAGCAGTTAGTTACCTACAGGGGAGTTCCCATAAGACTATAAGCTGATTTCTCAAGAGAAATTTTGCAGGCTAGACAGGATTGGCAAGAAATATTCATGAAAAGCAGGGACCTACAGCCAAGATTGATCTACTCAGCAAGCTATGATTTAGAATCAAAGGGCAGGTAAAGAGCTTCCCACATAAGAAAAACCTAAGGGAATCCATCATCACCAAACCATTATTATATGAAATGTTAAAGGGACTTATTTAAGAAAAAGAAGATCAAAACTATGAACAATTAACTGGCAATAAACACATGTTATCAACAACTTAATCTAAAAACAAACTCAGAAAACAAGAAGTACAAAGAGAGAGAATCATGGATACAAAGTGTGTTCTGGTGGTTTCTAGTTGGGAGGTGGGCTGGGAAATGGATAAAGAGGTTAGAGGATTATGAAATGCAAATTGTAATCACAGAATTGCCATGAGGATGTAAAGCACAGTACAGGAAATGGAGCAGCCAAGGAACTTATATACATGACCCACAGCCATGAAAAAAAGGGGTGGGGATTGTATGAAGGAGTGGGGGTATAGGGTAAAGAGGGAAAAGAGGAAAAAATTGGGACAACTGTAACAGCATAATAAATAAAATATAATTTTTTAAAAAAGGTATAAAAGAGGCCTTTAGTTTGAAATGCCACCACCATTTCTAATACTTTTTAAAAAGCCTTCTTGAAAAGGTGAAAATTATCTTGGCATTATATGTTATATGTAGTGGGGAAAGCAAAACACTATCTAAGGCATTGTGAGATGTTTGTTGATTTTGCAGTGGTGTGCTTGGGTCCTAGAAGCTCAGATGGGGACTTAAAGGTCAGCAGTATGGTATCCAGTTGTTGATATGAGCAGTAGAGCTGGAAACAGGATAGATGTTGGAAGTGGCATGAAGGCTCCCAAAGAAGGGCTAATGAGGCACCAAAAAGATATATTTCCTGTTGCAAGTTGTTTATTTTGTTCACCCTCAGGAAGGTCTATGTTACACAGATATATTTGATTCATTTAATAGCTCTGAAGGTTAGGGATTTAAGACTTTCTTTATCCCAAAAGGACTTAATCTACCATGTGTATTTTGTTAATATAGTTCAATATTAAAATAAATATTCCTTTTGAGAATCCCACAATGATCTATAGGTGGTCGTTCATTTACCAACAAATCCTACCCATGAGCTATATAGCCTAAAAGCTGAATGCACAACCTTCAAAGTAGACCATCAGAATCCTGGCTCAGCTGCTTATTATCTATGTGGCTTTGGGGAAGTTATTTAACCTCTATGTGCCTCAATGGCCTCACTTGCAAGATAAGAATGATAGTATTTCCCTCATATGGGTGAAATGAGATGCCACAAGTAAGGGAGACAGAGTCATGCCAGTTATAGAGTTGCTAACTCTCATTAATACTTCATTATTTATTATTTGCATTTTTATGGTCCAAAGTCTGGGCCTAGGGATGGTAAATCACTCCCCATTCACTATATTGCTAGACAGTAGAAAAATGAGTAATAGTTCTTTTTTATTCCTCCAAAACTATTTCTATTAGAATTTGAAACTTACTCCATTGCTAATACATGTTAAAAATATTTTGGCCCTGGCTGGTGGCACAGTGGATAAGGCACCAGCCTGCAAACCCAAAGGTCTCTGGTTCAATTCCCAGCCCGGGCACATACCCAGGTTGCAAGCCAGGTCTCCAGCCAGGTCTGTAGCTGGAGGCAGGTGAAAGGCAACTATATGTTGATGTCTCTCTCCCTCTCTGCCTCTATCCCTTCCCCTCTCTCTAAAAATAACAAATAAATAAATATTCTTAAAAAAACATTTTGGCATCTTCTAAGGCTCTTTCTATGACAATCATAGTAATATCCAACTTTATCCTAGACTCTTACCTGAGAATTACATTATTTCATTTTCATAAAATCCTAGAATATAATATTACCAGTTTTAAAGGTTAGGAAACTGAGGCTTAGAGAAACTCAATAACTTGCTTGAGGTCACATACCTAGTGAATGTCAGTAAGAATTTGAACATAAATTTATCTTAATCAAAATGGCTACACATAACTTAGAAAGTGGTTCCATATTAGTGCTTATTTTTAAATGACCCCAGAACTACCCATGTTAAAAATGGAACCTTGTAAAATATACACATGACTCTACTCAAGGTCAGTCCGTTCTTCATAATCTACACTTTAAAAAAGCACTTTTTAAGTGAATAAGAGCTGAAAGCTTTACTAGGTACGCAGCTCTTTAATCCTAGCTGAGTCAAATTTTCTCACATCTAGGGCAAAGGTTAGCTTGGCCACAGTCTGCGGTGCTGTGGCATTCCTTTTTTAGGCTGTGACCATGGAAACTACTCTAGGAATGGGATTGAAATTAGGCTTTCTGCACCATCATACTGTCCTGACGTACTGTTTTGACATGTAACATGCTATCTTTGTGCCTGTACACTAATGGAGACCTGCCAAATTATATGCACAAAGCAATATTCTCCCACCCTCCCTCCCTCCTTTCCTTCTTTCCTTCCTTCCTTCCTTCCTTCCTTCTTCCCTCTTTCCTCCCTTCCTTCTTTTCTCCCTTCCTCCCTTCCTTCCTATCTCCCTTCCATCCTTCCAGGAAGAGTTTCCTCTTTCAAGTTTCCTAAGAACTAGAGTTTACTCACTAGTATATGCCCTGGAGGCAGAGAGCAATTTGTTCATACTGTTTAGGATAAAATACAAAGTAATCACAGATTTTTGGTGGTGGTTGTTTGCAGTCATGACAATTTCAACCTTGAACACTTCATTTCAACACTGGCATTGCTTTCTCTAGAAGGCTTCCCTGATCTTCATTTACTGGGTAATACACCCAATCTCTGTGCTCTCATATCATTACCCTTTCTACCTATAAAATGATGTTTTTAAAGCCTGTCTCTCTCTCTCTAGGCTATATTTGCAGACAAGAACTGTGTCTTATTTAGTGCTAATACTAAATATCTACATAGAGTTGTAGCAGGACTATTATGACAATTTGGGCATTTAGACATTTTAATTGGTTGGTATAAGTGTAAACTGGTTATTAAATAATTTTAGTATCATGTGTGGCCTTATATCAGACTCAGCATAATTGCAAGAACTTGCTCACGGTAGGTACTCAGATAGTGCTTGTTGAGGTAATGACTGATTTGTTGACTGGATGCATAAACACTGCACATATCAGAATGTGATTGACAACTAGACCTGTCACTAACAGCATAAATGATCACAAAACGTTTTTTAAAAATCCTTATCTGAGCACTTTTGTTCATTGTTTCCAGGAAGAGGGGAAAGGAGAAAGGAGGGAGAGAGAGAAACATTGATTGGTTGGCTCCTGTACTCACCTGGACTGAGGATAGAACCCATGACCTAGATACGTGCTCTGATTGGAAACTGAACTTTCAAACTTTTGGTTACAGGGCAACACTCCAACCAACTGAGCCACACCAGTCAGGGTGATCATGAAACAGTCTTAATATTCAAGGTCCCTTGATCTCTACAGATCCCAATGACACTAATGCCCTACAAAGAAATACTTGCTCCCGCCTCCATGAGGCCTTCACATGAATCCGTTAGGACCACTACTGTCTTTGAGGTCTTGATCCCATCCCAACACAAACATAATGGTAAGAAAAGCGCAAGGGCCAAGACTGATGATCTCTGGGTACTCTGTGTTTGGAGTAGTAGAGCCCTTACCTGTCTGTGCTGTTGGGAGACTTGGTATCCTAGTCCGGTGACAGGCTGATTCTGCATTTTCTGAAGCAGGATCTTTTGCTGAAGTGGCAGGGGAGGCCTTAGCAAAGGCTGGTTTGACAGAGGTTGGGTGGGCTGGGCTGGTGGCGGTGGCTGCTGCTGCTGCTGTCGCTGCTGAGCTGAAATAGAGCTCTGTGGTGGCTGCGGCTGTTGGGTGTAGTGTAGGAGAGAAGGCTTGTTCTGAGAGGGCAAAACAGAAGGCATCTGTTGGTTTGCTTGATCTGAGTTAAAATGGAACAAAGGCTTGGTGTTGGCAAGACGGGGCTCCATGGCTGTGTGCGAGCTGTTCATAAAGCTTCGACTGAGATCCTGAGGCTTTTGCTGCATGAGCGCATCCAGGTGCCCTCCCTGTGGGGCGGGGCTGGCCTTGTACATGTAGTTAGCCATGACTTTCGACTGGCTGCCACCACCGGCGACCCCAGGCATGGGGGAGCTCTGTGGGCTGAATGGCTGCTGACTAAATGAAGGGCTGGGGATTTTCTCCTGCCCAAATGGACCTGGAGATGGCCCAGCAGGAGAGGGCAAGGTGGACCAGTTGGTAGGCTGGTGCTGCTGCATCCGGGCATGCTGCTGCCGGTTGGCAGCTATCTGCTTGAGTTGTTGGGCATGGGACACTTCTTGCCAGCTGGGCAGGGCCCGGCTTGCTCCTGAGGCTGACTGAGGCTGGGCCTGGCTCTGAGGGACCGAAGGAACTGGGGATGAAGTGGACAGGGCTGAGCTCGCCATGGAGAACGCAGGGCCGGCTGATGGCGGCCTCAGCTGAGGAGAGCCCGATGGGCCCTGGGTCAGGCCAGGGGAGTATTCGCTTTTGATCACTGTCTTCTCCATAGGCAAGGAGGGCCTGGGAGTGCTCCTCTGGCTTTGCTGACCCAGGTCAATGTTAAATGGATCATCCTGCTTTATGGTGGCATTGATCATGTTCTCCAGCTCAAGGTCACTCATAGGAGGCACGGATATGTTGGTCAGTTCATTGAACAGTTCCTGCAGTTCAGGATCCATCAGTTGGTCTCCGGAGTCATCTCCGTACCTATTAGGAAAAATATTCTCCTGGGTCATTTGGCTATCCATGTGCTTGCTGCAAGACAGAGTCTCTCCTGGTTCCTTCTTCACTTCCTTTAAGCCCATGTTAAACATGCCATTGCCAGGAGAATGTGTATGGGGAGGCAGATTGTTAGTCTTTCTCAGGGGTGCCTGGCTCATGGGCAAGGTCCCTGACATAATCTGACTTTGTCCATTATTTACTTGGAGGCCCCCTTGTCCTGCAGAGAGGTTCTCCCCGACACGGATTCTTTTGATATCAAGGAATGAGTTGTCCACAAAGCCATTGGGCCTCTTGCTGTTGGCAGGAGACAGGTTAACTATCTGCTTTCTTTTCAAGGAACCCTGGAGCTGAAAGACAGAAGGGAAGTAAAAAAAAAAAAAAAAGAGCTATTAATCCAGATGTGCTTCTAATCAAAAAGGACATTATACTAAATGTTTCTTCCATTTACACACAGGATGAATTTTTTTAAAAGTACAAATGATAAAGAGTCTGAAACAGAATGAAACTCCCAGTGGCCCCAAAAGAACAAACTAAATGGTTTCTGGAGGAGATCAGTTAGTGACTAGAGATCATTGTGGTTCCTCTGATTACTACACAGACCAATGGGTGAAGAATCTTTCATATATCATCAGGAGTTATCAATAATATCTATAATTAATCAGCAGATTGTTGTCACTACTTTCCCCTGGGCATGCACACACAACTCCACACAGCTACGCATGACTGGCATGAGCTTAATTTTGACAAAAACACTGAAGAGTCCAAAGCTGGGACACCATTTCCAGCTGTTGTTGTTTTTTCACATATTCAACTCTTTCATTACTGTTATCTTCTAAGTAATTAGAATTATTGTTGTGTCTAAGGAGATATGCTATCTGCTATTCATCTATTTTTTTCTCCTGTAATTCTGTGGCTTTGCTTTTAGCCCATGCAGCAACTCTGTGTGCACAGAAACTGTGATTTTAACATTGGCTGAATGAGACACTGTAAGCACAGCTTTTCCTGATAATGCATGTAAAAGTTTAGCACAATGCTTACTATAGTAAGAACTCAACAAGCTATTGTTTAAATAAAAATTATGGCTTACTTTATTCTCAAAGGGGAGGTTTTCTCTAAATAGCAACAGTAACAACAAAATGGTAAAGTATTTCATCCACTAATTCATTGATTACATTGTATGATATGAACTTTAGAAATGCTAGAGGTAAATTTAAGTCACAATAATTATACAGTCACACCAATAAATGAAAAGGAAACAGAAAACATTCATCATTGATCTTGAGATCCTGGTTGACTTGTCTCTTAAATGAGAGAAATCATCTACCCATGTGTGGGTTTCCCAGTCCAGCAGACTTAAATTATATAATGTTTGCTTAGGATAACTGAAAAATACCTGAGGCAGAAGGACACCTCTGAGATAGGAAGCCCAATCATTTCTCTTCTCCTTCCTTTTCACTTACTACCACTCCACCACCTTCCTAAAGATTTCTAATTAACCTAATAATTAATGTAGTTGAGTGTTCGTTATATGCCATGTATTTTAAATATGGTTACTTTATTTTCCTTAGTCTTTACAATAGCCCCATTAGATGTGTATGATTTTAAAGATAAGGAAACCAGGGCTCAGAGTGGCTAAGTAACTTGCCCAGCATCACATGGGGAGTGTTCAACCTGGGCTTTAACTTGTGGTCTGCGTAGACCTAAAGCTGGTGTCATTTCCACCATATTAAGCTGGAATCGGCTTGTGTAGGGCTACGGTTTGCCCAGCAACAATGGGCTGGGGAAGTGAGCACAGAGACATCCTAGATCTCTGGTAAAATGATGGGGAATCTGGGAGTGGCCAGGATGCAGCACAGAGCTCTAAGTGTGAGCAGTTATGTCTCTTGTCATCAATACCTGTTGCAATAATACTTTATCTGTGATTTTTCCCAGTCACACGTGGTATGTAGTTACAGTGATGTGCCATGGTGGTATAACCCGTTTATGTCTTTTACCGTTGCTCACTAACTGGTAATCAGAGAGAGGAGCCTGACCCAAGCTGAGCCAAGCAGTTCCTTCCACGGCAATTCTGGAATCAGAGAACGGGAAACCAGGAGGCTCCCCTTTGAGGGGCTGCACAGTGATTTCTAAAACATGTGAGCTGTTGTTGCACCAGGTCACACAGCCGGAGGGTAGCTAGTCTGTAGGAAGAGAGAAGAATGAAGCATGGAGGAGAGACACAAGCTCTGACTGCCTTTCAGGGCCTGATTCAATCCCAGGTCAGCTCTGCACATCTTGTCTTCTTTGATATGCTCTGTAATCTTTAGAATAACTTCCCCTTTTTGCTTAAGCTAATGTAAGTTAGGCTTCTATTATTTTCAACCAAGACTCTCAACTAAGGCCCACGTGACTTCATGTTTGGTGATGAGCAATTTGCAGCCAGGGGTCAGTGTAATTTGTGCCTGGGTGTGAAGGTCCCCACTGCCTTCTCTGAGGTTTCTCTGTGTTTCTGGACTTCGGATCTTGTCTCCTCATGGATATAGGCAACATCATCACAGAACACTGTCAGACATCACCACAGGCACTGTCTGTCCTCATGGGGTCAGAAAGAGCACAGACAAAGAGATGTGGCCAGGTTACCTCAAGAGTGGCCACACGAATTTATTTTGGTGTAAGTTACATTTGGAAGGTTCTTTCACAACTAATAAAGAACAAACAAAGGAATGCATTCTTTTTTCCAGCTTTGGGTTATCACCTTTAATTTATTTTCCACTGCTTTGAAAAAACCTGTTCTACCAGATTCTCCTAGCGCTCTGGCCCCTCCCTGGGCAGTGCAGTACATACTCTAGGAAGCAGCACTAGAACTTTCTCTAAACCACTAGGATTGTAGAGGCAGTGATTATGTACAGCAATGATCATTGTAGTACCGATAACAACAACAACAACAAAGTCATTTACTGAGGTCTGTGTGCTAGGCATTATACAAACACCTCTCTGTAGGGGTAATCTCATTTGATTCCCACAGCTCTAAGAATCTTGACAACAACTCTATGAGACTGAGACTATAGTCATTTGTTGCTTAGTGACGGAGATACATCCCAAGAAATGTGTTGTTAGATGATTTCATCATTGTGCAAACATCATAGAGCGTACTTACATGAACCTAGTGGTGTATCCCACATGCAGGCTGTATGGTCTGGCTTACTGCATCCCTACTGAATACTGGAGAAGATTGTAACACAATTATAAGTGTTTGTAGAGCTAAACGTAGAAAGGTACAAAGAAATATGTTATGTAAGACAAAGTATGTGAAGGGGGAGGGGCAGGGGTGGGCTGTGCAGGGAGGCCCCATTGGAGGGAGGGAGAGGATCTGTCAGAAGGAGGGAAGAAGAGAGGGAAGAAAGAGAATGGGAGAGAGAAGGGGAGAGCAGAGATCGTAAGAGACCCAGAGAGATAAAGCTTGAGATGAGAAATAATAAAAGGGAGAAGGGGGAAAAGGGATTCAGAAATGGAGGTAGGGAGAGAGAAATGGAAAAGGAGAGGCAAAGGAACTAGGTTGGGAGGATGAGGGCAGGCCCCTTCGCTCCTCCTCTTGCTCCCTCACCAGCTCTAGCCCTGGCAGCGGGCAGGTTCGGGGCAGGTGCGGGGCAGGTGCGGGGCATGTGTCAGGCAGGTGGACGGTACGCTGAGCCTCCTTGTCTATTTAAACCACCCAGAGCTAGCAGTAAATTCAAAATTGTAGTTGAGTCCAGCCTTTTCTTTCTGCATCGCAAAATTTTTGTTGATAATTCATTATACTTTTATGAGACCACCGTCATATTTTGCTGTTCATCAAAACATCACTATGTAGCTCGTGACTGTATTTCTCATGACTGTATAGACCCTTCCCTTTTTTACATATGGGAACAGAGAAGTTTGGAGATTGGGTACCAGTTCAATCTGAACAATAATTTTTAAAATATTTTTGAAAGATTTTATTTATTATTTCCAGAAAGAGAGGAAGGGAGAGAGGTAGAGAGGGCAAGAAACATCAATGTAAGGTTGCCTTTCACCTGCCTCCAGCTAAAGACCTGGCTTGCAACCTTGTTATGTGCCCTGGCTGGGGAGTCGAACCAGCGACCTTAGGGTTCGAAGCCCAGTGCCTTATCCACTGTGCTACCAGCCAGGGCAGAATAAATACAATCTTAAAAAAAAAAAAAAAAAAAAAAAAAGCCAGGAATCAAACCACGCACCGCCCCCTGTGGAGCTTGTGTGTGCAGTACATGGTACCCACACTCATGTATTGAGGAGACCTGGGATCCAGTCCTAATTGCAGCATTAGGTTGCTTTGCTATCCTAGACAAGTTATTCTACTTCTATGGGCCATAGTTCCCTTCTTTATAAATAAGATTACCTCTGAAACCACTTTCCTGCCTGAATCCAGAAAATAAGAGGCATGGATGGAGTAAGAATTGTTTAGGTATATGTTTGGTGGTGTAAAGTCACCACCAAGTATAGCTGGATGGATGTCTTAAAAAAAAGAGCAGAAGTCCTTCTGAGTGATGTCATGGAAGACAAATCATGAATAACAGAGATTACATTAGGACTCCTTTGGGTATAAGACTTTATCAAGAGAATTTTGGAGGCAGTCTGTGTCCTGTCTTACAGAAGCTTCCAATCAAAGTCATGTCACCAGGACCCACCTGATAGGCACCAGCTACTGGAACAACACTATAGAAATGATTCTCAAAGTTCAACCTTTATTTTGGAGTATTTCCTTTGCTGCACTAAAATTTTATATTTGATATATGGCTCTGAATGATGGTACAGAGTCACTTAGAGTTCTGTGACAAAAAAAGCAACTATTCTAGCAGGCGTAGAGGAAGAACACAGATAGTCATTAATACCATAGTGAGAAACAGTTTCTGAGAAAATTCAATGCCACTTTACCAGGCCAAGAATAGTCCTAAGGTAGTTCTAAGGGAGTAAGACTCAATCAGTGGAATGACAGGGAATGAAGACATGGTTTTGAATTAGGAAGGATGAAGGCAGGACTAGAGGGATACTGCCTTCATCTCAGCACTGCCCAATGCAGTGCTGAGAAAGACAAAATGGAGGAGGGCCCAAGTATAGGACAGTGTATATCCTGAGGGCCAGAGGAGTCAACAGCTCCAGGGTGCACTTAGTAACATGGAGAGGACAGAGGGAAAAGACCAGACATGACTTATTCATTAGGCATGGTCAGCATAATGCCCAGGGCCCATGATAGTTTTAGGGGCCCTCAAACATATTTGAATTCATTTTAAAACAAAAGAAAAAAACGTTTAGGTTGCAGAAATGTTTTAATATATAACAGTAACATACTTATCTTTATGTCAACTCAGTCAGAAAATACAATTTTAAAATTCTGTAAGGAAGAAGGAGCCCTTAAAACCCAGAGTGCCTAAAACTAAAAAAGGCTCTCACTTAACAACTACTGTGCATTGAATGCTTATTTTAAAACAGGTACTCTTAAAATACAGACTCGTATAGAGTCTCATTTAATGTTCTCCCTGCTCTCTGAATGTGTGTGTATTCTGATCTTCATTTTATAGGTGAAAAAATTGTGGCTCCTGACATTAAGATAGCACAGCAAATGATATGGAGGCAGGACACCAACCCAGGTCTGTGTGGTTCCAAAGTCCTTATTCTTAATCACTAACCATGCAGCCCACTTTCCCTTCTGCCTTTAACTTGCCACGTGTTGATACTATTCTGGACACAGTGGACGCAGTCAAGACAAAAGGATACTAGATTGAAGATGTGCAGGGCCAAGGGGAGGGCATTTGGGACCGACAGGGATGGATGGCAGGGAGAGAACGGTGACATCATTGATGGTGAAAGCTCAGGACGTGAGCCTTGAGGCTCCCCCACAAGAAAGGCACGAGACAAAGGGTCATGTGGTCAGTCAGAAAGATTTACTGAGCACCCGGAGATAGAGAGTTCCGAGCCATACCTTATCAAATCATCCCTGGCACGAGAGGAAATATGCAGAGGATTAAGCTAGTGGCAGGAGGTAAAGGCTTCAAATGAACACAACATTGCAACGTCTACACTTTCCCATTACCTAGCTGGTTGGAGAGGCATTTTTTTTTGTTTGGCATCGTAAATTTGCACCCCTCAATTATGATGTTTAAATTGTGAGATTATGCCTATAATATCACCCTTTCACTAGTCATCCAAGGAAAGGGCTTCTTTGGGGAAGGACTTTAATATGGCAAGTCTAGTCTGGTTTGCATACGACACAGGGCTCACTGTATTTTCCTTTGCTGAGACCCGGCAAACTGTTTCCCTTCACACTTGTCCTTGTTCCAATTCTTCTATTACACCTGGGCACTAGTGGAGGCCTGCAGTCTCTGCGGGGGAAGGAGAAGGCCTGCTCAGAGCCTGGTCCCGGCACGGTGGCCTGCCTGCCCCAAGCGCTGGGGATGGAGGTGCCCAGATGCCTATCTATGGACAAGGAAAATCCAGCATGCAATGGATTTGGGGCTGGGGTCCCTCGGTAAACCCTTCTTTTTAAAAACAGCTGTGCTCTTTTCTTCCAAAGGACTTGAAACATAAACTTCCTGGAGGGATTTAAAAATGCCATCATTGCACAATCCTCTGGTTTCTGTTTCATCCTCTGCCCCCTATTCCTTTCCACAAAATAAATGCATTCTTTGTCTCTCAGGCTGCCCCAGAAACAGGGAATATGTCACACAAAGGTAACAATTCAGTCCATAGGTCACATATTTTTCTGTCGTTCTCAATGAGGTTTAAGCGCAAGAACTAAAGTGACCACTGCCCAGCTACCCAGGGGACTATCTTGGTCCCATCATGTATAAACTTCCCTCAGGCCACTTGACACATTGCTGTTCAGAAATAGGGCTGGGAATAGATACCGGTAGAAAGAGACCAAACCCCCAAATAATTTATGACACTTGATTTGATTCTAGAAGTAAAGAGTCTCAGATCTTGGAACAGTAAATTCCAGCTCATCACAGTACCTGGTGGTGATAGCAATTCCTCCCTGGCTCGCCTGCCTCCAAACAGACCAAATGGGGTTTTAAGGTTTTTGCTGAAAATGTCAGAAAGCTCCCCCTTCTTATTTGGCCCTTGTAGAGTTCTGAGCTTCCCTGCGTTGTTTTTATGCCTGTATAATAACTAGGTTTGCTCAACTAGATTTTAAGCTCTTTAAGGATGGGCCCTCTGTCTTATACTTAACTGGATTCCCTTGAGACCTACCACAGTGCTGGGCATTTTATAGGTGGTCAAATGGTAGTTTGTTGGTTGATCTCAGTACTTGGGAAGCCAGATCCTTCTGACTACTGAGCAGTAAAACAATTGTCAGAAGAAGGTTGTGGCTGGGAGGAATGTTTTCATATTTAATTCATGAGTAATTTAATGGCTGCACTAGAGTTTTGCTTGAGTGATCATTTTTGTCTGAATCTTGAAGTCAGAGGAATGTGAAGCCCTGAGAATTGGAACCACAAGAAAAGTTCATCGTCATCCATGTGCATCATAGGTGAAGGGGAGCCCTGGACTGTGAGGCGCAGTTGGTTGGAGCATCTTCTCAGAAACTGGGAGGTTGCAGGTTCAATTCCAATTCCAGGCACAGGCCAAAGTTGCAGATTGGTCCCTGGTTGGGGCACGTACAAGAGGCAATTGATCAATGTTTCCCTCTCTTTCTCTCTGTCTGTCTCTCTCAAGTCAATAAGCATGTTCTCTGGTGAGGATTAAAAAAAAAGTGAAGGGTATGTAAAATTCTTCCTTAGAATCAAGGTGGTGTGGGGCCTCTGGGTGAGATTCCCAAGGTGGGATGTGATGCTGAGCCCCATCTGGGCCCCAGGCCCCACATGAATGAAAGCACAGGAGCTGAAGGGGTGAAGGCACCCTTCCCGTATGATTTTCAGTACCATCTACTAGAATTCCATTAAGAATAAGTGTGAACTCTTTGTTTTGTTTCATTTTCTTTTTGGTGGAAGGCATGCAAAATCTATCTGGAATCTAGCCTATAACATTGTTCCAAAGTTTGGGGCTCTGAAAAACGTGATTAATTCAGCCAAAAAATGGTTATTCCTTATAATAAACATCTTCATAAGGAAGCAAGAGCACTGCAAATTCAGGATCTTTATAGATAAAGTATGTCAACATATTGTTCTTCTAAAGACACTAAATGCCAAGATCTCCAATATTCAAGATTTCTTGATCACTTCCTATCCCCTGATATCTTCAATGGCTGGCTTGTAGAAAGCAGCTAGAAGAGCTGGAATTTGCCTCAGAAACACACTCATCATTACCTAGGAGAGAAGGAGTATTTCATTACTGCACTTCTCAGCTTGAACATTTCCATCATTTCCCCTTGGAGAATGTTTCAAGCTCATCATCAACTAACAGACCAGTCATTGAGGGAAAAGGGAAGAGAACCATTGCAAACTTGCTTCAGAGATGTAGGCACCCCATTTGATTGAGGTAAATGGGAGGCTATGGGATCTCAAAAGAGCGTGGAATTCATCTGCTAATAAGCCTGAGATCTAAATGCTGCTTCCCTCCTATTTATTGTATAAGCTCAGGCCAGTTACTTATCCCACCTGTACAATAGGTTTTTAGTGGGGATTAACAACCATCTATGGCAGTGATTTACAACCAATGTGTCCTGGCAGGCACACTGGTGTGCCACAAGAATTTTTAAAATATGCAATACCTAACTATTTAGTCAGGAGCACTGACCCCTTTTCCCTTAGATTGATGAATTAAAAAATGACAGCAGCCAACACAACAATAGTCATAATAATGTAGGTATCAATAAATCAAAACTATAACTTTTTTGTCATGTTGGCAAAAAACATATGCTTGGTGTGTTGTAGAGTTTTTTGTCATGAGTTTATGTATGCCATGATATGAAAAAGGTCAAAAATCACTGCTCTATGGGAAGCCCAGCAATGTTCCCAGCTCAGAGCAGCACTCCATGACTGAGAGAACATTTTTTTTAAAAGATTTTATTCATTATTTTTAGAGAGAGGGGAATGGAGGGAGGAAGAAAGGGAGAGGAACAACAATGTACGGTTGCCTTTCAACCTGCTTCCAGCTGGGGATCTGGCTGGAGACCTGGCTTGCAACCTGGTTATGTACCCTGGCTGGGAATCGAACCACTGACCCTTGAATTTGCAGACTGGTGCTCAATCCACTGAACCACCAGCCAGGGAAAGAGATCTTTTTCAGTAGAACTTGAACCTTATCCTGTGAGACACTTCCCTCTGTTAAGCTGATAGTTATGTGCCAGGAATGAGCTAGGCAAAGGCAAAACAAAGATAATAAAATGAACTTTTCCTCATTTGTAAATTGGAATTTATTTACTTGTGCACCTCACAGATATTTATTCAGCACCTAGGATATATTCTGTGAGGCTATATATTCTATGTAATAGGGTTGTTACAAGGACCAAATGGTTAAAGCGCATAAAAGGGACTGAAAAACTGGTCTTCAAACACAGTTCTCAATAAATGTGAGAGCTAATAAAAACAAATTAAAAGGAATTCACTAGTTGTCTGGAAACAAAGCAGAGAGTAATGATACAACAGAATAGTTGCCCTGAAGTGTGCATGGGATTATAATTGTATAGGGAGAGGACTCTGCCTGGGAAAGACGGGGAAAGAATCCCTTTCCCTTCCAATGAAGTGCCCCAAATACGCAAGTCATTATGATGCTTTATGACAGTCTGTTAGACTGCTAGTGACAGTTTAGACAAAACTTGTTGTCCAGCAAGAGGGGATCGTTTAGATTAAATTAAAAACTTCAGAGTGGAATCATTTTTCCAGATTGTTTACTACCTTAAGCAAAGTCATTCCAGATCCCTTCAGCAGTAACCAGTGTGATTACCGTGCCAACTGGATCCTTAGTTGTCCTGCCTAGCCACTGCAATCGTCATAATGCAAGGGCCCACTGGGGCATCCTCCACAGAAGGACCCTCTATGTTTAACAGCAAAATGAATGGACTATTCTATAAAAGCCTGAAAAACCCAGGCACTTTGTGCATGAAATACTTTAATCATGACTCACTTTTTGCCCAGAATATATCGAAGCAAATCCAAAGTAAATGCTGTGTCTAAAATGTTGGCAGTTCTCTTGAAATCTCAAAATGTCCTCCTCAGCAGAATGTACAATGTGTTATATTTCATTAATCAAGGGGCTTTTCTCTCCCCCTTTGCTAGAAGGCCCAGTCTGGAAGCTCTCATTCTGAGGGGCCTAGCTCAGCGTCCATCTCCTCTGTAAGACCTTCCCTTCCTCCTTCCCCCCCTATTCTTTCTTCCCACTTTAATGAGGTTAGCACTCTCTGCCTTATATTGTTTTTGGTAATTGATTAAGCTTTGTGAGTCTTGCACTTCAATATGATTTCAAGAAGTCAGTGGAAGAGAGAGTACCTTGTGGATCTCACCTAATTGCACAAGCCCAGCCCAGCACTTGGCCAGAGAAGCACTCACTGACTGGCTGATGATGTGACTGACTGCGCAGTCAGTGGTGTGGGGACATTAGATGAGACAGCTGATGGGGCATCTACAGTTCTCTGCATCGTACCCCTTTCATAAACTACAGGGCTGATTCTTTGCAGCTCTATCTGGTCTAGAGCTGCTAGATGTGGAGCAGAGCTGAGAGGTATTGGAGAGGCATGGAAATCATGGATGCTCGAAGAGAGTGCTATTTTTTTCTCCTGCTAGTGAGAATTGGACTCATCCCAAAGTGACCGATTTGAATATCAGGAAAACCTAGGTAGCAAAGAGAGTTTCATAATTCCATTTTAGAATTGTCTATTAATTATCTTGGGGTTTGAAAGCAAGTACTTAAGAGCTTCCAACCTTTTTGTAATGTAATGTAAAATACTATAGAGCCACCCATAATTTCATGCAGCATTCACCTCCATCTTCAGGAGCTTATCTGACTTAGGTACTAAAGGTCCCTATTTCTCAGATCACACACTTCATTCTTCTTTGGGCTCCCTCTGCTTTAAGCACAGTGAGCTACCAAGTATCTTGTTAGACTGCTAGTGACAGTTTAGACAAAACTTGTTGTCCAGTAAGAGGGGATTGTTTAGATTAAAATTAAAAACTTCCAAATATAATACTAAATATTATATTCTGTGAATCTGACCTTACATTTTGCCTTTCCCCACTCCAATCTGTTCTCTACCTAGCAACAAAAGGGATCCCTTTCTCACACTCCAACTATATTATAGTTAAGCCATGCATAGCGAAGGTCTACCTATACATGAATTGTTTCAATTACATTTAAAATGTTTTTATTTCTTTGCCACTGTGAAGCAATTGTATCAATTACATTAGGTTACCATAAAGCAATCATACTGTTACTGCTTCATTATCAATGCATGAATCATTCCATCTATAAATACATAGGAATTTCTTTCACATTATCTTTTTGATGTATAGTGGTAGTAATATGTACAATATCTACAGTGTTTTGTATCATATAAGATGATACTGATGTAGGTAGGTACTGAAAGAAGATTCATCTTGAAAACAGGTAGTTTAAACTTATAATATGGATATAGTCCAGTTTTTTCTTCCTTATGACTTTCTGAATAATATTTTATTTTCTCTAGCTGACTTTATTGTAAGGCTATAGTATATAACATATTAATATATAAATACATGGTATTTGGTTATTGGTATTGTGGTTATTGGTAAGGCTTTTGGTCAATAATAAGCTATTAATAGTTAACTTTTTTGGAAGTTAAAAGTGTAACTCAGATTTTTGACTATACAGGGGCTTGGTGCCCCAAATCCCTGAGTTGTTCAAGGGCCAACTGTACTGTTTCGTGTTTTTTTTTTTAACTTCCAAAACACAAAAGGTGATTCCATCTTCAGGTCTGTTGCATGTATTGTTCCCTCCAACTGGAATCCTCTCCGTTTCTACTCTTTTTACTTTTATTATACCTCATTCCTTCTTTCCCTGTGAGTCTCACCTTAATGTGAACCTAGTAGAGATTTTCCATAACCACCTATCATTGTTTTTTTGTTTTATCTGAACATCTTGCTTCCTTTACAGTACTTAGTACAATTTCCAAATACTTTTATTAATTTGCTTCCAATTTTTAAGTTGGTCTCCATGTTTTAAAATAAACCATGGAGAGAGAGGCTTGAGCCCTGTCATCTTGTTGACTAGTTTATCTCACCCTTAGTGTAACTCAAACAAACATAAGATAAAGAAGATTGTTTAAAGAAAGTAAAAATATCTAGAAAGAAACACTTCAAGATGCTGAAGTTACTTTGCCCCAGCAGACTGGATCAAAGCAGACATTTGAATTAAGCTGAATCATCGGCACCTTTTACTGCACAAGACTTCTCAGCAGTCTCTGTGCACTTGGAATGAGAGGTATGTAGGGCTGCTTGCGTTGGAGTCATCCTCAGCCATGTACAAGGAGAGAGGGAAAGTAAGTCTACAGACATGGGAGAGAAAACACTGATGCAGTGTTTCCTCCTACACTGATGCAGGAGGAAAAGCTGGGATGAGAAACCATGTTGAAAAAAAGAGAGGAAGGAAAGAAGGAGGGAGAGTGGGAGGGGCAGAGGGCGGGAAAGAGAAAGGACAGAGATTCCCGAAGCTCTCCAATTCCCCATTCCAGCACTCTGGGAGACTCTAATATCTTTTCTGTGATTGAGACACTCAGTAACTTTCCAATAAATCTCTTTTCCCCACGCCACCCCACTTTTTTCTTTTTTGCTTGCAATACTCCACTTGCAACAAACAATTCCCAACTAAAACAAAGATGTAATGAAGCCAATCATGACACTGAAATTACAGTGTTCACAAGGTAAAAAAGGCATATTTTTCTTGATTGATTAAAACTGAAAAGCTCAGTAGAGGCTAAAGGCACACATTTATTTTGGTTTCTCTTTCAACTTTCCACGTGTGGTGATTACCCAGCTCTTCCTCAGCCTTTATGAAAGAAGAGCACTATGAATGAAGAATGAGAACTGCTGTTCCATGACAGCAGCATTCTAACAGGGTTTCCATTGTCTTCACAGAGCTTGACATGGCATACCCGGGGGAGGTCCAGAGATCCTATCTTCACCAATGCTCCCTTCAATTCCCAAGAGCATTCTGAAAATAAAACTGCCATCTGAATCATGTTTAGACAGCCCGGGTCTGCACCCTGTTAACTGGTGTAGACACAGTCACCTGGAGACAGAGGCAGCATGAGCAGACCTTTTAGGTCTTTGCAATTTTAGGCTCATTTTTAACTCCATTACAAAGGAATGTTAAGCAGCGTTTAGAAGGTAGTTTGGCAAAGCAGCCGAGAGCACCAAACAGCTCCTTTGATGTTCTTGGCATTGATGTCATCATTCTTTTGAAACTTTTGAAGAAATATTTTCCTTATAGCAACTGTATCTAGGTTCAATACAGAGTGTTGGTGTGTGTTTTCTCTGGTCGAATGTTAGCAGGAGTAACTATGAACCATATAGACAGGTAGTCTTTTAGAAGATACCTCAGCTTTAACTCCAGTCTATGTTTATTTTCACATCAAAGACACATCTAAGGGGAAATTGCTTAACTAGCTCTATGAAACATGAAGAGGTTTACAGAGATATTTGGTTATAATTGGAAAAAACAAAACCAAAACCGACACTTCAGGCCATTTAAGCCTTTCATGCTTGGAAATGAGAATTTATTATGGCAGATAGAAAAGTTCCTTTGCTTTCCACGAAGGTCTGAATGTAGACTTTTTAAGCTGGCATTAAAATCCTACTATTTGCCATACATTTACGGGAAATGATTCTTGATGATTTAAATGACAGTAAATGGGGGACAATAAAGCCTTTATATTGTTTGCAGTTTAAGTGCTCTTTGAAGCAATGTCCTATAGCAATACAATGCCCTCACTTTGATCTAACTCGCTCAGCCCAGTAATTATATGACTGAGATGAATTCTCCACCTGACAGATTCCAATTCTTCATGTGTGGCCATATTCTTTGAAGAGAAGAAAAAAATATACCTATATTGGAAAATGAAACTTTAAACAGCTCAAATTGTGAATCAAGGGTGATTCTCTGTCAAAGCAGTAGGCAGGGCAGCAGGCCTTTTCCCATACTGTATAATGAGAACCACTATCTCCTGGTATGTGCTTATGTTGTTGTTGAACCTTATTTTTAAATAGGAATAGGAATGTAGCAGTTCCTTTCTGTGAATTCATTTCACAATAAACCAACATCCATCATCTTAAAAAATAATGAGAGCAGGACCTGGCTGGTGGCACAGTGGATAAGGTGCTGGCCTATGAACCCAAAGGTCACTGGATCGATTCCTAGCCAGGGCACATAACCAGGTTGGAAGCCAGGTCTGGTCTCCAGCCAGGTCTTTAGCTGGAGGCAGGTGAAAGGCAACCATGCATTGATGTCTCTCTCCCTTTCTGCCTCTCTTCCTTCCCCACTCTCTAAAAATAATTAATGAAAGTCCTTAAAAAAAAAGAGAGAGAAAACAGAATGCACCAACCTGGGCCTTGGGTGAACCTACTGATTGCTCCCTGATGAGAAAGAACTGCCCAGCCTGCTACGAATGGCTGTGGGATAATCAGATGAGTAAAAGGGCTCATTTTGCACCATTCTGCAAAGAAAACTGTTGACTGTGTTGCTTGAGTCTGCTTAAAATATTAAAAGCACAGTCTGAACTCAGGAACCTCCTAATCCTCAAAAATATTACGGCTGTTTTATTTCATTTGCTTTTTAGATACAACGCAGGACAGATTTAAACTGAGAAAGCTCACCAACTACAACCTTGTAAATTGCTTTTAATCTAGGATGTCAGCAGGACTGATACCATTGGAACTCTCTCCCACCACCCACCCCTGAGACATACATTTCTTCACCGAACCTAATTCCCAATAAGTATCTTCTACTCACTAGTCATATTTCTAGAGGATAAAATACTTCTTTAACCATGACCCACAATCTGCATGTATATGTCTCCATAAAAGTCATTCTGATCTCAAAGAGGGTCTTTCTCTTTGAGAAAGTCTTTTATGCACTATCTTTAAATCCCAGCTCAAAACTCACTCCTTCTCAGAGCCCATTTATGTTATTTTGTGCTGTTGTAAGCTATTCTATCCAAGGTTTGCTTTCCTTGTGTGTGTGATGCTTTTGGCTCATAACTGTTATTAAATATTTTCAGTCTCTTACAAACCAGAAGGTTTGTAAATAATGTTTTGTGTCTTCTAATGTCTTATAAGGCAATGCATGGTAGTGGTCAAGATCCTAAGGTTTAGCATCAGAGGCTTGGATTTAAGTCCGGGCTGTGTCCTCTGTGGGATGGGAGGCTTTGGGTAGTTAACTTGTCTAAGTCTCAGTTACCTTCTCTATATAATGGAGATAATAGTTCCAATTCAGTAGTTGTAGTGAGTTGCAAATGAGACAATGTCTATAGATCTATACCCAAAATGTACAATGACTATAGTAGCCTTTAGTTGTCTTTAACTTTATTTGAAACAACTTTGTTAGATTGTACTAAAAAAACATAAAAATTGGTGAATTTTTGTATAGCCCTTTTAATATTTCAGATGGAAGAAAATATGCAACATTTTTGGCACATTATGACTTATTATTTCAAGAATGGTAAAAATGCAACTGAAACACAAAAAACAAAATGTGCAGTATACGGAAAAGGTGCTGTGACTGGATGTGTTAAGAGGTTAGTGAAGTTTTGTTCTGAAAATTTCTTGCTGGACAATACTCCATAGCTGGGTAGACCAGTTGAAGTTGATAGTGGTCAAATCAAGACATTAATTGAGAACAAGCAACTGATTATACCATGTAGGAGATAGTTGACATAGTCAAAATATCCAAGTCAATAATGTTTTTGGTAAAAATGAAAAATGTTTCTTTTATTTTATAGAAAAAAGTAAAAAGACTTTTTGGCCAACTTAATAATATTAGTTAAATAAATATCAGCTATTTTTAAATTGAGTCTTCTGGGTCCTCTCACAAGACCCAAATGAGTGTTTAGCACATGGCAGGAAACAGGAGCAAACAGCATTTATTGAGTGACTATTCAATAGAAGGTACTTTCAATGTATTACCTCATTGGACCCAAGCTTCTCTACTTACTAGCAGTATGACCATGGGCAAGTTACCTAACTTTTATACTTTGTTCTTTTTCATTCGTAAAATATACTTAATAATTACACTTTTACCACAAAGTTGATGCAAAGATTAACTGGTTATATGCAGAATGCTTAAAATAGTCCCTGACATAAATAAAGTATCTAGTAATACCACTTATGATTATTACTGATAAGTTCTTACAACAACCTTGAGAGTAGATATAAGAAATCTCATTTTGTAGATGAGAAAAATGAGACTATAAAAGTTTAAGCAACTTGGCCAAGGTTGTCCAACTAGTAATTGAGCCAGATTTGCCTGACTATGAAAACCCATGCTTTTAATTAGTTAATTAATTTATTAATTAAATGTTGAGGAAACAGCTTTTTTTTTTTTTAAAGATTTTTTAAATTTATTATTTTCAAAGAGAAGGGAAGGGAGAGAGGCAGAGAGGGAGAGAGACATCAATGTATGGTTGCCTTTCACCTGCCTCCAGCTAAGGACCTGGCTGGAGACCTGGCTTGCAACCTGGTTATGTGCCCTGGCTGGGGAATCAAACCAGTGGCCTTTGGGTCTGCAGGTCGGCACCTTATCCACTGTGCTACCAGCCAGGGTGGACCTATGCTTTTTATAAAATGTATTCATTGAAGGAAATTTCCATTTCATTCTAGGGGATTATTCCAGGGAAGCGCTATACTGACAACTAGGTCCTTAGGGACTGTACATCCCAGGCAAGGCTTGGAGTGAAGCAGGCCTTGGAGGAGTGGGTTAGAGGTGGGGCTCAGTACATCGCAGGGTCTGTCCTCTCTAGCTCAGAGAAATTCCTCATCCTGAGGAATTCATACTTAATTCTGGATCCGTGGGTAGGCATCAAAGGAGTTTAAGCAAGTGAGTAAACATGATTTGTAATGTATTTTAGAAAAACACTCTAACAATCAAATATTTGCAGATGGATTAGAGACAGGATGTCTTAAGCCAGAAGAGAAGTGAAAATAACTCAGCACTCAGTAACAGACAGTGAGAACTGGACTTGAGCTAAGGTGGGGGCAATGGAAATGGAGGTGATGGGAAAGAACTTAGGAACCAGAAATGAAATGAACTTTGTGACCAAGTCCATGTGGAAAGTGTGTATGTGTGTGTGCGCGCGTGTGTGTGTGTGTGAGAGAGAGAGTGAGAGAGAGAGAAAGAAAGAGAGAGAGAGAGAGAGAGAGAGAGAGAAATTAGAGCCAGATCCATATTTCTGGATTAGTAACTGAATAGATGATGGAGTCATTTGCTAAGAAAAAGAATGTAGGGAGAAGAACATGTTTCATGATGAGCAAATAATGGGTTCCAGTTTGGATATGTTGAATGCGGGATGTTGTGGGGCATGTATGTAGAGATGTCTCCTAGCTACCTAGATATTCAGGCTCATAGATCAGGAGAAAGCTTTCAGATGTCTACATCTACAGGTTCTGTAGAAACAGACATTCACATCCATTTAATGAACTAAACTGATTGTGAATGTCCAAATGAGAGTGAGGAGTGAGGCGAGAAGAGGGAGGGGAATAGAACTCTGAACAACATCAAAATTTAAGGAGTGAAGGAATGAAGTAGGGGAGATGAATAGCAGGAGCTAAGACGAGAGCTTTGATGCGGGTGGGGATGAGCAACATCATGAAGTGGATACAACCCATTAAGAAGAGGCGGCCTGGAATAAAGACAGGGCTCCATCTATTACACCAGCATTTGATGGTGGTTGGGGAAAGATTACAAACTGCAATATGTTGAGGATGGGAAGGGAGGTTACAAAAGGAAAACAAGGTGGGTAGATGACTTTTCCTAAATGCTCCAGAGAGGTAGATAATAGCTGGAGGGAATTATAGCAGTGATTGCCAACCTTTTTCATCTCAAGGCACACATAAGCTAGTTATGAAAACTCTGTGGCATACCAAAAAGTATACTTTCTGCTAATGTAATTAAAAATAGGTATAATTTTGACTCACTCACATCGGACAACTATTGTTGTATTGTCATTTTTTAAATTTGATAATCTAAGGGAAAAGAGGTCAGTGCCCTAACTAAACAATTAGGCATTGCTCATTTTAAAAATTCGTGTGGCATACTGGTTGAAAATCACTGAATTACAGGGTAGTAGTCGCCTTGATCATTTTTATATCCTTCGTAGCAGCTAGTATAATATTTTGTATATTATAGGCCCACAGTTATGACTTTCTCAATAAATTATTTTGTCTTCTTGCCTGAGTCTTTCACTTTATCTTATTTTCTTCCATATCTTCTCCACCCCATTAAGAATTGCAATGAGGCTGCAATCCCTTGTTCAAATGCTAGATGGAAAGCACAGAGTTTTCTTGTTTCTTCTGGAGTAGTTAAGTAGATTGTAATAGGATCTTCAGTGTGCGTTTGAAGTCAGCCGAGATGAGGGAAGCCAGGACATAAGAAACAGAAGTATCATTGAGAAAGCAGAGGTGTTACATCTAGGTATCCTTTTAGTTGGGTTTCATGTTGAAATAAATAAGGGTAAACGGGAAAATCTTGTTTGGAGAACAAAACCTTCCCAGAATAAAAAAGACTTAAAATGGATGACATTGGGTGGCTTCAATGAACATTTCTGTAGCATGTCTAAGGACATTAAAAGCCCATTTAAAATGGTATCTTGATACCAAAGATAGTTTAAAACATCAATATTGGGTCTAATCGCTTCTTAAATTAAGGTCACATATAGGAATTGCTTTTGACCGTACAGTTTCATGCTACTGAATGAGAAGGATCTAATAAAGTTTGATCTTTGGGCGCCTATCATCATGTATTATCAAGCCTATCATTTTCGCCATCAAAGAAAATATGGTTAGAAAATGGAGGGAGGGAACAATCCAACAACCCTTGATCCATCTATGCATTAACTGAGACCATTCTGCATTATCTGTGTTCCTCTAGCAGGCACACATTATTTCATTTCTTGCTTTTGCTTCTCATCGTATTTTTAAACTTTCAATATCATTTAGCACCATTCTTTCCCCCTCCATGATATCTACTGTCGCAGGTGCCTTTTTCATTTTCTTTATTACTTTTGGCAGTAGAAAGACTTTTTTTCTCTTCCATTGACCTTTACCTATTCCTAGCAAATTCATGGCTTGATGACAAGAGTTAACACAGTCATACGCAGATGCAACTTATCTTTGCGCGCAGTTGGTCTGCGCATATGCGTCTGCGTAGGTATGCTCTTCTTCTATTGTTGGATTCCTTTGAACTCCACTCTCATCTCTCTAATCACAGTTTGGAATTCTCCTGAATTTCCCTGCTGTGAGGGCTAAAAAAGCGAACATCAAGTTGCTAAGACCATAGCTCTGAAAAGAAAATAGCACATCTTTATTGGTGGGACACATGAAAAGGTATGAAAGTGAGGTTTTTAAGTAAGACACTGCATACACATCACCTCTGGGTGCTTGACAGTGACACTGTCCCACATGATGGCCATCTCCTTCATAATTAAAAGAATACTTTGAAAAAGAATGGAACTGTTTGATTTTTACACAGAAACATTATTCTAGGAATGCATAGCCCATGGCTTGCTATGCCCAATGCAGAGCACAAAAATTTGTTCATACAAATCTATTCATGAGTCTGAGAGATCCTTTGGCATTCTAGCTTCATTCTTCTCTGAGGAAGAAAATTTAATTTCTTATGATTTCTTAGTGTCCATTTGCAAGGTTTTTTTTTTTTTTCTTTAAAAAAGTTGTCATAACCACCTATCTTTTTCATAGGGCATGTCCTTGAGTACTGATAATGCTGCTTAATTTATTAAACAAGCAGATTCCTATGGCACATGCAAGGCCAGAGTGAAACATCAACATATCTGTTAGAAAAGATTAACTAAGTGGTGAGAGTAAGCAATTTTTTAAAGTGGAAATGGAAGCATCAATGGATGTTTCCATCAGACAGGGGTATTCTATATGTTTCACAGCTTTTTCTCTGTAACAAAGCCAAGCAAGCAAGTGCATGGTGAACAACTTGGCAGGCTCTTCAGTGAGGTGATAAAGAGGAAATGGCACTCAGGACATTCCCAAGGAGCCTGAAGCTCTGGTTTCTGCTGCAAATGCAGTGGCCATGTTGTGCAGTGGGCAGCAGGACTGAAGAAGGGGTGCAGCTTGCGTGAGTGGCCTAGGGGCTACTGCTGTATGGCCCTGGAGTGACATAAGTGGTCCGTCCCCAAACCTCACCTGGGGGCAGCAGGACTCAAAGGCCAGAGCCACTGAGTATACTCTTTAACCCACCTCAGATGTCACCAGCAGTGTTGTGCTGACCGCAGTGCTGCCTGTGGAGTACTAACGGGACACAGAAGCCACCCACAGAGCCAAGGGAAGACTGTTCTTACACTTTTCTCCTATCTGTGATTCTATTTCCCGAGCAGGTGGTGAGGCCTCTGATTCACTCTTGCCCCCACCACTATGTGTTGGATATTAATGCACTAACCACTCCCTCTTCCCTTAATTTTATTAGTTTGGCAATACATTCCCAAAACTTGACTTGCTCATCAGTTTTTGTGGAACAAGAAACTTATCTGCCTAACAGCAAGTGTCCACTGAAAGAACCAGTAAAGGGGAAGCTAAGAGAGAAACTGTAAAAGCCACTGGGTCAATTGCCGAGAAGAGAAGCTGTGATTTCCCTGTGTGGGTCTGTCAGCAAAGGATCTGCCCTCTGCACTGTGGGCTCACTCTGGAGTTGAGTCATGGAAAATCAGAGAGCAATAGGCAAGAATGCAGAAAAATGTTTGGCCTCATCTTTTATGAACAATCTGAATTCAGTCTGCACGTTACAGTGCAAAACAAGCAGAGTTTTTCTAGAAGACAAATGAAGAGGAGGAGGAAGAGGAAGACAAGGGAACCCAATAGAAAAACCTTTAAAAAAACATGAAACGCTTTGTAGTTTGTCTTTCCTTTTTAATGACAAGCAAGGAATACGCACATTTAATCATGCTGTTCCAAAGGAAATCTACTATGCCAAAATTTATATGAGGAGAATTTCACCGCTCTGTGTTGTTTCATTTCAGACTGCTAGTTACTTCGAGTGTGCATTTTTTAATTCTTTCTTCAAATATCTATGCCCTTAGGCAGACATATTAACTCATTTTATGAGAGTCTCATTACATCAAGTAAAAATCCTGGGCCTGATAAAATGATTTACCCCCTCAATTTAACTTTTCTTTCAGTCTCCCACCCGCATCCCTGAAGTGGGTTTGCTGCCAAACTACAAACTACTTTATACTGAGTCATTCCAGGCTCACTGAGCAGCTTTTACTCAGCTCCTAATGTTGCCTGTCCCTGTTGTTTGAATAAAGAGAACATGTTCTTCTTCTATGGCTTTGCATCTGCAATGGTTACCAGGGATGGAAAAAGGGAAAAAATGAGGCTTAAATCGAGGGTGTTCGGCCCCAAAGGAACACAGGCTCCCTTTTCCCCCCACCTCTCTGGCTCCCTGAAGGGGGATGGAGTGCTGCCCACTTTTAAGTTCTGCTGATGCCTTTAAACCCCTGAAAGCATTTGAAGGCAGTTGTGATGCGAAGTACACAATACTTCATTTATTCCTGGGGTGCAAGTATTTGGAGTCATTTGCAAAGGGTGTGGCTAGAGACACCTCCTGGAAAAATTAAAAAATAAAAATAAAACATCGGGGAAGTCCTACTCAAGAAAATTGGCAAACCATCCCCAGCATTGAACAATCTTGAAAAAATTAACAAAGAAATCATACCTTCTGGGGCAAATGCTGACCCTTCTTGGATGGCACAGGATTTGCCACAGGGCAAAAGGGACTCCAGGCTGAGAAACAGACCACGGCTCCTGGTGTGAAATCAGTGTGGAGGTACCAGGTTTTAACTTCTGTCACTTAGTATTTCATCTTGATCTGCTCAACTTCTGTTCTCTCCTACTCCTTCTTCCCTCTCCCCTCAGAGCCCCTGTTTTCAGTGATGTCATGGGACTCACCCCCAAGGAGCTCTGCTGCTTCAGGTCCCACTCTCAGAACTCTGGTCTCTGAAGCGCGTGATCCCGCAGCCACGGCCCCCGAGCTGCCTACTGCTTTCTGCTGTTGGCTGTGTGCATGGGAAAGTCTGAACTACTCTGGAAATAAAGAAGGAGTATCTAAAGTTTTACTGAGCCCTGGCTGGTGGCTCAGTGATTAAGGCACCAGCGTGCGAACCCAAAGGTCACTGGTTTGATTCCCAGCCAGGGCACATAACCAGGTCTCCAGCCAGGTCTGTAGTTGGAGGCAGGTGAAAGGCAACCATACCTGGATGCTTCTCTTCCTTTCTTCCTCCCTCCTTTTCCCTCTCTAAAAATAAATTTAAAAATCTTTAAAGTTTTACCAAGTGGAGAGGACTCTGCCATGAAAAGGGATTGCAAATACTGCTAAGTGTGATGGTGGCCCTCCTTGTCACACTCCCTGAGAAATGGTTCAGCCATAGATCTAAGGGCCCACTTAGATGTCCTTGTCAGCTGAAGGGGCTCAAGCCAGCCCCATCTGCTGAGAAGCCATGGCTAGGATTAAGTGTACCTGGAATGTAAAACACAGCCAACAACGCCAGACCCAAGAGGTAAAAAAGAGAGCAGAAGTGGAGAAGGCAGCGGTGGGAGAGGATCCCCACTGGATCCCGTGACCAGGATCCATCCCAGGGAAGCAGAGGGAGCCATTGTGGACCATTATCAGAAACCTGGTCCTTAGAGTTGTGTTTCTGTTGAGGTTCTGAATCAGGAAAACCAGAGGCAGGGGAGAACGTGCAGCTTCTTATGATCGGGAATCTTGTACAGAGAGAGGAGGGGGCATAGTCAAAGTTTGGTGGTATGAGATGAATTTTTTTTTTTTTTTTTTTACCTCACTCATCTTCTAAATAATCTTGGCTCAGAAATGAAGTTAATTAAATAGGCCAATGGATGCCTCATTTGCTACCACCTTCAGGGTCTGGTCAGCGCAATTCTTCAACAAGTGTTGAGTACTTATGTATCAGACTCTGTCCTGCACAGTGGGATTTGGCTGTGCACAAATGGACAACACAGCCTCTACCCTCCAGTACTCACTGGAGTTTAATGGGAGAGACTGACAATGGGTGAGTAAACACGAAAGGTCAGGAAGTGACACATTCTCTGAGGAAATGTAAAGCAGAGTAAGGGAAGAGGGTGTGATGCATTAAACAGGATGGTCAGGAAAGACTGCCCTGAGGCCCTGAGGCCAGAGCAGATGCCTGAATGACAGAAGAGCACTTTCAACCTTCCTGAGTGCCAAGGTCTGAAGCTGGGCCATCCAGAGGTGGAATGGAGCAAGTGTCCAGTCCTGAGTCTTGGTGCATATTGGGGCAACATTTTCATAGGCCCTGTAGAAACTGGCTTTGAGGAACCCACAGAGCTACCTCAGCACAGCCACGCAGGTCAGACCTTGGGTGGAGAGTTCAGTCCCCTGATGGCTGATAAGCTGACATGTCTGAAGCCAGGAAGCCAGGTGCCCACTGCGATTCTGATGTTGCAAGACAGGCAGCAAGAGGCAGGCACCAAGCTCCTGTAAATAACATAGGCTTTCTTCACTGGAGGGAGCATGGTGCTTTTTTGTCTCCTTTTTCCACTCCCGTAAGAGTGAATAAAGTACTTCTGCCTGAAATTCTACATGCTCTTTATTCCTAGTAAGACTCACTGTTCTCAAATTGGTACATGTCCCTTACCACTGGATGGGTTCATAAAAAGTACTCAAGGGGAATGACAGAGAGACCAGAGATGACAAAGACTTACGCAGATATTCTAACCAAACTGCAGAAGGGCCGTACTGTGACACTAGGGATTCTGATTCAGTGGCCTCTTCTGTATTACAGCGGATCCCAAACAGAGTCAGCTGGTAGCACAATGTACCTTTTCTGTGTTCGTGTTCTACCCTGACCTGACGACATGGCAAGTAGGAGGTCCTGGCTTGTGTGTGTAATTGAGAGCTTAGCTCAGCTGCTAAGCTGTCTGGTATCCAGCCACTAGAACATACGGATCAAAGCTCTCAGAATCTCCGTAGGATTAGGGGAAGAGGGTGGAAAAATGAAATAGGTTCCCAAATGGCTTTTGCCAAACAAATTATTTCTTTAGTTGATCGTGTTCCCCCAAGTGGAATACAACGCTGATTCATATGTGTGGCAAAGAGAATGAGGATTTCAAATTTTAATTCGTCAAGGTATGATGAATTAAATAGTGTTATATATTGAGTACCTACTAAGTGCAAGGCATGAGAAAAATACAGAGAAATAAAATATAGAGTATACTTAAAAATAACAAAAAATCAAGAGCTAATTTGTATTTTCTAAAAGAACAAAGGCAAAAATGTTAGTAAGCCATTAAGTAAGTAGTAATAATAAATGGTGAGTTGGACTGATGGTTACTAGTTCAGGTATCTGAATTAACTGGATTAGTCCTGAGGGTTAAAGCCCAACCTCTTTTTATGGAACTAAACAAGGAATTTAAGGTGAATGAAATTTAAAGAAGTTGAGATGCAAGGAAGACATTCAAGGGAAGTTAATCTGATAGGCAAAAGTGTGGAGAAGGGAAAAAATAGGAAAGTTGATAAGGCGTGGGCACATGAGTAGCCTTGCAAATTTCCGTAATTGGATTGCCTTCTGAAAGTCACATGGCCTTGCCTCTGTGGTGTTCTCAGTCCCTGTAGTGCTCCAGAAGCATTCTCTGCAAGCTCTGGCACAGAAAAGTTGAAATCATAAATGTTTACCCCATTACTACCTTGACAACATATCACCTTCTACTTAGATAAGACTAACAAAGTCTTAGAAGATGTTCTGTAAGCTGCTGAAAGTCCAATGAGTAAATACTTAAAAATTGTATTTATCCAACAAAGAATAAACCCATGCAACCAAGGGTATAATAATAAACCCATGCAGGTATAATAATAAATCTGGAAAAACCTAAGAAATAATTTGATCCAAAGCCCTACCTTTCAGCAGGTGACTCTAAACCATCCCAGAGGGACATTTATTCTTTTCTTAAACATATACAGACCAAAGACTTCCACAACCTCTCTCATTCTGGCAAGAAATAATTTTGATGACTAAGGATCTGTCCTCCAGTTAATTTAACCAACATCTGTTAAAACTATCATCCTAAGTCATGGGGCCTGTGCCACAGTAGAAGCAAACTTAGCTTATCTATGATTCCTGTGTTCAGGTAGAGGAGGGAAGCATGCACACAAATAACTCTAACTTGAGGCAGTGGGCAATCAGGACTTTAAGAGAACTTGCTAAACTATAAGCTCCTTGAGGGCAAAGACTGTCTTTCACCTTTAAATTCTCAGAGCCTAGCCAAGTTCCTAGTATATGGTAATTTCCCAATAAATATTTGTTAAACTGAGAAAGACATGCAAAATGCTAAAAGAAAACGACATGGAGTGATGGATTCACAGTGGTACAGTTGGAACAATCTTCTGGGTCTCATTTAAGTCTTGAAGGGTGGGAAGTGACAGAATGAGTGAAGCAATGACTGGAACACCAGTTTATTGCCTGCTCTTTCATGGAATATTTCTAATTAGCATCTTCACTATAATATTTCTATATAATTATAGACAACAAAAACGTTACCTCTGATTTCTTTCCTTTGAAGTGAACACACTCTTCTCTTTCATTTTTTCCTTTCAGTGCCTTTCCCCCATTGTTTCATGTTTTTGCTTTTTCTACGAACCATTCCATAGTTGCTTTATATTAAAATGATTATAGCACTCCATATAACTCTATTGACTCTCTTGACTTGTAAAAATACCTCTATGTCTATTAGCATATTGATTCTCACAATAACCCTATGAGTAATAGTATTCTGATTATAAAAAGGAAGAAAGACAGGTGTGGCTTTGTGAAAGACAGAACAATAGCCCTCAAAGATGTCCATGTCCTAGTCCCTGGGACCTCTGGATGTGTTACCTAACATGGCAAAAGGGTCTTTCCAGATTTGATTCATTAAGGATCTTGAGATGAGGAGATTATCCTGGATTATCCAGGTAGACTCAGTATAATTACAAGGGCCCTTAAGAGTGAAAGTGGGAGACAGGAGCTTCAGAATGAGAATGTGGAGATGCCACACCACTGGCTTTGAAGATAGAAGACAACCACAAACCAAGAAACACAGGCAAGCAACTTATAGAAAGTGGACAGGCGAGGGAACAATTTTCCCCTAGACCCTCAGAGAGAACAGACTTGCCAGCACATTGAATGTAGGTCACTGAGACCTATTTTGGACGTCTGACCTCTAGAATTGCAATGGGATAAACTTGTGTTTTAAGTTTTAAGCCAAGTTTGTGGTCATTTGTTATGGTAGCAATAGGAAACTGATACAGACATGGTTTTACAACTCGCTGAAATTCTCGCATAGCCCACAGTTACCAGAGCTGGGCTTAGAACCCAGGTTTCTTCTAAGCCAAACTCCATCTACCTCCTGGCTCTGTCTTTCTTGGAGCTACTAGTTCCTCTAATTGCTCTTTTCTTCCCCACAAATCTTCTTTGCCACAGCACCTTATCTATTTCCTCTAAACCACTTACTCGAATTTATAATGACTTATTTGAATAGAAGCTATCGTATCTCTCCTCCCACCAGACTGCACATTCCATGAAAGGACATGGGTCCTTCATTTGTCCCTCAGGCCTACAAAACTGCCTGGAAACTAGGCAGTGCTTAATGAAGATTTGTTGTAAAAAATCGTACCTCGAGCTACAAAGAAACAAGAGCTGAGTGGAAACAAAGAGGCTGAGATGGTGGCCCAATGTCCATCACAAACCTAAAGGATCAGACGTGATTGGAACAGGCCTGCTTCTTTTGGGATGTGAGAGGAAATTGTGTGTGACCGGTTGCTGTCCCTGAGGGTCCCAGCAGAGGCCCTCTCCAGGTGCTTAGGGGTGAAGCTAGAAGCCCAGGTTCAGATAGATCACACACTGGTGACACTTTCCTCCTTTATTCTCCTTTTCAATAAAACTGCTCCCAGCCCCTTCAGCACTTTATTTCCACCCTCCATCTAATTGTTTTCGGATAATTATATCATTAACTCTTTGGAATGAATAATAAAAAAATAAATCATGGTTGTGTAGGGCTGCAGAGCAAGATGCCCGGGTGAGCAATTTCCAGCTATTGTACTCAGGTCTTTTCCTTTCTCTTCCTTGTCTTTGTCCTCATTCCCCTCCTATCTCTGACCTTCTGAATTAGAATTGCTGCCAAGTGGGGCCCAGGAGTCTGTATTTTTAAAGGGGTCCCTGGGTAATTAGGATGATCAGTGAAGTTTGGAAACCACTGACCTGGAGGATCAGGATCCTTAGAGACTAAAGGAGAAACTAAAGAATGAAGTTAAACAAATCACAAAGATCCTCATGCCCCCTTAGTTCTTTCTTGCAAATTGCTCAAGGGACAGTGCCATGCTTTCCTCAGTAATTCTAGGGCAGCTGCTGTGATTCTTTATCTACAAAATGGGAAAAGGGTGCAAACAGAAGTCCTCCAGGCAGGCAGCCAGATCCACCACTAAAGAATAAGTAGTCGTCTGAAGAAGCCAGAGTTGGTAGAGCATGAAGGGTAATTTGGATGCCAATCCAGGTCTCAGAACCATTTCTGGGGGGAGAGAAAAAGCAATAAATGTTTCTGATGCTACCTATTTCAAGCAGGACCCAAGATAGCCCTTCTATACCAGCCTTCCGAGAATCCAAATCCTCCCTTCGGCCTGGGACAGCCTGGCTTCCCTGCGGGCTCCTGGTCAGTCGAGAAGTAGTTCACTGCAAATGGAAGGGAGTCTTGGTGTTCTCGGATCTTATTAGAAATAAGCAGACTTCCAGGGGTATCAGAACCAGTCACGACAGGGTGTTTCCATTGATATGTATGTAGGAGACGGACAATACTTGTTCAATTATGCATTGAATGGCTTGTTATGGAGGAAGCCATTAACCCATGCAGACATGAGTCCTTGTCACCAAAAAGGAAAGACTTGTATTTGTCTCATGTGCATTATTAGCTGATGGCAAAAAGCATTTGACAGACCTGCACTTTGGTGCAATACACATAAACTCTCAATAACCATGTTCTAAATAAGCATACTATTTCCCACCTTACTTCAAATCTCAGTTTCAGCTTCTCAAGCTGTTCCTTGTTAATCCTAATAAACTCACCCAGTATTAACATATAAATGTTGTGATTAATGGGTTAGTGTCCAAGCAGCCTGCACATCAGCACAGTGAAGCATTGTTTCTGGGACACAGAGAAAGAGGAGAAAAGACTGCAAAGAGAGAGATGGTAAACCAAGGCACTTTTAATGTGTGCCCATTCCATATGTCTGTGATGACTTCACTTGCCCTGGGGCTATAGCACATACCAGCCAGATATGTGGATGCTTGACCTCCTGGCTTGTAGATAATCTCTCTTAATTTCTTTGGCAAAATTCCCTAACAAATGGATATAAAACCTTTTTTTCCTTTTTCACTCTAGGGACCTGTTCCAAACTCTCATGACTTACTCCATGTTGTAGAAAGTCCTTAAGTCTACTTAAGTGTCCTGCTGTACACAGGTCAGTGGTAGTAGCCATGAAGGCAGGAAAAGAAAAGCAGACAAGAGGAGAGAATTGCCTAAGAAATGGAGGTAGGATGAAGGAAAATCTTTCAGGCTGGCATATGTGTGTCTAGGAGATTTTTTTCCCAGAAAAAATATAAACCCTGAAAAAATATAAGCCACTCCATCATAAGAAACTCTATCTCCACAACTGCAGTAAACCTTCACACCTGTAGGCTTTATTTTGCACAGAGGACCCTGTAAAATCCAAGGCAGCAAATCGGGATTCTGTGCGGTTTAGAGGGAATGCAGCCACAGATTCCAGCCAGGAGGGAAAAGATCAATTATCCCATTCTTTACATGCCCAATCTTGTACTCAGAAAGCCCCGTGTAAGTGAAATGTGAGCCATAACCATGGCCAGGGCAGAGGGAACATAAGCTGCAAACCTGCATTATGCATAGCAAAGGCCCTTTCTGGTGTTAGTGCTGGAACAGCAAGTCCAATACCCACTTTCTAGCTGGACATGGCAAGCAAGAATCTCTGAATGACGTCCTTCCATTTCAAGGACCTGAGCTGATCCACAGGCTGGTTGAATCCATCCGTTCAAAACCATTCGGTGCTATAGTCTAGGCTCCTGCTCTTGGATATATTTATGCAAAGGATAGTCAAGGAAGAGTGAGGTGCGAGATGGCGAGATGCTCATCTCCGTCTCTCTCCTGTTCTGCCAGCACCCATATCGTTCTTAGCAGTCCCTCAGCCCCTTGAAGGCAAGTACCACCACATTTCCAAAAGGTGTCACTAAAATTTACCTGAGTGAGATGTGCCTGAGTGACACTGAAAGTTATGTTTTGTTTGTTTGTTTGCTGGTAATCACACACACATATACCCATCTTTATAATTGGCTGAGTCCAGTTTAGGGAGTTTCTCCAGCCTGGTTGCTTGCTGTGTCCCCAGTACTGCAGGCAGTGTCTGGCACCTAGTAGGGGCTTTCTCAAGATGTTCTTGGTCCTGGACTTCTTTTACTTCTTTGTTTCTTATGTCGCCTATTGGTAAAAATGGGTGATGGCCATGTTGGCACTTTGCTCCTCATTTGGACCCTTTATTAAGTATCACATGAGCTCCATTTTTATCATTGCCTCTTGATAAAGCATTACCTGCTTGGAGCCATTAACCCACCACTTAGGAAGAAATGAAGTTGCTGGCTTTTGGATTAATGAGTTGCCCTTGAATGACCCAAAAAGTTCATTATTTATTTTGGGGTGAGGGGCAGGCAGGGAAGCAAACAGAAAATACTGAACAGAGGCAGTTTATGGTCCTTCACACAGAAGCACCTTGCCTTGTGCAGGGCGACCTTTAAGCCGTGAGGCCCCTGAGCCACCAGGCACAGAGGTGGTGAAGAAATACTTCCCCTCTAACACAATGACAGGTGGCTGCTGGTGGAGACAGGTTCTGATCCCAACTGGACCAACACTCATTTTACAAAATAAGGCTCTCACACCTGCGTATCTAAGCCTCTCTGGGGGCTGGGGTGCAGATGAGGAGGTAAAAGGCAAGTTCCACCTTGTGTGTGCTGCATCGGCACACGTTACGGCATTGTAAATGAATCAGTACTATCTGCCTGTTCTCTGTGTCATGGACAGTTTGTGTCATTTATGACCCTAGCAGCCCTTGACATGTTACTGATGGTGAAGTGAAAGGTAGTGAGTAAAAGTCCTTCAGCGAGAGAAACATAAAATGAGTGAGGCCCTTAATCATCTCTTCTCCCCTTGTCCTGTCATACTCCAGAATGGCTTTTTTGTTTTTTTCTTTTGTACCATGTTAATCCAGACAATAATATGAGTCTGAAATAGAAAATCAGGGCTCAAAATATTCTTTAAAAGATGCTGACCTGCTCTGAGAATCAAAGGGAATAAGTTCCAGTTGTAACTGCACCTATGGACAGTGTGAGAGTGAGAAAGAGATCCATGTGATCTCTGGCCAACAGAGGCTTCTAATTTCCACGCAGAGAAGCAACTCAGACGTCAAGTAGTTTTTCATGGAGCATCAGGAAAAAGCTTTCCTTCTGAGAACAATACTTTTGCTAATTTGCTGACTCATGAGCAGTAACTATCGACTGAGTAAGTATCTGTGATATGCAAGGTGTTATGCTAGGACGTTTGGGGGTGTAGGACATCATCCTTAGTCACCAGAAACTTAAAGTCTAGTTGAAAAGGTGAGCTGTTATGGAACTAGAACGGTAAACTTTTGTGAGAGAAAATGGCAGCAGCTAAAGGAATGGGAGAGAAAGCAAGTACTGTACCAGGGCTTGGCATTGGGGCAGATGTAATTTTAGACTCTGAAAATTAGAAAAGGGGTCCGACAGTGTATTGTGCTTTTGCTGGACCCTGGAGACTGGGAAGCACTTTGAAAGTGCAGAGGAAGATTTTCATTTCAGATTAGTTGGGATATGGTATAAACCTAATTTACATATTCATTCATTCATTCAACAAATACTGATTGAGCTCTTCCCCTATGCTGGGCCCTGTGGTGGGCCCTGAGGATGGAGCTGTGAACAACACAACACAGACATGGTTCCTATCCTTATGGGGCTTAGACTCTCACAGCAATGAGAGTCAGCTGAGAGTCAATGCTACAAAGAGGCCAAAAGTTCCCGGGGTACTGGGGAAGGACCTGCTTCCCATTAAGTGACTGAGGAGAACTTCCCAGGAGAGAGCTCATTTGCACTGAGCCGGAAGGATTCCAACATGAGAGACTAAGTAATGAAGAGCAGCTCAGGCTGAAGGGCAGGCACAAGCAATGTCAAAGAGAAATAAAAGTGCTGGGCATACTTGAGAATCAATGAAACTTGATTATGGGGGATGTGGCTCCCTATACCACGGGATGAGGTAGGCAGAGGGCAGACCACACCTTAATGCCACATGGATACTCTAATATGAGGCGGTGAGGAGTCAATAGGTATCTTTGATCAGGCAGCTAAGTTTGATGACAAATGTGAGTAAGGACGTGGGGAAGCAATGGTGAATAAGACCAAAAGGCTGGAGCAGCATGGTCAATACAGTTATTTCAGGCCCAGTTCCTATAGTCTCCCAATAGCTTCCTGACTCAGTGTTGCCATCTGCAAATTAGGGAAATCACATGAAATGTTTCTTGGAAGCTTTTGTAAAGTTCAGCCTGATAGGAACAGAGTATGTGTGAGCAAAATTACCTGAGCAGTTACATGTGGTTTTTCCTCATCTGTTTAAAGTGGTTGGGTGATTTGTTGAACAACACTCGGGGAAATCATGCTAACAGG
Source organism: Noctilio leporinus (assembly GCA_004026585.1). Taxonomy (NCBI): domain Eukaryota; kingdom Metazoa; phylum Chordata; class Mammalia; order Chiroptera; family Noctilionidae; genus Noctilio; species Noctilio leporinus. Next base: position 52,280 of record PVIW01002710.1, on the reverse strand, counting down.
TTGGCCAATGTGTTAGACCATAGCTCTCCCAGCTTGGTGCCATTTCAATTATTGCTCAGTTAAGACCAAGTCTTTTCTCTGGATTCAATGGTCCACTATTATTGGATTACTTATTAAAGAGGACTGATAGGCTGAAGCTGTTTTCACTTAGGGTTTGTATGACATGTTCATAACTGAAATAGAGTTGCCATAGTTACCTGTGTGAGCTGTTAAACAGAGCACAATCTCTACTAAAGTCTCTCCATCAAGGTCAAGTAGATATTTTTAATCAGCACTAAATAATCTGCTGCCTAATGGAAATTAATTAAATTATTAAAACAGCAGAAGAAATTTAAATGATTTTAATGTGGATGTGTTTTATATTTAAATATATTTTAGTAACCAGCCATTTCTGTGGGGTTCTTACCAGCTGGAAAGTCTGCCATATAACTGGACATCTGGAGGGAAGTTTAGAGTAAAAACACATTTGGATTTTGGCACAGATTATTGCCTTCGAGTCCAGCCCATCATTAACAGCTTCTGTACAGTATTGTTCTTCCTCTAGGGGCTATAAAAATGAACCAAACCTTTGTTCAACCTAAACTTCCTTTCTTGGTCAGCTATTCCTGCTGACTTCCATCCTAGTGACCCTATTGTTTCCATTGGAAACATCAGAATGAGAGGAGCACAGGCTGCTGGCTTTAGAAGTAGCACATTCCACTCCAGTAGACCAAACGAGAAGAAAATTGACATCGTTAACATGAAATAATCTTTAACTCAGAGCTTCTCAAACTTCAATATGCATAAGTCACCTGGAGATCTTGTTCACCTGCAGACAGATTCAGCAGGTGTGGGGTGGCAACCGAGATTCTGTGTTTTCCTAAAGAGCTGCCAGGACCAGTTCTGCTGACTCACAGGCCATATTTTGAGTAGCAAGGCCCTAGCGACTGGAATCATCATACACATCAATGCTAAAGTGCTGCCACACCAGCTTCTTGCTTGACACACATGATCTACCCCATTCACATAGATGTTAAAAGTTTGCTGACGCTAAGATGATATACAGCTGTCATTCATCAGGCCAGGACTCTCCAATACCTTTTGTAAAATCATGCCTTCAACTACACTTACCATACAGCATCTAGCCAGAAGACAATAAACAAGTAAAGGCCTCATCTGTGGAGTTAATGAAATATTTTCATTCTGGGGCAAAAATAACATTTGATTGATCTTTATTCTGTAACAATAAATGAAGAACAATTAAAAAATAAATTGATCGGCTCAAGACAAACCAGAATTCCACTGCCATGGGACACTAACTAAAAGGTACAGAGTACGTGTAAAGACCAAAATTGCTTTGTAAAACAAAATGAAACAAAACAAAACCAAAACAAAACATGGAGCCTTCTTCAAGTATAGCACAAGCCAACATTTTACCATATAGCCTATTTTTTTTAGGACAATCTGTTGTTGGGCTTTTTTTCTTTTTTTTTGGTGGGGTGATGTGTGATACATTACCTAGGTTAACAAATATACTAGCTAGTATTTCAATAGTTATGAATCATCATACTTGGGAACAAGTTGTGCATAGGGAAAATTCTATGTTAAAATTAGAAATTTATATTACTCTGTAGTACCCTGAAAAATGGACTCCCCACTGTGCACACACACACAGAGTGAATTGATTAAATTCCCACTTAACCTTTTTCAAAGAACATTCATAAAATGGGTAAGGAGAGCTCTCTTCATTCTAGACCTGTGGCTCTCAAACCTCAGAGTACAACAGAAATCACTTGTAAGGCTTTTTAAAACAGAATGCTGGGCCATACCTCCCAGCATTTCTGATTTAGTTTATCTGGGGTGGGAGCCTGGTAATTTGCTTTTCTAACACGTTTTAGGTGGTGCTGATATTGCCGGTCCACACTTTGAGAACCACTGTTCTATATTATTACTTCTCCTCCTTGGTTGAGTATTAGAGTAATCTGGGGAAAGTTTTGACAATCCTAACTCTTGTATTATAATCTGGGTAAACTAAATTAAGACCTCTGGCACCCAGCTATTAGCATTTCTTAGGTGGTTCTAATATTTAGTCAAGAATTACTTGATCATGGGTGGCAAACACAAGGCCCACAGGCTGAATTCAGCCCGCCACCTTGTTTTACCCGGCCTGGCTCCTTCAGCTGGTGCCTTGTTTCTACCCATCTCACTTAACTGTTAAGGTGTAGTTACATTTATAGTCCTAAAATTACATTCTAGGGGCTGATGTGGCCCCCAGTGAAAATGAGTTTGACACCCCTGTACTAGATATAATGAAGAAGTTACCTTCTTGTAGCTAAGGAGTACAAAATGATTACCTTAAGTTCATATTATCCCATACACCTTATAATGATTCTAAGAGAATAACTAAGGAAAATAATGGGCAAGTAAAATGCCCTATGCTTATAGAAGATATAAGCCTGTGAAAAATTTTAGCTTTATCACCTGATATGAAGATTATTTTCTCATAATTTATACTGTATGTGTGGTTGGCATTTGGACTCCAAATAGGAAGAGGTTGGTTACCACTTCTCCCATGGAGGGCTTCTTGTGCAGAAGGCTAAATCAGAGGATCCACCTACTTCACTAAGCTGCAGAATGTTCTTTCATGTAGACTTCCAAAAGAATGTCATCTTTTTAGTGAACTCATAACATAGTTCAGAAATCAAAAAAGCATATGTGACACTATTTTTTTTTTCTCTTTCTTTCTTCAACAGTTTATTCTAACTCATGCCTTCTGCTTGGGAAGAAGTTAGAAAAGGAAAAGTAAGAAGGTTCTAAAATGCTCTAAGTTTGCCAAGCCATGATATGTATTATGTTTTGTTATTTTAGCCTTGGAGAAAGGACCCAGCCCAGGGACATGAAAGATAAAGATCTCGAATTTGGATTTTCATTGCATTTAAGAGTAATTTGGCATAGTTAGAATATCTCTACATTCAAGGATTGAGATTTCTCTACAAGGGATACAAATCTTAAGGTTCTTGAACTCTATATGGAAATATTCTCTATTTTTCTTGGCTGGTGGCTCAGTGGATAGGCTCCAGCCTGTGAACCCAAAGGTCACTGATTCAATTCCCAGCCAGGGCACACAACCAAGTTACAAGCCAGGCCTCCAGCCATGTTCATAGCTAGAGGGGGGTGAAAGGCAACCATACATTGATGTTTCTCTCCCTTTCTTCCTCCCTCCCTGCCCTTCTCTCTAAAAACAATAAATAAAATCTTTAAAAAAAAGAAATATTCTCTATTTCCTACACATAATCATTCAGTCTTTGGCATAACTATAAGAAGGGAAATATTCTACCTGTTCAAAATGTTCTTCTGACTTAAGTTTTAGGAAAAAAACCCAAAAACCATGGACCTAAAATACACTTTCTTTTAACTTCTACCCATTATTTTATAACAGTCATCTAGGATCACTCAAAATAAGGCTGTCTTTTTTATGTTAGAAGTATTTATTACATTCCTACCATAGTAGGCATTTTGGGGCTACAAAGATGAAATGATTTATTTAATTAGGAGAAAAAGACAAAAACACAAATTCCATAAAAGAAATGTAGATATATAAAAGTAGAAAAGAGAACAACTAGAATAAAGACTGAGACCTACTTTAGGAAAGACATCATTGAAGATGTGCTTTGGAAAATGTGTAAAATTTCAGCAGAGTAGAGACAGAAAGATGTTCCTGACATTTCTTGGAAAGAAAGAAGGTAAGTAAAGGTGAGTAATGATAAAGAGCTAAATCTCTATAGAAGATATAAAAATTAGAAACATGTGCACCTAAAAACAGCCTCAAAATAGACTTGACTGAAGGGAGAAAGAGACAACTAAACAATAATAATATGAGACTTCCATGCCCCACATCCAGTAATGAATAGAACACACAGTTCAACAAGAGAACAGAAGACTTGAACAACACTATTAACCAACTAAGCCTACCTGATTTTATGCATATATAATATATACACACACACATATATATGTACACACACACACATACACACACACACACATAGAATACATGCAACAACAGCAGAACATCCTCTTCTCAAGTGCACATGGGACATTCTCCAAGGTAGATTACATATTTATGACTCCAGTTATATGAGCTGTCCAGTATAGGCAAATTAATAGACACAAAAAATAGATTTGTGGTTGCAAGCATTCAGAACAAGGAGGCAATGGGGAGTACGTACTGATGGGCATGGGGTTTCTTTATAGGGTAATAAAAATGTTCTGGAATTAGATACTGGCGATGATTGCACAATTTAAAAAATCCACTAAAAACTCATGGATTATACACTTTCAGGTTAAAGTTCCTGGTAGGCAAGAATCATATGTCTGGCAAAAAAATAAGAATGCATAATTAATGGTGTGTATATATACACATATTTTGTTCTTGCCCATATCACTTACAGTAGAGATTTCTCAAGAAAGCGTCCGGGCAGAAAATTAGAAAAAATTAATCAACAGAACGAACTTTGTAATGTGACTTAATTCATTTATTTGACAAACATTTATGAGGACTTATTGTGTGACAGGACTTCTGCAAGGTGCTAAAGTCTCAGAAGTAAATAAAACAATATTAGCTCGAGTCTATGCCCTAGTGAGTCTACTTCAGGATCAGCCACATTTCAATCTCAGAGCTCACATAAGCAGGAGTGTGTAGTTATTTTTGCGCTTATGAAGCTAACACCATAGTCATTTGATTTCACCCACTTGAAGAAACCATATGTGAATGATAATGAATGGTCAGCATAACAACAGCAGAAAAAGGGAATCTCAAAAATTAGGAATATGTTACCATATTTCAGCATCATCCATAGATAGTGATACCAGTTATTCTACAAACATAAATCTACAATGTAGGTGGACCTGGCTTGCACTTAGCTTTCTGACAACAGCCATGGGCTATGTTTCTACTAAATACCATGGTTCAGAGTCAATATCTAACAAGCAACTTACATTATAGTTTGTGTCCCTTAAAGATAGGAAGGATGAATTCGTCAGTTCATTTGGGTGTTCTGGTCTGCCATATGTTATAGTTCTCATGGTAAAGATCCAAACTGGTATTTGGGTTTATACATTAGGCTCTTCTGTATTTCTGAAAGCCTGATAAAGTTTATATTAAATCTTAAACATGATGATCACACTTAAGATGTTGCTACTCTGTGACTCTTGTGGAAGAAATATTAGAGTAAAAATTGAAATATGACCACTTAAGTACTAAATATCATTGAATAATAATAGTGAATACCTTCTATATGCATGATATTTAGCTAGGAGGTATGTGAGATGTAAAATATATAAGACAGAACAATGTCAAGTGGGGCTCTCCAGGATAAAGATGCTTCTTGATATCTTTCACCCATTGTGCTTAAAGCATTTCACAGACATTAATTAAGTTCTGAGATTACACTCAGAATTTTAAATGAAAAAGTCAGGTTTGAATTTACTTGATACTAATGGGATGTTTCTATCAAATTAAAATGCTTTTTATTTCAATATTGTATGTATGAGAAAATGATAAGAAAACCATTACGAAGAATGGTTCTATTAATATGAAATAAATGTCTCAGTTTTCTTTTACTCTATATTCTTATTTCAATGTTTGTTGAATGACAAAAAATACCTAACTATTCTTGAAAAGTAAAACATGTTCTTACTTTTGTCATTATTTTTATTGATTTTAAAGTTTCATAAGCACATAGCTCTGTTATTTCTTTCTTTTTTTTTACTTTTATTTTATTTTATTTTTATTTTATTGTTGTTGTATTACATCCATCCCCTTTTTGAGCTCTGTTATTTCTGAACCACTTGCATGTTTCCATGCGTATCAGAAGTAGCCTATTTAATCATTATACACCTCAATTGTTTTCCCTATGAAAGACCTAAGTGAACATTCAGGCTTCCCTAGGTCAGTGCACTTGGCAGAAAACCAGTTAAAATAGTGAAAGTTAGAATATAGAATATAAAGTGAAATGAGTTTTATGGTTTTAAGAAACATGTTGTACTCTTGAAATAAGGAATATGAATGTTTAATAGAAGTTTTTGAAGGTTGCTTATATTATCAAGTTAGAATGATTGCTGACAATTACTTTGTATTTGTTTAGTGTTTTGTAGTTCATAAAGCTTTTATAATGGATCTCAAAGATGCCTTGAAATTCTATTATTCTATAGATCTTACTCAAGATCATATAGCTTGTAAGTGGCAGGGCACAGAGCCCTACTTATTTTCTCTATATTCCTTATTACAAACTATAAATACTTTATTTATTATCCTTCTCCCTTACTAGGTTAAAAGTTCCTAGTACTTTAAGATTCTAGAATTATTTACTTGCAGAGTATCATGTTTATATATTTAAAATCTGCCAAACTCTTGTCCAAATATTATTTTGAAATAAAAAATAAGCCAACAAAGTTTTGCTACGTATAAACTGGTCTATCCTTCTTTCCTTCAAATTCCATTTGACATTTCTAACTGCTTGATGCGTAGAAATTTTATGATATTCCCAATTCTTTTTTTAAAAGATTTTATTTATTATTTTTAGAGAGAGGGGAAGGGAGAGAGGCAGATAGGGAGAGAGACATCAATGCATGGTTGCCTTTCACCTGCCTCCAGCTATGGACCTGGCTGGAGACCTGGTTTGCAACCTGGTTCCGTGCCCTGGCTGGGGAATCGAACCAGCAACCTTTGGGTCCACAGGCTGGTGCCTTTTCCACTGTGCCATCAGCCAGGGCTGTTATTCCCAATTGTTACCACCATGGTAAAAAGTGAATGTTCCAACTAATTCAGCCCATACGACCTTTACTTCTTTCCTCCAGCAAAGAAGGGTAAATAAAAGTGGTTACCATGGAAAATCACAAAATACCACTGATTGTTATTTCCTCATTTGCCATTGTATCACATATTAGAATAGTAAAGGGACCATCTACAAGTTGAGTTTCAAGCATATACTGGGCATTAGATCCATGACTTCTGTAGCCCATCATGTTGCCCAGAGATGATGGAAGTAGGGACAATAATAACAGGTGGCATTTACTGAAACTTACTTAACCCAATACCAGGTATTACACCAGAAATGTACATAAATTATCTCATATCATCCTCATATCCAGCCTTTTAGATATATTTTATTATAACTATGCCTTTACAGAGGAGGAAACAGATACACAGAGATGTTAAATACGTTTCTCTAGTTCACTTGGTTAGTAGGTGGCAGAAGTGAGGTTGTGACCCAGGGTTTTTTTTTGTTTGTTTGTTTTTCTTTTTTAATTTTTTGAAGTGTAGTAATGATTTTACGGTATTTTTGTACTGGGATTACAAAAGCCAGTGAATACTTACTTAAAGCAAAGGCCAGCTTTACTTACAGTTTATAGCTTTATTTCCTAAGTGAGAATTGGCATGTTCTTTCCTACATTTGGAGGAGTGATTCTTCTAGTTCACTGCTTAGGGTGGTGTGCTTAATTCCCTATAGTGATAGGCATCCCTGAATCCGAGCACTCACCCCTTCAACAACGTGACTCTTTCTGCGGTGTTCAGGGCTGGGAAAGAAGCAATGAAGGATGCATGACTTATAACCCAAGTGAATGTCCAACCAAGGGGGCAGCATTTTCCTGGCCTTGCTTTGCCACAGGACCTGCCCCGTGGTCTCCCGGCGGAATTAATCCCTATCACGCCTACCTGATCTCAGGAGACCCTGGTATAAGGCATGGACTACGGAAGGCAGAGACCTTGGATTATAGTTTGCCTTGTTGCTATTACTTTAGATATCAGGCCAGGAGATCATTTTAACAACAACAACAACAACAACAGTAGCTTACATATCATATAGAAATGAGCAGTGGATTCCTTGCATCGAGGAAAGGGCCAGGGACACAGTTGGTACTTGGTAGATATTTGTTGAACTACATTACTATTGAACTAAACTATGATAACAAACCCATTAGGTAAGGATCTAACATGGAACCAAGTAGGCCTACACTAAGATGCCAGAGAACTGCTATATATGACCATCTAAACACACCTAGAAATAGTTTTTTTAACTGCTATATATGACTATCTAAACACATCTAGAAATAATTTTTTTCTTTTTTTTTTAATTTTATTTATTATTTTTGGAGAGAAGCAGAGAAGGACAGAGACATCAATGTATGGTTGCCTTTCACCTGCCTCCAGCTACAGACCTGGCTGGAGACCTGGCTTGCAACCTGGTTATGTGCCCTGGCTGGAAATTGAACCAGCAACCTTTGGGTTCACAGGCTGGCATCTTATCCATTGTGCCTCCAGGTAGGGCCTAGAAGTCATTTTTCTATTTAACAAATAAACCTAGAGTAGGATGAAGTGTAAGACATAAGTAGACATATCATTTGCAGAAGTCTAAGCTATACCTAAATATGGGGTAAGTTATAATTCTCTTTATTTTCCTTTTCCCCATCAGGTTTCTCCTCTTCCTCTTTTTTCTCCCTACAGAATGAGTCCCATAATTGCTTCAATTTGCCACTTTCCTCTGTCAAATCTAGTTACATGTATATATGTAATAATGCACACTGATATAAATATTAGTTGAAGGCAATTTTGATAATAACTAACAAAAATTATATATTTAAAAATGTTATTTATTATGTAATTATCATAAATGTCTAGTTAGTTTTCCATATTGGAAAAAGAAAACAAAACCAACCATGCTTATCTCATCTTGGCAGCCTTACATATCTCCCCCAAATCTACACCTACTACATATGTATTTACTGAAAACCTGAATGCACATTTGTTTATTTCCTATTTTCACACCCAAAGTTGGGGAAAAGACTTTGGTCACTTTCAAATTTCAGAGTTAACAGCATACTTCTGGTATAGTAGGTATTTATTTAACTTTCATATAAGAAGGTAGGCATCTATTTTTCTTTTGACTGATGACAGTCTTTTTCTCCTAAACAGTAGAGACATTTCAAAATGAATAAAAGCCCACTTTCTGCTTCATTTCCTGTAAATAACTTTACACTTACTTCAAAGCTGACCTTTTACTTAGATCAAAATTCATGTTACTAACTGGCAGAGAAAAGAATTGAATCAATAGGGTGAACATTAAAATAATCGTATCTTGCATTATTTACTGCACTCTGAATACCTTTGGGGTTTAAAATGTCCGGGGATACCCTGAGCCACTTGAGTGAAGAGTCTGCCAAAAATCACATTTGACTGGTGCCCTGTTATTTTTTTTCCACTGTTGTTTTTAAAAAGTGCCATCAGGGAAGCTTAACTACAACAATTCTCTTTTAGTGTCGTCAATTTTCCATGAGTTCAGGCAGGCCACAGTACAGATCTCAGATACACTGAATATTGTAAGTGGAAACCAGCTGAAAAGAAAAGGAAATGTTGTATATACTTTAATATCACAGAAATCAGGTAAAAAGGACAGACCACTGAATTGTACAGTGAAATCAAGTTAACTACGTTCACTGGAAAAAGAATTCAAATGACCTCGCACTTGGTTACTGGAGAGGAATGAGGAGGCTTTAAAAATAGACACCACTGTTTTTGGCTTTTGTTTAAAATAGTAATTCCCAAGACTAAAGTTCTCTTGCTGTCTTTAATACGCCTGAATCAAAAGAAACAAATCTGACTGGTTTAAGAAAAATCTTTAGGGAAAACTTAATTCCTTTGTTTTCTCAGCAAAGACTTTGGATAAGAGTCTAAGTTTACTTTAAACTGTGCATTTTGAGAACTGGATGACACATTTACTGGGAGCCAGAAAGAGTTCCCTCACATGATCTAAGCTGTGGAATTCCTTTGTTTCTTGCCTCTCAGAAGAAGAATAACAAGTATTGTACAGTCCACAAACACACTGACCATTCAGTCTCTATTTTAATATACTACATGCACAATGTGTGTGTGTGTTTGAGTTCTGAGGGAGAGGGAGGGGGTGAGGATGGAGGAGAGGGAGGGGGAGAGAGAGAGACTCTATGGTTTTTATGGGTAATATTCATCAACTGGCTAATGTGTGTTATTATGAGAAAATTAGGATTGGGTTAACCTGAAACTTACCAAATATATTATTGGCCTTTAATACTTTATTTTATAACAGTTGTTTATTTTATGTATAATCATATCAAAAGGTAATCTCTTTGTATACAAGAACTCCCCTTTCACACTTTTCTCCACAGCAGGCCTGCACTGGGCAAGGCTGCATCTGCAGAATGCTTTTGTCATTTCTATTTTGAATGGAATGATTAGGGAATGGCCACAGTGAAGTTACCAACTTCCAACTTAGAAATACTAGGTTCAAAAGAAGTTCTTGATACAGCTAGTCTAATTAAAACACAGGGCTCTTCTTTTTTGTATGAGTTAAGACCCCTCTATTGACATCAAAGGTGGGACACCGGAAAATGGTGACGTGAAGCAAAACAAAATACAGAAACATGAAGACAAAGACACGGTACTGTGTTCTATGCTGGTACCCATATTGGTTCACTTCATCCCTGAAACCTAGTCCTAGTCCTTAGTCACCCTCTTCAAGTGCTAATTTCCAGGCAGCCACCTGGGCTCATGTTACTGTCTCTGGACTCTTTGTTCCGTTTCTAGCTCTAAAGTCATGTGGTCAAAGGAAGTTATTTATGCCATCTGTAAAAGACGGAGCAAAATAACTGCTCTTTATCTTCTGTTCCACAAGGCTACTCAGGAAATTTATGAAAAATCTATTTCAGTGGCCGAAGAGCTAGGAATGTTGAGCTCCTAATGGCTGCTAATGAGAGATCTTCTTTCAGTCTTCCTGTTTTTCTTTACCCCCAAGAGGTCAGCCAGTGTTCAGGAGAGGGTGAGAAAGATGGGAGAGTTGCTAAGTAATGTTGCTGGGTGAACCCCTAGGGCTTGGGTTGATCATGAATCTTCACTTGAAAGTAACTGAGCAAGAAGAACCTCTGAATTGTAGTACAAGGAAAGCCTGAAGAAGATTTCTAGTAAGGGGTCAGTGGGCTTCTCTGGCCCCTAGAACTTGTGAGTGCTCTTGAACACTTTACATTGTTTTAGGCTACTTGATTTGAATAGCTGAGTTCCCTCTTTCCCTTTATCTCAAACACCCGGACCTTCTTTCAATCACTTGGGGAAGATTCCAGTGCTCTACCAGAAAATGATGATGAGAAGATTTCAGAATCCATTCTAAAATTTAAAATATTTTCAGTCTTCCCAGAAAGTAGTTGGTCACACTTTTTTCATATAGTGAATTCCAACAGTCTTGAAAATAATTATTTAATTATTCTGCAACTTTTATTGCCTAGGATATCATTTGATGCTTACAGTTCCTTAAAAGGGAAATAGGTCAGAACCATGATCTAATAAAACTTTTTTCTCTCTATGTATTTGTAATGTACTAAGGACCAAATTAGTTCTGAGGACATACATTTGGACACAAATCTAATACATTAAGCCTATTATTACCCACTACCTGTGTTAAAAGACAGTGGTATCCTATAATAACTATTCCCAATATTGGACACATATCAATTCCTTTCTCTTGATATGTAAGAAAATACAAAAATCTCCAACAATGTTAAATTCTTTTTTATTGTGTAGATATTATTAAGCACTTATTACAGTAAGAATGTTCTAGACCAAATGTATAATCTCTGTATAACAAAAAAAGTTTTGAAATTTTCAAAAATGAGTGGGGAAAAGAGTGAGGTTTATTAGTTACATGGTGATTTGGCTGAGAATATGTATCCCAATTCCCTTCTAGTGTAAATTCCCTTTCCTATGGAAAGCAGAAAGCTAAAACAAATATGGTCCAATGCATTTTCAGCAGGTGACCCAAGTTTGATTTAGGTTCCACATCAGATGCAATCACGTGAGACTTTAAATTTGAACTGAGATAAATAGGACATTGGGCATGTAGTTTATTGATGTGGATCACAGGAAATTTAGCAAGGTTCTGGAGCCATACAGCTGATGTAGCAGAAATGGCTTCTTGGTAGCAGAAAAGGTGGCATGATGGAGAATGCTGAAGCTATAGTGGCAGCTTCCTGGTTTTGCACAGGAGGTTTTCTGATTGGAGCACAGCGATGCTATTATGGAATCAGTAGTGACTGCAGCTAACTTAGCAGCTCAAACTGAGGCAGTCCTGAATTTACACATGCCAGAAGGAGGCCTCCTGATTTGACAAGTGGCTTCCTCATTTTGGCAGGAGCAGCAGTGCCTTTGGCAGCCTGGTTCTGCAGAGTTCCACACTTGGGAATGGATTCTGGAATCCCCTTCTCTAGAGTTTTGTTAACAACAACTTTCAATTCCTTATCAAAGATCACAAAGAATCTTTTGATCCCCAGAGAAAGGTAATTTGAAAGCCTGGAATCAGTCTTCTTGGGCTACATCTCCCCTGTAGCCTAAGATCATTTGGCCAGAGGCAACTTGTTTTTTTGGAACAACAGCACCGAAGTTCAGTCTCTCAAGCCAATACCAGATGATGTCAAAGACCAAAATAATGCAAAATGCTCAAGTGAAGGCAAACATCAAGGACCTTTGAAATTTCCATCTCTGTTGCCTATTCCCACTCTTTCCACCCACATCTAATCTCTGTGATGCAATAAAGACCTGGGTATGTGGGCAGTAATGACTGCAGGTCTATTGAATTAAGGAAGCTTCAGAAAACTAGAAAAACATTGAAAACCTTCAGAACAAAAAGTTCCCAAACCTGCATAAATTGCTACCAAGGCTTATCATCGATGATGGTTCACTTTCTTTATATGGTTAATTGTTTCCTGCTTCTTTGGATGATTTCATCCTTCTTTCTCTTCTCTTGTTTTGTTATAAGTGCCCAGAGACTGCCATGGCTCATCTGAGACTCCTTGTGACTGGTGGCAAGCATACAAGCCAGGATTGAGGCAAGAAAATAAGGAGTCTACCCTGTTCACATTAATTCATGTCTCATTCTGGCCTTGGCCTGATTTCACCATAGTGTTGAAAATTTATATTTTTCTTATTAGTGATTCAACCTCTGAAGGCTTACCATGAGTCTAGGTAGATGAAGAATAAAGAATGAGATGCAAGCATCATTACTGCCTCTTAGGAGGTCCTTAGCAAGGGGCTGAAGCACATACTTCTGCCCCACATGGACAAACTCAGATGAATCCAAGTTGGCCCTAAGAGCAGAATGGCTAGCAGGAGACCAGACATGAATCTTAGATTTTCTTTGAGCAACACCTCAAAGGATACTCCCTGAAATTTTTACTTTAAGTCAGAACTTCTTGATGCCATTTTGGTGCAGCCAGCAGTGTGGCCAGAAGCAGCTTCTAGACTTTTCTCTCTTTCCCAAAAGAACTTTTACCACTTCAGATGCACATGGAAGACATATCCAGAGACCAGGACTTGCGGATTAGGTGACCTGTCCTTCCTCTAAAACCCAGAAGGAGCCTGGATTAGGGTTAGCCTGTAGGCTCAGGATGTCACATTGATGGTTCCATCTGTTTCAGCAAGGGCGACCCTCAGGGCTGTCATTTTGGAGACATACTGGGAACACCAACTTTCCCTGCAAGTGGCTGTTTGATACTTCTGACTCAGGATTTAGGTTTTGACTCAGGCCTAAGGTGGCAAAAAAAAAAAAAAAAAAAGTATAGGATATTCTGTTACCTTGGAATTGTTCATTTTTTAGTATGAATGTAATTCAGTACAACATCTGGCCTAATTTCACCATGCTGTTGACAATTTATATTTTTATCGTTGGCCCTTCAGTACTCAAAAGCTTAAAATAAGCTCAGGTAGAGGGATAAAGAATGGTATGACAATAGCATTATCATGTCTCAGGAGGTGACTGGTTTGAAGCTAAAGTGCAGTACTTCTTTGAACATACTAAAAATGTAGTCATTGTTGTTCAGATATTCAGATTTAATTAAGTGCCCTAATCTTACCAGGCAACCCTACCAGGACCCTTGACATCTCTTCTGAAATGCAGGAAAGCTACTGCCTATGGACAGAAGTTAGTTCTTCAGAGGAGGAGAGGCTCCTGCTAGAGGCTCTATTAAGCTAACCTCAGAAATGGACCTTTTTGGGTACAGCAAATGGACATAGGGAAGGGAAAGCTCCCGAAGGTCCATTTAAACAAGCCAGAGTATCCTAAGGAAAAACTCAATCTCACAAATAAGAACCAAGATCCATGAGTTTGAGCCACTATCACAGACAAATGGGTGATGCTGAACAGACCTCTGGCCCTGAGAGTGCTTTCCTTACCACTTCCTATGGGCCATGCCTGGAATGTCCTAGACATGAGAGTGATGGTGCAAAGACATAGGAAATAAAATAAGCAAACAAAAAAAAGTGATGGAGCATCAGCATCAGGGCCTGTGTGTCAGCAGGAGGAGCACCACCAACGTAAAGCACAGTCAGCCCAAATGTGGCTGTTGGTGGGCCCCGCTGTAGATACTGGCAGGAGCCAGCCATCTTCACAGCAATCTAAGACAGAACTGGAGAGAAGTGGCCAAGGCAATGGGAGAGTCAGACAAGCTAGTCTTGAGAAGCTATTAATTTAATTACTGATTAAACACCTATTACATGTCCTGCAGTGGGCTAGATGCTGCAAATATAACAATAAAAAGATAGGGTTTCTGAGAACCAAGATGGTGGAGGAGTAAGTGGAGCTACACCAATCTCCTCCCAACACCAAACTGGAATTATAGCTTAACTGGGGAGAAATCATCTGGAATAACCAACAGAAGACCAACTGGAAAGAAGTCTTATTACCAGGGACAGAACAGAAGAGCTGATTCATCACAACATGACCATCAGGAAGTGCAAAGACATGACAGAGCTGGCAGGGCTCCCTTGGGCAGCAGCTGAAGGGACGGAGAAACATCTCAGGGGGCTCCACCTGAGAAGGGTGGGATCTAAACCCCCAACTGGGCTTCCCAGCCTACAGTAACACAGCTGAGAGTAAAACAGCACCTAGCTGTGAAAAGCAAAAAGCTGCCAGGTTTAACCTGCTTGACGGAGAAACTGAGTTCTTAAAGGGCCCACACACAAAAATACATAGGCACCCACCTACCCTGGGCTCCAGCATAGAAAGGGCAGAGTGGACTAGGAAGCTTGGGGAAAGTTTGGGTCAGTGGCTTTAGGGGGAGAGTTGAGGGAGCAGCCTATGAGTCCAGTGCTGACCCATCCCCCATACAGCCAGCAGACAACTCTTCTCCAAAGGGTGGGAGCCTGAGGGGAAGCCACAGCCCCACCCATAGGAATTAATCCACCCCACCTGGCAGTGCCTAAACCTGACCTCAGGACACAGGTTGATTGGATTACCAACTGAATTCATCTGCCCCTCCCAGGGGTGCCTAAAACTGACCACTGATCACAGACCGACTGGATTAACATTAAAGGAGACAAAGACAGTGGATCTCTGGTAGTCTCCAACTGGCTGACTAGGTCATGACTGGGACATGAGCTGACGTAACCAAGCACAGATCCAGAAAGTAAAAAAAAGTGCACCTCTACACCACAGAAGGTCACACCACTAAGACAGTAAGTCAGTGCAGACCAATCTAAGAAGCAGAAACAAAGGAGAGTCACCTAAAATGGGGAGACAAAGAAATAAACCCTCAGCAAATGGAAGGGAGGAATCCCCAGGAAAAGTGCAAAATGAAATAGAGGCAAGCACCCTATCAGACATGGAATTCAAAATAATGATGACAGAGAAGTTCAATGAGCTCAGCGAGTTCAAAGAAAACTATAAACAACTCTCAGGGTACTGCAAAGAACTCCAGGAGACTACAAAGAACTCTAGGGAAGCTATAAGGAACTTACTGAGAACTACACAAGCATTAAAAAGGACATAGAAACCATCAAAGCCAGGAGGAAATGAAGAATATCATTTCTAAATTGAAGAACACAGTAGAAGAAATCAAAAGCAGGCTAGAGAAAGCAGAGAATTGGATCAGCCAACTGGAGGTCAATGTAGAAAAAAATTCCCAGGCAGTGCAACAAAATGAAAAAAGACTGAAAAAGAATGAAGAAGTTTTAAGAGAGCTGCAGGACAACATGAAACATAATAACATCTGTATTATAGGGATACCAGAAGGAGAAGAAGAGGAGCAAGGGATAGAAAACCTGTTTGAAAAAGTAATGACAGAAAACTTCCCTAACATGAGGAGAGAAAATGTTATGCAAACTCAGGAAGCCCAGAGGGTCCCAAGGAAGATGAACCCAAACAGGCCCACTCCGAGACACATTATCATGAAAATGGCAAATTTCAAAGACAAGGAGAGAATCCTAAAAGCAGCAAGAGAGAAGCAGCTAATAACATACAAGGGGGCCCCATAAGGTTATCAGCTGATTTCTCAACAGAAACACAACAAGCCAGAAGGGAATGGCAAAAAATATTTCAAGCAATGAAAAACAAAGGCCTGCAACCAAGGATACTCTACCCAGCAAGGCTCTCATTCAAAATGGGAGGTGAAATAAGGAGCTTCCCAGACAAAAGAAGTCTAAAAGAATACATCTCCACCAAACCAGCATTGCAAGAGATGCTAAAGGGTCTGCTTTAAGAATATGAAGAAACAGAGAGACAGGCAGGAACACAGGTACAAAGGAAAATGGATAAAGTGTACCAATCAAAAGACATAGGGCAGCTGAATGGATAAGAACCAACTTTAACTTATGAAAGCTTTAAAGTGATCTTGTTATAAATATATTTTACTAAACAAGGTACAATTTTGTATATGACTTATCTGCATTACTGCAGGTGAAGTTTTCTTAGATTGGAATCATTTCACAATATGGGAAAATCAGGTTACTTGCAATAACTCAGAAAAATCAAATGCAGTTAAGGAAGAAGAAAAAAGTAAGAAAATCTGGATATATATTGCATAGAAGACATGCTATCTTATTCACTGTTATAAAATATGTGCTTATTTGTGGGTGTGTAATATATAGATTTTGTTAGCAATTTAGGTTTTAAATAGCAACCAACTGGTGATGGGTGTGTTGTGAAATCAGTCTTTAGGTTAGAAAAGACGCTGAGAATGAAGACCAATTTGGATGGAAGTTGCAAAGTACTAAACTATATGGTTTGTGTACACAGACAATATATATCCTCATATTAGCTTGTAAATTAGATGAGATTCCTTTCAACTAGATCATGGAAATATACATTTCCAGTTATGAAGGCCCCCAAACTGGGGATACTTGGAAAAAGGAATTTAATGCTATAGTAAACTTTATTATTGAAATGTGAACATACCTAATGTCTACCTCAACAAACCCTTAAGTTTTTCAGGGGTTAATTTAGGACCACATAGGAAGTCAACCACAAGTTTAAAATATAACTAGAATACTATTCTACAAAATTATTTAAATCCTAGGGATTTTTATTTTTTACCTCAACTTAGTAGACATAATAATTTCTACTCTGGGAACCAGCTGAGCACTGCAAGTGCCATTATTTCTGAAGGCTTCAACTTGTAAAACACATGTAGAGGAAAAACAGACGGTATTGAAAGAAGTAAGACCTGTGCACAGCCTAAACAAATAAATAAAGAAATCTATTATTTAATATGGAAAACTTCAAAAAGAATAAGTTGTAGTTCCAGTAGCTTAAAATAAAGTTGAGTTGTATTATTGGAGGGGGGAGGATCTGACTCAAAAACCAAATTCATTTGGCACTGTCTCTAGGGCAACTTTCACAAAAGTGAGTTCTGCAATACACCATTTCTATGATATATTTCACAAAAATAGCATTCCAGAGTAAAATAAATATTAAAGAAGAAAAAACTGTTTAATCTTGCTACAATATATCTAAAATACTATCATTTAACATAATAATTATGTAAGCTATTGGTATATTTAAAATTTTTTTGTATTAACTCTTCAAAATCCAGTATGTACTTTAAATATGTGTAAAAATATGTATGGGCATAAATGTATTTTTGCATGTGTTTGGTAATATTGTAGTTCGTATTACTTAAAAAGGCAATTCTTTAAACAAATGAATTAACGTAGGCATTTTGGGGCAATGAAAAGAAAACTTTGTATTAATATGATTTGAGAAGCTGACAGAGGGCAGTAATTAAATGGTGAATTGTCTGGATGTGAAAGGGAAAAAATAAAAAATATATACATTGGTGGTTACAGACTAGACAGGGGGATGTTAAGAAGAACAAAGGAAATGGAGAAGCCAAAGAACTTATATGCATGACTCACGGACATGAACTAAGGGAGGCATTGCTGGAGGGAACAGGTACTGGGTGGAGGGGGACAAGGGGGGAAAATTAGGACAACTGTAATAGCAAAATAAATAAAATATATTTAAAAAAAGAGAGAGGGGATTTTTTTTCTAACATCATGCTGTTCTTAGTGTAGTGTGGAAATCAACAAGTCCAGAGATGATCACAATAGGTGTGATTAGAGCTATGGTAGTTTACAACTGCATGGGAAAGGCACCTAACTCTTCTTTGGTGGGATGGGTAGGTGCCTTGGAGGAATGACTTCCAAGTTGAGGTCCAATGAACAATAAGTCAGAAAGAAGTATCCATATGAGATGCCCTAGAGATTTTCGGATCTTAGGGAGAAATTGCAGGGGGCTACAGTGCCCATTTGAATGAGTAGGAGAGTTAGGGAAGTCCTGGTTTGTGAAAGCTATCTTGATCTCATGTTTTTTGTTAGCCTGCTGTGGCTACTCCTCACCTGCTAATGGCTCAGTCTGAGGTTTATGCGAGTAAATATTTAGGCTAAATGTCAATGACATGGAGACATAATACCTACAACCCTTTGGTCAGAGGGCCATTTTATTGCGGGTTCTTGGAAGCCTTTACCAGGTTGTTGTTGTGTAGGCAAACAGTGTATTTTGCCATATTTTGCACTTTGAAGGTCCTTTATGTAATAAAGTATTGCAAATGTCAAATAATTAAATTATTGCTCTTTGCTATTGTCAGTTCTAGGAAGGGTCCGAATACAAAAGCAACCTAAATGGAGCATTAATGAGGTTATGTTGCTCCTCCTGAAGCATCTCGCAGTCAGGTTTTGCAAAGTTGATTTTCTTTCCCTCTGGTCAGAGTAGCCTCAAAATAATAGGTTTCAGAAAAAGAAAACAACTTTTTTTTTTTTGTTTTGTTTAATCTTAATAATAGGGTATTTCAGGTTTGTCTAATGAAAACCAGAGTGGATGATCTAACACAATCAAATACTAACTTTTGTTCAAAAAGAAATAGTAAAATAACGTAGGACTTTGTCTAAATAAGACTTACAAATGATGCCAGCTCAATGGGAAAAAATAGCAGTAACCTTTTAAAACATTAATTTAGACTTTTATTGGAATACAAAGGATCTCTAGTGTCTGAAAGCAGGCATTGTCTCTTTTTTTATTTCAATAGAACTGTGGCTTGAATACAACACAGCAGGGTGTGTGTTTTCTAAAGTTGGGTCATTATCAGAGTGTTCGTTGCTGTTTGCCAATAAGCCTTTATTTGGCAAAGTTTGAAACTGCTGACAAATGGGAATCTTCCTGTGGTGGTATAACATGGTACAGCTAAATATGCTAATGACCAAAATCCTCCAAGGGCAGTGGGGACGTTCACAGTTTGGAGAAGATTCATAGGGAAATGGGAAAATCTCACTCCTATTCCTGTTATTGTGGATTTTAACCTGTAAGATTATTCAAAAACGTCTAAGGTCTCATTTTATGCAAAGATGCAAGGATTTCTCATGTGGGCTCTGGAGACATTTAAGGGACAGTTTTTACTTCTGTACACATGGGTCTGTGGGATTCTGTGGGTGCCTGTAACTTCCCTTCTTTATTCTAATGTGTCCCTGTTCAGAAAATCTGGAAGACTATTATTCAAAACTACAAATGTTAATTCTTTGCACATATTTTGTGCTTCTAGAGTCTATGAAGGATGATGGACGATCTCTTTGGAATTGGGAAGGAGGTCCAATGTCAAATAATTTCATCACCAGCTCCAGCTCCAGGAGCCCCTCTAAAGGAACAGAAGGCTCGTTTGAACCGGCTTTCATGGGAAAATCTGTGCTGCAAACCTTGCTCTCTAATTATAGCCAGGGGAACATGAGGTTTCTTTGGAATCTGATGTAGCTCTCCCCTACCATAATTACACATTTTATTTCAAACACCTAACTGCAGTGTTTGAAGATGTTAGCACAATTGTACTAAGTATCATCCGGGAAGTTCTTGCTGAGGAGAGCTGGGGGGAAGGAAGGAGAAGGACAGCAATCTAAATGATGCGTCTAATGACGTCATGGCAGGAAGTGTGATAGAAATGAGCAACAGGCTTTCCATTCAGAGCTGGGAATTCTCTTCTTTCTGCTGCCTGACTGATGAGACCTTTCACCAAGTAGGTAAAGCAATTAGCAAACACACTGCTGGGGAGGATGCTGAGTTACCTTAATGAGGGGCCTCAACAGACTTTAAACAAATATATACATTGAGAGAAGCAAGTTCCTGAGGTGGTCGGAAGGAATGCTTCCTGAGAAAGACAGAATTGGTGTCTGTGTTCCAATGCTGGCTGGCACGCTAGAGTCCTGGGCAAGTCATCTAGTAAGTCCATGGTGAGGGTTGCAACCAGTAGAATGGTAGCAGTGGGTTCTGTTCAACAATGTGTGGGGAATTAATTAGCTCTTTCCACAGATTTAGGGCCCCAAATCACAAAATGGTTCCTTAAATATCTGTGCTGCCACCTCTCTGGAGCTGACCCTAAAAGACAGGGAGCACTGACTGAGCTTGCTGAGCTCTATTTTTATTGTGGAATTAGAGGAAGAGGAGTAAACGGAGAATGATGGAAATAGTAACAAATAATAAGAATACTTGCTAGCCCATTCAGGATTCTCTGACAGGTTTTCTATGAGGTAGGTTTCATCCCTGGAAGTTTTAAAAAAGGAGTTAGATATATACCAAGTACTACCCTAAGTCCTTCACAGATAATTCATTTTCTTCTGACACAAACCCTGTGGAATAAATATTAGTTTCCTCATGTCCAAAAATATCCCTGGGGAAAAGTCCATGTAATTTAGAGTGAAGGCTGCCCTATCAAACTTTCAATGTATCACATCCTTTTCATTCCATTATTTTCCCTGTGCAACGGAATCTCTGTGATTTGCTAATAATGTTAATAATAATCCCTTACATTTGTATGGCAGGCAATAGGAATGGTTTTCGAGGACATTTCAAGGCATTAACTCACTAGATTCCCAAAGAAACCATTATGAGAGATGGGCAAAACAGGAATTATTAGTCTCATTTTAAAGATGGTAAAACTGAGGCTCAGCTGGGGACCAGAATGCTGCTTCTGTCAGTAGTTCTAAACTCTGCTTCCTGTTTTCACCCTGGCGACTTGGAGACAGCACCTTGGTGCTAACCCCTGCACCAACTTGCGGACAATAGTCTTATTAAATGCTGAAGATCTTTGGATGGAGACCAAGAACTCTCCTGTCACTGCAAGCAATCCCTACAGAAACATTTTTCTCCCTTTATGCCTCCTCCTTATTTAAATGCTAAAAGATTGACAGTGATGGGCCAGATACCTCTTGGTGCCTTGTGATTTTTCGGGGAAAAGGATAAGAAGCACAAGATAAGGTGGAGAATTTTCAATGGCCTGGCATAGTGCAAGCAATTCTTGTCTAGAGTTTAAGAGATATGTGTTCTGGTCTTGTTTTCTTCACTTCTGAGCAGTGTAAACTGTCACTTGTCACTTGAACTCTGTGGAGACTGTCTCTTAGCCTACAAAAGGGACTGTCTTGATAAAGTTGTGATAAGTAAGGGTTTATAAAACTTATAGACATACATAAATGTGAAAGATTGCTCTCAGAGCAGTTTGTCACATACAAACATGGTGACATTCACTATTGTCACAAAAATAGGGATGATTTTCAATCTACTTCAAAACAAAAGGCTGTCTGGACCCCTAGGGGTCATGATACTTCAGTTCAACCACTGAGTTATTTAAGGGTAGGGATAGTATCTTATCTATTCTTTATTTATTCAAAAACCATTTGTAACATATACATCTATAAGTTAATGTCCAAGTCTCTTATTGAAGGTGCAAAATTGAAAAACAAATTAAAAAAAATTTAAAGTCAGTAGTAAGTATTAATTTTGTGCATGACCAAAGAAAGGATATGCTATATAGCTAAATGTTTTGGGGCTACCCTTCCTTTTCTCTAAAATGAGTGCTGTGGATGATAATCTCCCAGGTATCCTCCTCAAATCCCAGATTTATAATTTGCATATTTACATGGCTTAGGAAACAAGTTAGATCATCATGTGATGGTAACAAGGAGACAGAAGTTTTTGGCATGCCCTTATTTTTACACTTCCTGTGCTTACTTAAAAAAAAAAAAAATTTACCCTTGAATTCATAGTAACACTAGGAAATGATTCATGAATGCATTAAATCCTCAATCAGATGTGCAAAAAGTTATATTGTTAGTTTCTTTAAAAAAACAACAACACATATCCAATTTATTGCCTCTCTAGCTCAAGTTGGAATCTCTGAGATCCCACTCTTTTGTGGACAAAGGCTGTGCATTTGAGGTAGGAAAAGTTTGTTTATCCTCTGCACACAAGTGAAGAAACAAAGCCAGTTTAGCAAAAACTTTCCTTTTTCTTTCCCTCACTTTTATTTCTGTCTGGGACTACCCTTGTGTAAGTTTCACATGAAGAAAACTGTACCTGAATTATGAGGAAGGAAAATGAACTCGGAGATAATGTAGTTTTTTGCAGTATGATTTCCAAATCTACCAGATACACATTTGGGGTGTATTGTTAGGAGGTAAACATGCATTTGGGGTGTTCCTATTTTGTGTCTTGAAAGGGGGATTGTTTTTGCTACAGGAGGTAGAAAAAAAAGGTGTGATGCATGCTAGTCACATCACCTGCCACCCTGAAAGAATAGTGAGGGGCTTTAGTCATAATGAAAATGAGAAGTAAAACGCCAAGTGTTTTATCTCTAGTGTTCCAGATAGAAGTACCTCCCCGCCCAACTCGAAGCATCTCCTTTAACGAGACTGCCCTGCATTCATCGCGCCTGCACACACAGGACGAGCGCACCTCATCCGTCACGTCCAGACATGTTAAAAGGAACCTTCTTACCCTGTTCCTTTCTCCCCTGAATAAGTAATTATGAAAAACAAATCATCGCCATGTCTCTTTCTTTCTTCGGTTTTATTGGGTTTTGTCTGCCTGTCTCCCATGGACATAAAGAATTGTTCTGTTCATTCAGATGCAATGATTTTCTTTGGGGGGTTGTTTCAGATAAAACACAAGGTCTGATTTTGTCAGGAATGTAGCTCTGAAAGTCGCTAAGAGCAACTATGCATATGAATTTGAGGGCAAAATGTCACCCTCTAAGTGAACTGAATGGAGAAAACACAATAGAAGTCTGTTAAAAATGCTGCTTTGGGTAACAAGGGGTAAAAAGCCTAGATGCGACCGTTCTTTCTGAAGGCCAAGTAGGTGCCGACTCATGCTATGATGTGAGAGATGCCCAGCATTTGGATATTGCTTTCTTTCCTTCAAAAAAGATTTTATTTATTTATTTTTAGAAAGAAGGGAAGGGAAAGAGGAAGAGGGAGAGAAACAGTGATGTGAGAAAGAAAACATCTATGTGTTTCCTCTTGCACACATCCCAAAGGGGTATTGAACCTGCAACCCAAGTATGTGCCCTAATTAGACTTCAAACCAGCAACCTTTTGCTTTGTGGGAGGCAACCCAACCAACTGAACCACACCAGTCAGGGCTGGATATGTTGGGGGTCGTATTTGAGAGGGAAAATGACCTTCTGGCCTAAAAAGTTTTATAATTCTAAAATACACATAGACTACCTGATTTAAGAAAATAAAAAGAATGGAATATAGTAATGTGTATGTGTGTGCATCGATTAGATAATCTCACCAACTGACTTGGGAAGCAAAGGGCAGAAGGGTTGAGACCAATCTTTAAGTTCATTTAAAAATGATGAACGGGACTCTGTCCAGGCAGAAAGCTAGAAAGCCATAACATGCATGAATGTAAAGCCAGTTTTTGCACCTTTACTTCACACATAGGCCTAATTCTTAGGCCTGGGTGTCTCAAACTTCTTAGGATTTCCCTTGTGCTGGCTTTTAAAGTTCTCTGTGACTAACATCATCCTTACATTGTGACAGGCAACGCACCAATGTGCATCATGTTGGGCGTCACAGAGGAAGGTCTTCAAAAGTGAGGGATAAAGTTGCTGTCTTCAGTTTACATCTGCCTATCCCTATCTGCTTTCTGTATCATTTTTTGTCTCTATTTCGCTGGTGACTGTCTCTTTCCCTTTGTCTCTACCTGTGGCTACCTGTCTATCCCCTTTTCTGGCTTTATTTGATCCTCTACCACGTTCCTGTCACTTCCATGAAAATGGCTTCCAACTCATTGTAGCCAATCCTCAAGTCTCTTCTAAGTTGTATTCTGAAATTTCTAACTATTTATTGAACATCTTCAGCTGGGTATTCTGTACCTCAAAATTACCATGTACCCTTTCTTTTCAACCTAACAGGACACTTTATTTTCTAGAACACATTCCATCCATCCTTCTTCATCCCGTTGCCTCTCTTTGCTCCTGCTGTCCTATATAATTGTGACTCATGATTTTAGTTAATAGGACTGCTATACATATTGTTAGGATAAATTATTGAAAGAAAATGTCTCTAAAAGGTGAAAAAGAGCAAGCACATATTGCTTGTCAATGCAAACAAAATGCAAACTCATTCAGTACAAATTTTGTAGCTTCTAAGGAAGGATTTCCATCAGGTTGAACTGACAAGTGTTAGAACTGACTTAACTCAAAATATGATAGCTACCAAAAAATACAGTGGACAGAGAAACTGGACAGCTATTTGAAGTCTGTCCAAATGTTGAAGTGTTAGACTTGATTATTCCCGCTTACCTTAAATATCATAAGGTCCAAGGGCTGGCAAGAATTCTAGATGTATAAAACATCCTGTCCTTTCTACCAACTAAAGAGAAGGAAAGAAGGGGCTAGCCATAAGCCCTTTGATCCTTTTTGTCAACGTATCATGTGAAATTTGTAACTATGTTTTAGACTCCTGACACATGAACACATGGACTAGAAATATTCCTTAGAGTCAATTGATATAAAGCAGGAAAGAGTCATGGTGGGTGCAGCAGAAACGTGCAGTTTTCAGGCTAGAAACATATATCTTTTTCACAGAATGCTGATTTGGTAAAAGGAGAGGAGTTTTGCTGGGTAATTTAACAATGCAGCTCAGACATGTTGGGGCACTCTAGATGACCAGTTCCCAGTGAAAAGCCCTCAAGACAAATAGCTGGTGTGGTCTGCCTGCCAGGATCTTGCAGATTGAAAGTAAGCAAGGGAGATGCTTGATCCACTTCTCCAAAGGTGGGGCCAAGGAGGGCACTGCAGTTCTATTGACTAATTATCATATTTCTACAATTGGAATGTAGGGTAGTTCTATCCACTGACTGACCCAGCAGGAGCCAGCCAGAAGAAAATTTGGGAGGAAGCTTTTGTTTGTAAATTTTCTTTTTTCATATTTAAGTTCTCAGACAGTCAAGCTGTAGAATTTGGGCCCATCTAAATAGCTTGCTTCTGTTTGTAGATTTTGTTGTTCTGTTTTGCATGAGGTCCCAACGAGTTCAGAACAATTAGGGATCCCTTTGGCCCAAAGGATGCTTGCTTCTAGGCCTGAACCTTTGCTTGCCCCATCAAAATGTGGTGATATTAATTGATAGGTGGTCCATAGGGTAGTGGTTGAGCATGTGGCCTCTGGAGTCAACCTGAGTTCAAGTCTTTACTCTCCTTCTTATTAACTTTATCAACCTGGAGGTTATATAGTTCAACCATTCTGCTGGTTGAAGCTTTGATATTTGGGTCATTATGAATTTATTGGAATTTGTTTTGATTTTAAAATATATTAATATTAAAATGTTCTTAAGTTTAATTACTGAGTTTATTCAGCACCCTCTTAAATTTCTTTTCCTAGGAGAGTACCTCACTTTCCTTATCCTATCCATGGCCTTATGTCTTAGTTTACTTATCTAAAAACGAGATTTAAAATAGGAACCAGTTCACTGGATTGTTGTAAAGAATAAAGGAGGAAATATACTTACAGTGTTTAAAACAACAAATTGCCAAATATGAGAACTCTTCCTATTACTTTCATTGACTCTGCAAATCGTCCTTCCTCCACTAGAGAAGAAGGCACAAGGCAACAATAGTTCTCGAATGTTAACATGCCTAAGCCACCTGGAGGGATTGTCTCTGCTTCCTGACCACACACCCAAAAATCCCGACTCACTTTTTTGTTCCATTTCTTTAAAAAATGTCATTGGGATTTTGATATGGATTGCATTAAATCTGTATATTGCTTTGGGTAAGATGCCATTAAAAAAAAAGATTTCATTTATTTATTTTTAGAGTCGGGGCAAGGAAGGGAAAAGGAGAGGGAAGAAAAATCGATATGAGAGAGAAACATCGATTGGCATGCCCCAATGGGAGATCTGGCTTATGAACCCAGGCATGTGCCCTGACCAAGAATTGAACTGCGGTCCTTTCAGCCTATGGGATGATGCCCAACCCATTGAAGCACACCAGTGAGAGCTAATATGGCCATTTTAACCATGTTGAGTCTTCCAATTCATTAACACAAAATGTCTTTCCTTTTCATTGTGTCTTTTTCAATCTCTTTTAATAATGCTTTCTAGTTTTCAGTATATAAGTCCTTCACATTTTTTGTTAAGTTATTCCTAGGTATTTTATTCTTTGGGTTGCAACTGCAAAAAGAACTGTTTTCTTTTTTTTAATTTATTCTTCTTTAGTTTTACTATACATAGGAAAACAGTGAATTTTTGTACATTGATTCTGTGTCCTGTAACTTTACTATATTTGTTTATTGTTTCAATAGTCTTTTTGATGGAGTCTTCAGGGTTTTCTATATATAGAATCATATCTTCTTGACTTTGAGTGATGGGTGCACAATGCAATATGCAGATCATGTATCACAGAATGTATATTTGAGATCTATATGATCTTACTAACCAAAATATATATTTACCTCAATAAATTCAATTTAAAAAATTTGGATTCTGTCAGTGTGAAGTGAGGTCTGAAAATGTGCATTTTTAGCAAGCTTTTAGGGGCTGCTGCTATGTCAGCACTCAAACTTTCAGTAGTAAATGTAAAAAAAAGGCTCTCTGTTAAATCTTGGATTGATCCATCCTCAGCAACAAGCTCGTAATTAATAACCAGCACAGACACTTACTCTGAACATGGCCACTCACACAAGTATCCCCCATTCGCCATTTCACAGGTTCATTTTGCTAAATAGAATCCTCTGCCAATGGCCTCGGCCACTTTTATCTCACATTAGTGTGGTATTTTTCTTCTAGCCCTATGCCTTATCAGTGCTTACCCTGACTTTGTAAATGAACACTTACAAAAACATGTCAGAAGTTTCTTAGACCACCCAACAACAAAGTCTTTTCAGTCCTGGTTGGTAAAGAGGTTTAATTCCTCAGTTCAGCTCCACAAACTCTCACAGCTAGCTGCTAGGTGGCAGGCTCTGTGGATAAAATGATAAAACAACTCAGCACACACACTTCGAGTGCACAGTCCTCTGGGGGAGAGAGATGCCTGAACCTTAAGTTATAATTCAGGATTACATGTGACCAGATGGGAACATGCAGGCAGTGCTACGAAGGAATAAAGAGGGTACCTTGACCTACTCTTCAGGTTTCAGGTAAGATGTACTGGAGAGGGGGTTAGAAGGAGTGACGTGTTGGCTCCTAAGGATACATACCACTAGGTGTCTATGAGGCTGGGAGAGCTGTCCCCCTCTGGCCTCCTGGCACCTGACCCACTCTCTACCAGAGAGGTGCCACACCCTGCTCCACCCCTTTCTCCGGGTGTGGCCTGAGCGCAGGGAATAGTCAGTCTGCTCCTCAAGAAGGTCAGGGTCATGAAGCAAGCTCTCCCCTTGTGCCCTAGCCTGGGTAAAGAGTTCTTCCTAATTTGGGAGTCCAGTTGGTAGGAGGCTGCCTCTCCCACCTTCTCAATTTGTTTGAAACTCAGATGGAATATTGTGTGTTGGGCTCTCTTGGAAACTCCGATGAAGGTTAGTACCCAGCTGAGTCAGAAGGGGTGGACAGAGAGTGGACAGATTTGGTTCCTACAAAGGAAATGGTCCCAGGAATGCTGACAGAGCCCAGAGCAATCTTTAATTCCATCCTGCCTTCTTGATGGCCGTACTCCCCCAAATGGTCCTTTCTAGCAAGGTCCTACTTTTTTTTTTTTTAAAGATTTTATTTATTATTTTTTAGAGAGAGGCAGAAAGGGAGGGAGACATCAATGTATGGTTGCCTTTCACCTGCCTCCAGCTATGGACCTGGCTGGAGACCTGGCTTGCAACCTGGCTTTGTGCCCTGGCTGGGAATTGAAGCAGTGACCTTTGGGTTTGCAGGCCGGTGCCTTATCCACCGTGCCACCAGCCAGGGCCGGTCCTACTTTTTATTATGAGATTGCCTGCATCTCTCTGAGTCTCCTTTTCCTCTAACCATCCACCTCACTGGGTCATATGAATTCAGTAAGAAAAAAGTTGAAGACAGTCTCTGGCTAAAAAGAGTGACCT
This sequence comes from Noctilio leporinus, assembly GCA_004026585.1. Classification (NCBI taxonomy): domain Eukaryota; kingdom Metazoa; phylum Chordata; class Mammalia; order Chiroptera; family Noctilionidae; genus Noctilio; species Noctilio leporinus. The sequence goes on along the minus strand of PVIW01002710.1, from coordinate 23,662 downwards.
GATTCAATGTTTAGCCATTACCTCCATGTCATTTAGAATATGCCTTTGTGCTTTTGCAGCTGCTCAATGAAGAATGCTGACCAGAGGTGCAGGTATTCCTTTAGAGCAAGAGGAAGAGAAGGAACTGTCAGTCCCTGCCCGGCCCCCTCCCGCTCTCCCTGAACATGTACATTGAGAGGCTGAGACACTGTGGACTGACTCATGATCTGAATGTACCCAGCCACAAGGCTGGGCAAAATGACTGCAGCTGGAACACTGGCTTTTGGCTGATGGATGTCTGAGACGTAACTGCAATGTGGCCTCTGTGGATTAAGTACTGTCAAGTATCACAAGAGGAAACATGAAAGAAAACACCACACATAAACAAGCTCTCAGGATCACTGACATAACAAGCTCCTTCCCTTCACTATGGAAAACCCACAGAGAGAAAGGGTTATGTGGACTACCCGCTACGAGTTCCTATTTCCAGCTCATCGAAGATTTGGCCTCCTGCCAGTCTGCAGACAGGAAATGCTCCTGGTTTGCTGACATGCTTTGCCTCTGTAACCCAGGGCTTCCATCTGTCCACATGGTCAGACTCTTCCTTAGCCACACAGAGGAGCCTGTCTTCCTCTGCCCTCTCTGCTCTCATCTCAGCCTCAACACCCTGCATGGACTGGAGATGGCTCACACTGGCCCCGGGCCTAGCAGCCTCCTCCCCCTCCACCCCTCATACACCAAAGGGTCATTAAATTAGTCACTTGGACTTTCCATAGTCAAGCTGAAGGTCACTTGCCTCAACTGTCAGCCAGGAAAGAGGCATCTCTGGGGGTAGTTTCAGAGCCATGGTGTCCTTGAGTGGGAGGCTTGCTCTTATGGTCTGCATGGCTGTCCCTGGTCAGAGCACATCACCTCTGTTCAACTGGAAGGCAACAGCGCCCCCCAGGATGCCAGAAGGAAATCAATTCCCCAGTGACAACTCGTGCTTCAGTCTCTGACAGGCCAAGGCAGTTGCCTAAGCTTTCTATGCTTCATTTTTTCCATCTAGAAAAACAAGGATACTCAGCTTCCTCACAGGGGTAATCTGAGGACATATTAACCAATTTCTAAAAACCACCTTAAAAGTTTGCCCAGAGGAGATAAAGAATGGTAACTGCTCATCCAGAAGTACTTGGATTAAAGACCAACAACAGTGCTACCTGCCTTGTTGGGGCTGAAAAACAGATTACCAGGGAAAGCAAACCTAGATTTCTTTATGTAATGTTTCATCTCCAAGCTGGAACTTTAATATTATGAGGCAATGAAAACAAAACACAACAGAATCCTAACACGATGTTCTCTTGGCTCTCTGTCTTGCTTGCAGTGGTGGGTGGACTCCATAATTACAGTGGTGGTTAAGTCCCCAGCCATGTCTCAGTCGGGCAGTCAGGGCAGACTTGGTGCTGCATGAGCAATGGCACCCAGTGGGGACAGGGCTCGGATGATTTCCCGGGCAGTGCTGACATGATCCAGCAGAGGAAGACTGTGGTAGAAAGTCAGACGCTACAGGAAGAGGTTGACAAGCATTCTGTGCTTTGTACGTGTCTCGAGGCTGGCATTTGGAGAATGCAGTGCAGTTTCAAAAATCCAGAAGCAAAGGCACAGGCAGGAGTGAGGGAAGCAGGCCTCCCACACAGAAGCCTCATTTCTGACCAGGAGTGGCACCTGGTGGAGAGACTGGCTGACTGTCCTACTTGGTATTTCAATGTCCAAACTTTAGGAATTCTCCAAAACACCTTCATCCAGTATCACGAAGCTTTTTTCATGAAATAGCTAAAGCACTGTTTATCAGCCCTTCTCTAACCACTGGTGGTCTGTGCAGGAATGACAAACACCACAGTAGGAGAACAAATTTCATCAGGAACCTTTTTGGGGTTTTGGCAAAATATTATCAGCCTTCTGGTGAGCTAAACATTAGCTCTCCCTACTACCACCAGTCAGTTGACTGACCAGAATGACATGTTCATCCATTACGCATGAAAATCATTAGAAATAAACTACCTTTTAAGTTATCTCTTGCTATACAGAATTTGACTTTTGTGAATAGCTAGCTATGTTACTTATCTATACATATGATCCAGCGATCTATCTTTCAATCTCTACATTAAGGAATCTAATACTGATATAGATAGAAATTGAGAAATAGATAGATTTAAAGCCAGTATGTATGTTTCAACAAAGATCCGGAAGAATCCAAACAAAGAAAAAGCTTGGGAACTATGTATTTGCTGTTTTTCTCACCTCTGTGGGTAATACCTTCTGTAAATTTACTGCCTGATCAGTTAAGATTGGATTTTCTTTTTCCTTTCCTTTTATTTATTAATTTCTGCCCTACAACTACCTATTTCAAATTTTACAAGGTGGTCCCTAATTCTTGTATACCATCCTGATTTAATTCAGTTCAAGGAGAAATGTCTATTGTGTTTCCAGGGCGGTGTTTTCAGTCCTCAAAAGAAATGTAAATCACATTTCCTGTTCTCAAGGTATTCCAAGTCCTGGGGAGAAGGCAAGGCTAAACAGAAAACATGTTTGTCTGAGAGGATATGATTACTGCTGAAATGAATTACACAGCTAAGAGGTGCTGCAGAGACCCGTGTATGCCAAGAATTGGTGAAAAATCATAGTTTATTTACAAAGGAAAGGGTCCTGATTCTTATAGTCTGCTGACATGTGTTGGTTTCCCTAACACAGTGGACCACCCAGGTGTCTATCTCTAGTTCTGCTTCGTTGGTTGTGGGGTGACCAGGCCCACACACAGAGATAGGTTCTGAAGGCAAGATGCTGCTCAGGTTGACCATCTGTCTCAGGTTTCCTGTGGGGCACAGGAGAAGTCTGGAGTGATTGTGGCTGATCTCAAAGGTCAGCTCGTGAGGAGCAGTTAGGAGATTGTTCAGCGCTGTCACGAATCTCTACTCCTGATGCCTCTGAAACTCTGGCAATGGGTAGCCGAGGCTATTCCTGAAATCAGAGCTGATTTCTTGTGGCTGAGTGGAAGCTGGAACTGGAGAGTGCTAATCTACTGCTCTAGTTTTTAACCAGGTTTTAGGTAGCATGGTCAGGAGAGTGAGGTGGTCATGGGGAGAATCAGCGTGGGGCATTGCTTCCTAGTGACCTTCCAGGTCTTATTAAAATTCTTTTTAGGACAAGATTACACATATGCCCAGGTAAAGATGAGAGTTTCGTAAAGGGATGAAGGAAGACATCATCTGCTTAGCCTTGCCTTTTAAGAAAGGAAAGAAGATTTGCTGTGTTAGGAGAATAAAGTTATCTTTAGGAGAAATAGCAAATGGAAAAAAGGAAAAAAAATGTAAAAACTCCAAAAGGTGTGTTGTTGAGCCTTTCTACTGAACACAGGAGCAAACTTGCCTCCGGTCTCCTATTGACTAGTGGACAGAGGATGCTGCTGTTCCTTATGATCCATGAATGTGAAAAACATTATTTGTAAGGCATCCCTAGGCCTCTCGTGAAATTAATCTGATTTTCATAAATAACAAATTGTATGAGAACTGTTGTCATAGAAACTTGAATGGAAAGAACAGCAGAAGCACGAAAAAGAGAAGAAATCTGTGGTCACCTTTGGTTCAGATTGTATGGCCTCCTGAACCTTTGTGTCAGCCCATGGCCCTTCTCATAGGTATACTGCATCCAATGGCCTGCCCGGAAGTTCAACACCTCATTACCTATCCACACTAACTTTCTGTCAGTCCCTTACCCCATCTCCTATCAAGCCAAATTCAATTACCAGCCAAGTACCTAAACCAGTGTTTCTCAAGCTCAGTGAACACAACACAGATTGCTGCCCTCCACCCCTGACCCCGGGGTAATACCTGGTAACGTATGTTGTTATGAAATTCCCAGGCAATGGTGATGCTGTTCCTACTGGTCTGGAGAGCGCATTATAAAAACTACCACCCCGTTGCCTCGACACAGGATACCAATCCACTTCATGTAACATGATATCATGTCTGAATTATAATTAGTTGCATGTCCTGTACTGTAGTGTTTATCATTTTGAATTAGGAGAGTATATATTCTGATATGTCTGATATGTCATGTCTCTTTTGCTACTACAGGGCCTTCTTCACTGTAGAAAGAGATCAGTAAGCCCTTGTTAAATCAGGGTGACATCAGGCAGAAGAGATAACTGACTGTCTTCAGAGCCTCCAGAAAGCCCTGGGAAGTTCTGTTTATAGGATCCCATGGAGTTACTTGCACCACAAATCCCTGATGCTTCTGTCTTCAATGCACCTTTCCTTTTGCCTTCTCTCTCTTCTTTCCCTTTGACGATAAGGACTTCAGCGTCAGAAAGTCCTGGATTTGAACCCACTGTGATACTTAGAAATTTAATGGCCTATAGTAACTTGGTTAACCTAAGTCTCAGTCTTCCCATTTCTGAGTTATGGGATAGATGATTTCTAATTTACAGACTTCATTTGAGGATTAAATAAAAGAATCATAGTCTTTGTGTCGCTCCGTAGATACTTACTCGTACAGTACCTATTATTTATTATACATGCAAATCTGGGTGAGAGCACCATGGGCAGGTTGCTCTGCACCAACCAGGAGTGACCCTATGTGGACACATGCCTGTAAATTATTCTACCAGGTCTGACCAACAGCTGCAGGATAACCTGACAGACGCTGCACCTTTCCATGAATATCAGTGACCCCAATTTCCACCAGGGGGATAAATCATCTTCCATTTTAATGTACTTTCTCCAGAGTCCATGACAAGTAGGCATGTCACTGCAAGAAGCTGCTGGCACCTGCGAAGCTGAGTGTGGGGAGTGTCCCCGGGGACTGGCCTCTGGGAAGGTGCCCGGGTGCTGTGACTGGGAACATTTAGAACCTGAAACAGTGAGAGCGTGTGGGGAAGGAGTTACAGCTTCTCAGCCTCCCCCATACAGATCAATCACAGAGGAAACAGGCATTTAAGGGGAAAGTTCCTTTAGAATGTATTTCTATTTGTATTTCTATTACCTCATCTCATAAATCTCATTCCCTCCTAGTATGATTCCTTGAGCAGAACAGCCCGGATCTTTTTCAGTCTCTTAATGGATTCATTTTTCGACTCCGTAAGACAGACAAAGGAGCCTTGGCAGCGAGCAGATGGGGCCGGCCCGGAGCAGGTTAGAGGACTGACAACAGGGTCACTTCAGACTGAGAGCAAAAGAGGCGAAGCTGACCCTTCAGATATCTGCAAGTCACTGGCATTTTCTACTTCCGTGGTGAAAGAAGAAATGGTGGCAGAAAAAAATATGATTACAGGGCCTACATTGCATCTTACTTAAGGTTCCCTTGTTTCATGCTCAGATTCTATGTCCTGTATTTTATTGAACAAGGAATACTCACAGTCTATTCCTTGGTGCCTAGAGTAGCACCATGTGCAGGAACGTCCCGTGTCTTCGCTTCCAAATTACAGCTCCCAGTTTGCCCCTTGTCCCTCAGGTCATAAGAAACTGGATGGATTTGGGGTTTGGGAAATACAATCGTGGCAACACAGGCTCTTCATTTTGTAAATGTGGCTCTTAGGACAGGTTGGTGCCAGCACCAGGGATCTGAAATTCCATTCCTATGATCCTTAATATGTACTCCCTTCTACTGTAGTACTATTGCAGTTATCATATTCATTGTAAGCCTTTAAAAGCATTTTCTTTTTAAATTAAAGAAGCATTTTGATCCTGACAATAGGTCCCAGCCCTCAGCTTTCTGCCTGATTGGAGAAAAGAAAAGTAAAGTTAAATGATATTGTTCATAACCCAGGGAGGCCTTCTCTTAATCTCTATTTTGTCAATCTGACTCTTTTTTCCAATCAGCGTATCCAGTTTTTACATGCAGTATATCAGGTCTGACTTGTTTTTGCATTCACAAGAGGTTTATTGAATCAAGTTTTGGCACCTCCACTTGGAAGAAAACGAAGTATTTTATGGGGCTAGTAAGATACTCAGAAGACTTCTAGTCTAGGTCTAGCACCTGCTAAGTTCCAGGAACTATAATAGATATTGGAAGTTAATAAAAAATATAAAGACCTCACCTCATGGAGCTTCCAGTTGAGCTTAAATGCCCTGAGCAAGAGGGTCCAGGAAAGGCTTTTGGGCTGCCGCGGACATAAAACACCCCAGTTTAATTAAATGACCATCCTTCCCAATTAGCTATGAAAAACACCGCTTGTATAACTATGTCATTATCACTTCCTGCCTGGATTAGCGTAATCCATGATATGAGGCCTTCTGTGCTCCAGCATTTCCCCTCGGGATTTGCAACTTTTGCAAAAGCCCAGCTTTAGAATGCCGGCTGGAGCCAAGACTTCATTACTCACATTACGCCTATGCCAAGCAAACTTCACGAGCTTCTTTTACAGTGGAGTGCACACTGTAAACGTTCTGAAATGAAAAGGATAAGCAGAAATCTCTTCTCCAGACCCGGGCTGTCTCGGCAGTTGAAGCAGACGCTTCCCTCACCCCAAGCAAAAGTTGGCAAGTGCCAGCCCCAGACAACATATTTGTTCATCTCCCGTTTCCTATCAAGAAAAGGCCAGATAGTGTAGAAGTGATTCAGGCCCCCCAGCGGGGCTGACTAGGCTTCTTCCAATGCTATAATTCTGTTTTTTCTAGAATAGCCGCTTCTTGGGGGACTGCCTCAGGTATGACAACACAACTGTCTTTAGGCCCAGAATGTCATTCTTTCCATCATAAACTCACTTCTCTTTTTTCAGAATAATAAAATAATACTGGAGATCAAGTAGGTATATTTCAAATGAGGGAACTGAAGCTGAGAAAGATAAGGTGCTTAGACAAGGTCACATCCAGGATTAGAACCCAAGTATCCTAACTGATCTAAAGAACTACTGCGTCCTCTCTCATAAACATTTCATATTCCAATCACCTGTGTCATACAGCCACATCCTCTCTTTACATTTTCAGAAAGATCTTTAAAAAAAAAATGTATAGGTTATCCAGTTCTTTGGTACTGCTATGAAAAGAGTCCTGAATGCCAAACACAATTTCTCATTGAGAATATTGTTCATTCTACGCTTGGCATAGAATAGATTTGCAGTGCCTGAGCAGGGGAGAAGCCCATTAAAGGGTGCTCCAGCTGCTGAAAATACCATGGAGCTTTCACAAAGCCAACTGCATGAACCATATCAAAGAGCATTATGCTGCCTTCTGGTTATGGGTCATTCTCTCTCTGTGAATCTTGTCATAAATGCAGAGATTCAGAGCTGGAAGGGACTTCAGAGATCCTCTTGTCAACTCCTTCAGTTTAAAGGTGACGAAAGGGAGACCCAGAGAATACTAGAGACTTCCCCCAGGCTATAGAACTAGTTACAAGGAAACTGGCCCATCCTTTTTCCCCTGTCGCAATGTCCTGTAACAAAAGGCCTATACCACCTGATATAGCCAGCGGTGTTTCCATTCCAGTATTGTACCAACTCACACGATTTAGCTCTTTATATGTGAAATTTCCAAGAACACAGAAGAGGCTCTAGATTTCTTTTTAGTGCTACAGATGTGACAAAGCCCCAAACTGACCTCTTCCACAGTAGGAGAGCAGGTACTAGCCAATGTACAACAAATCCCTGGACGCCACACAGAAAAAGAAAGAGGAAAATTACCCCACCATGATCTCAAAAGAAATCAAGTCCGAGATCTGGTGCTCACCGCTCATTACATACTCTTGACGTGTGATACTTAAGGCAGATCGTGGGGCACTTTTATACCTAAAGCAACTAAAATTTGTCAAATTCCACTTTAAGGACAATAAGCTCCTCTACAGAAGCGATGAGGGGAGAAACTTTTCTATTTTCCTCTTTGCTGAGATTGTGCAACATATTTCCCCAAGTGTCTCATGCCCAGACTTCTAAGGGCAAGAGCTTTATAAAATAATGTTTTTTAAATAAAATAATCATGCATAATCATTATAGAAAAATGTAAAAATACAACAAATTATTAAGAAAACAAAATTGATCTATATACCTACCATCTGTAGATAAATACTTAATTTTTAAAAATATATCTTACCAGTATTGCATCTAGGCATGCATATATAGCCTGATTTTGCTTTTATATCATATTACAATTTAACAGGAACACCCCGTTCCCAGGTAGTTATCAAACTTTAGTGAACACTAGAATCATCCCGAAGGCTTGTTAAGAACGCTAAGTTCTGATTCCAATTTCTGATAAGTAGCTCTAGGTTAAACATCCCTAAGTTGCATTTCTAACAAGTTTCCAGGAAATATTTATGTTGCTGGTCTGGGGAACACACTCTGAAAACCATGTCCTACAACACAACTTTTAAAAAATATGACTGTATTCTATTAAGCTGGTATAGTATAATAAAGGCATTTAGACTTTCTCCAATTTTTCACTGCTATAAGTAATAATGTCATAAATTTATTTTGTGTGTCTCTGTTTCTTTTTTTAAAAAGAGTGTTTTGAGGTATAATTCATATACCATAAAATTCGCTTAAGTATGTAATCTTTGATTGTTTCTCTTTTAAAAACATTTTAATTGATTTAATCTTAGAGAAACAGAGAAAAGAGAGATTGCTGTTTCACTTCTTTATACATTCATTGGTTGATTCTAACAACATGCCCTGAGCGGGGAGTGAACCCACATCCTTCATGTGTCAGGACAATGCTTTAACCAACTCAGCCACCCAACCAGGGCTAGATAGTTTCTTTAGGATAAACTCTAAAGGGAATTTCTAGGTCAAAGATTATGAGCGTTTTTTAAGGCTCTTGATACATATTGACAAATTGTCCTCTGAGGTTACACATAATTACATTCTCACAGCCAAATGTGAGAGTCTCATTTTCTGATTTCCTGGGGCAACCCCGAGTCATAATTTTACAAAGAGCTTTACCAACGTGAAAGGAGAAAATAGTATTTGTATTGTTGCTTTTATATGGTTTTTGACATCAATTGAGGATGAACGCTTTTCCCCATGTATTTAATTGGCCTTAGTATTTATGATTTTGTGAATTGCTCTGCCTGAGGCAGGACATTTGTGCATTTATCAGGCATATAGCACAAGGCCATGAGAACACCAGTCATCTTAATGACTAACTAACAGACATAGGGAATATCCCTAGGTAAAATGCCATTTCCCTACAATTATCATTGCGCACCAGGGTCTCCCTCGCCCACACTCTCCTTCCCTCCTTCCCTCCCTCCACATCCCCCACAAGCCCTCTTCCAGTCTCTCTCACAGGCTCACACATCAAATTTGATGCACCTTCAGGCTATGGGCAGCCCCAGGGAAACCCCACCTAGGCTGCAAAATACAGGACCTTTAAAAACCCCCAACTGAATCAAGTTGAGTCAGTTTTACTGCCGTCAGCCCATCGAATTTGGCTAAAGAACAGGTGTTATAGTGTTTATGTAGTTAATTTGAAAAGAAAGTGGTTATTGTACTTTATAAGTTTTTCATCTTGTTATCTGCTCTACTCTGGGGGTGCCAGACTCAGTGTGGTACAGGCTCCCTTACCCAGGGCAGCTGGGAGGAGAGAGCTGTAACAGCTGGTTTTTGAAAACTTTCCTAACTTGCCACCATGCAAGCCAAAAGGTCAAATACCAATCGCTAAAGCTTTGGTGGAGAAGTTTGCATTCTTGGTCAGAGGGGAGCATGTCACATCTTTTCACAGGTGGAAGAGTTGGTGTTCAAAGCATCCAATACAAAGGTACTATGTTCTAGGTTTCAGCCTGAGATGCCGTGAACTGTCTAGAGTTTTCGAAAAGAGTTTCCTTTTCCTGAAATTCTTCTGAATAAACACAAGGCAACTCTTCCATCAGACCAGAAGGATATGAAATTACAGTTTCTTTTTTCTGCTTGATCTGCACGACTGACTGCTCAACCCCTCAGTCATTTATTATGAACAGTTTCTTAGTCTCCTTCTCTTCCCCCTTTATACTCCTTTCCTCTGGGGTGTTCTCTGTCCAATGGCTTCCCACTCCGATGCTGATGGTGCCAAACACCAGGGTTCCATTCCCAAACTTGCTCCTCGGCTTTCTTGCTAAATAACTTCCTCGAAGTTGTCTTCAACCTGTTCAAACCGGAACTCGTTTAACTTGCTCCACATTGAACTTCTTACATCCCTATTTCAGTTAATGGCAGCACCATTTATGTTAGAAAATTGTGTCTTATTTATATCTTCTGAATTCACTTGGTTCCTGAATACTGCCTATCCTGCCTCTGGCAGGCATTACTAACAGCTCTGCCCTCCCCCAGCTTTCCTATGCCCCTGTGCATTAGCTCAGGCCTTCCTCATCTTGTGCCCTGAAGATGCTTCTCGTGCATCTTCTCCCCTTCTAGTTGGTTGTTCTCTTAGTAGACTTTCTTCACTCTAATCCACCTTATGCCTTTGACACTGACCCCCAGAGGTGTCTGCCCATGAAAGAAATCTGATCCTGTCCCTCCCCAGCCTAAAGACAGCTGCCTGGAAAACTAATCTGAATTCTTCAGTGTGGCACAAAAGATTTTTCACAACCACCCTCGTCTTCTTCCCTCCTTACGCTACTCCCACCGCTGCTCCTTCCTGGCGTGCTCTGTTCTTAGCCACTTGGAATCTTTGTTCCCAGTACAAGCTATTTTTACTCTCTTAGCCCTCCTTCCTTTGCTTTGTCACCAAATCTCCTCCTTACCGTTCACTGCCAACTGAAATGAATCACCTCATTCATTACTTCATTCACTCATTCAGCATAATTAATTTTGGCATTAAAATTGGTAAAATATTGTACTCAGTGAAACCAAACAGGTAGGATCTCTATTCTCATGGAGCTATAACTTTTCTTGAAGCTTTTCATGACACCTTTGGCATTAATCATTTCCTCCTCATCCTCACAGCATTCTGTTCATGGCCATATTATAGCAGTTAGTAAACCACTATGTAATTACCTACTTATAGGTCTGATGTTTGGATTCCTGAACAGACTCTGAGCTCCTGGGGTTGGGGGTGGAAATGCTGCATCAATGACGGAGCCTCACTCATCTGCTTGAGGAGGCTATACAACATAGCAGTTAAGATATGTGTTACAGAGCTGACCACTTTGGTTCACCTTCTGCTTCTACCATTCATAAGATCTGGAACCTCAGGATATTTTTAACCTCTTTGGGTTTGTTTTTCCGTTTAGTGAACATAATAGTAGTAACTGATAAAATTGTACAAATTAAAGAAGGTAGTATATGAAAATAATTACTTTGGAATATGACAAATGCTCTGTTTTATTAATTCCATTATGGTACCTAGTAACAAAAAGCCCTCAATACAAGCTGACTGAATAAGTGGATGAATGTTACTTAAATATACTAGGAGCTATCCATCTACCTATCTTTGTCAAAGGTCATATCATCTTAGTCATGGGTATGAGAATGGTTAGGCCAGATGAAGCCCTGATAGTTTAGGGAAGTGACTTTCAGCTTCAGTGTGCCTTAAAATCTCCAGAGGAACCTGTTAAAAACTCATATTCTTGCCCCCTTGGTGATTTACCAATTTTGGAGTAGATCTCAGAATCTGCATTACTAAAATACTATGTGGATGGGAGGTCCTTGGACCACACCTGAGAAATACTAGCCCTGGGGAGCTATCTTAGACTTTTCCCTACTGAGTGTCCCAGAACTATACACATGGTCCCCTAAGCAAAGGGACTGGAGAGGTCCTGCTGAAGAAGGTGACACAGTGCCATGTGACTCTCATAGGCTCCTCCTATGAAGACAACTTGGGAGGGCATGAAGTACAAAAAACACAGCAGGTGGAGACCAGCTGCAAAGACATCTGAGTCATAAAGGTGTGCTGATTTGTGGATAAACCTGAAAAAGTTCTGAGTAATTCCATTTGGGTTATTTCCTAAGAAACAGCAACAGATCAACATGGGATTTGGAATACAGAAATGTTGCTATTCAGGGTTGAGCTTTATCATCAGTTTCATGTTGGGTGAATGTATTATTGTTAATCTGCCATAAATCACCTATGTGACATTTGGCAGGTCACTTTGTCCTTCTGATCCTTTTCTTTAATATGATAAGTTGGTTGGGTTCACGTTCTGTTGTTCACTGGCTCCTGTGCTGCGCTGGGAGTTGCAAACTACTGACCAGGCCTGAAGAATGAATGCCTCTCCTAACAGAACAGTTTACTTTGTATTAACCTCAGAGTCAGTTTCCAAATGTCAGTCAATAGCAACAACACCTCTGGATTTTTAAAGGTGAAGATAGAGGGCCAGCACTCAGCTGTGATAGGAACAAAAAAGCACACTTGAAACAAAGAGCCATCCTCCTGCCCCCTGCCCCGCCTGCAGAAAATCTGCTCCATCCCACATTTCCTCCAAGGCTGCTGTCCCACACTCACACCCGGGGATGGGCAACCCAGGAGGCAGGCGCTTGAGATATTCCTCCCTGAATGGTCTTGCCAAGGCCACCTGTAGGAGAAAGTCAACTGGTCACACCCTTGGGAGGACATCTAAATGTGCTAGCAGTAGTAAGTTCATGCCTGTTTCTCTGGAAATCCGACTCCCATTCTTCCTTTTATTTCTGTTAAGCCATTGTGATATTGTGATTTATAGTAAGACATATATGTCTGATCCTTGTTCCTGTTTCTGGCATAGAGCTCCTAAAACTCTTGGAATTTGCTAAGTGACAAGGGCAATAAAGATGTCTTTTGTTATGTCAGTGAGGTAACTTTTGGACCCACCTAAGGATGGGGGCCGGTGGCCAGGAGAACCAACCATGTATGTGATTAGAGGGTTGGAACGTAAATCCAGTCTTCACCCCCTCACCCACTGCCACCTCTGGAGATGGGCTGAAGATGGGGTTCATTTGCCAATGGTCAATGATTTAATCAATCATGCCTATGAATATAGCTTTCATTAAAACCATGAAGGATGGTGCTCACGGGACTTCCGGGTAGGCGACTACATGGAGGCCGGGGGACAGTGGAGTGTTCAGCAAAGACATGGAAACTCATACACCCTGTCCTCATGCCTTGCCCTATGCTTTTCTTCCATCTGGCTGTTCCTGAGTTATAACTTTTTATACTAAATGGGTACTCTGGTAAGTAAAATGTTTTCCTGAGTTTTGTGAGGCTCTGTAGCAAATTCATCAAATCCAAAGAGGGGGTCTTTGGAATCCTTAGTCTATATATAGCTGGTCAGAAACACAGGTCTGAAGTTGGTGGTGGAGGGTACAGTTTTGAAACATTAAACTTGTCTTCTAGCTTGTGGGATCTGGCGCTCTCTCCAGGTAGTGTCCAAATTGAGTTGAACTATAGGACACCCAGCTGGTGTTGGAGAATTGCTTGTTGGTATGGGAATCCCCCACTTCCCCATATGAAAATATGTATGAGAATTGTAGCCATAAATGAGAGAAGAAAGAGGAATGGGAGATAAACTAAAGCTTGTATTATTTCTGTGTTACCTAACATTAGCAGCATCTCTAGTCTTGAGTTATTTCGCTTACTATTCTATAAGTTATGTATTTATTATTATTATATGAATTATTCTATGAGGAGAGTAGTGCACAATAGAAGTGGCTGTTTCAGGAAGACTTCAGAGTCATATAGTCCCTTTTTACTGGGTCAGGGCACATCACATAGGGAGAGTGCAACTTTCCAGCCCTGTGCCAAAGTTCTGCACTCCAATTTTCCTTGGCTAGTGTTTTCCAAGCTTTTAGCAAACGAGGAAACCCTAGCCTTTCATTATTTCTCCTTCCTCTGCCCATACCTTGTGATGACAGACTTTTCTACCCAGTTGCATTAAGTAATAATGTTTTTCCCTTTAAAAATTAATCACAGACACGGATAACAGCTAATCAATGCTTCTCATCTTCACCAGAGTGTCAGTGTAATCATTTTGATCATTTCAGTGAAAAGCACTGAAAATTGGCCTCTTGCTGAGTTTATTCTATCTTGGCCACAGCATCTGGCTAAGCCGCGGAGAGAAAGAGTGAGGGAGCAGTGTGGCTTCTCTATGTAGTTTTTACTTCTTTCTCTAATTATGAGTGGGTGTAAACTAGTTTAGCCCTCTGTTTTCAGGTGTCTGTCTCTTCTTTTCCTCCTTCCTATTATTCCTAAGTTAATTGATGGTGGGGTCAGGGAGGGGATGGAGGTAAAACTCACCTCAGGGTAGAGTGAACTAGCCTGTCAGATTGTGTATGAGCTAAGGAGACTGACGCAATATCCGTTGTCTATTATTATTATCAGCATTATGGAGATGGCACCTTACCACAGGTGTTTTTATGGTCACTTTGACCTAGCTCATGCTTCTCTGCCTAGTTTCCCCTGATGCTTCAAGGCTCTACCCATTCAGAGGTGGTGGGGGTGGTGTTCCTCTTCTGTGTTCCCAAAATATTGTAAATCGTATTTAACCACTGGTTTATCTTTCTGACCTTTCCACTCTACTCTGCAATCTAGGAGAATATCTCTGTGTCCAGTGCCTCAATAAAATGCTTGCACATGGCCGGTGGTCAATAAATGCTTTTTAAAACAAATTAATAACTATGTGTGTAAATAAATGTCAATGCAGGCATGAGATCAATACAATAGAAAACAGGTGCTGTCCAAGTTAAATTTGAGTGAGACTCAACAATATCTCAAAGTCCAATAGAAAAAACTACAGTAGAGCAGGAGACAGGATGATGGTAGAAACCAACTAGTGTGTGGCAGTGACCAAGGGGCAGGGCATACACAGAGGCAGTCAGGAAGTGGGGAAGGGGACTAGGAAGTTGTGCTGACATGGAGGAGCTTCTGCTGCAGGACCTTGCCTGCATCCTCTCCATCTTCAATATTGTTCTGCAGAAGATAAAGGACAGATACACTAACCCTGAAATCTGACGCTGCAGCTAGATTGCTACCCTCCAATGGCAGAGGGCATGCCTTCTATGCCTGATATTCGAACAATAGCTTCTCATAGTGCCTTGTAGAGAAAGATACTTAAGCAGTAAGTGCTAATTTGACTAAAATACAAGACACAATATATTCTGATAAATAGGGCTGAGACCTCTATCCTTTTTGTACAATGACATGTCCCAAAAGTCCAGGCTTGTGCCTGTCATGTAACTGGTATTCTGTAATACTTGCGAATGAATTTTCAAACCTCATAGCAGGTCATGGTCTCTATGGCCAGAGTTGATAAGTGTTTTCAATGAATCTTCATCAAAGTATCTCCTGGCTTAGGTGCATTCATCACCTAAGTACACCTGAGGCCCAATAGTGGCATTGAGACCTACTTGGGTGACTTCTCTGCTCATTTTGGAAGCAAGAAAAGCCAGGTCCTTTTTCAAGTTATGGGAGCAAGGGGACAGCCCTTTTTCCTACACACTGGCCATTTCCTCCTATCTAAGAGATAAGACATTATGGCATTGAAGACTCATATATTAGTTCTAATACCTGAGAGGGGAAGCTGTGTCTGTTAGACAAAGATGATCATACTTCAAAATTTGCGGTAACCCCCCCAAACCATGCATTTGTTGTCCTCAAATGGTACGCTGACAAACAATGCCATGAAAACACAATGTGGTATAATAAATTTCACACAAAGCAGTGTCTATGTTAAAGGCATTTACAATATTTCACTTGTCTTGCTATGACACCTTATAAATTCATTCAGTTGGTGTTAATGCCACTTAAAAAAAGTGGTGGTAATATCTTTTTGTATATTCATTTCAGAATCAGAAACATTGACACCAAAAATTTAAGTTCAGCAAATCACATGTGTATGGACGGAAAAACATGAGTAATTGCCTTTTAAGTGTTTTCCAACTTCTCAATATGTAGAACACCACGCACGGAATGGCAGCCAATGTGCAAAGTGTGAATATCTTTCTAATGGGCATCCTTTTTGTCAGTTGCCATGGATGATAAGATCCCATTTCCTCCCTAACATCCTTCCCCTCCATTCACACCAACACAATAATATTTGGCATTTGCAAACTGCGTCTTGCCAGAGTCTTGCCTATGCAAACATGCCACAGCCCCACCCCTTTGCAACGGGCTCTGGAATCCAGAGGGCTGTTGGCAAGACGGGTCCCAGACCTCTTGGACACAGACTGCAGCCATCAGCCACAAACCTTCCTGAAGGAAGTTTTACCACCAAAGGAAGAGACTCAAACATGGAGAATAACTTTTGTATTTGTACTGTGACACTCAGGAAATGAGAGAAGAAAAGGAGTCTAATGAAAAGGGTCTTGTAAGTAAGAAACTGGAAGAAGCTGACTTTCTTTTTCTCTTTCTTTCTTTTTCTTTCCTTTACTTTCCTTCCTTCCTCTTTTTAAAAATTAGATCTGTTTTTCATTTTTATTTATTTACATTCTGTATTATACTGCATTAATTTCAGGTGTACAACATAGTAGTTGGACAATCATTATACTTTACAAAGTGTCCCCCTGATATTTCCGGTGCCCACCTGGTCCTATCCATAGTTATTAGAATATTATTGGCTATATTCCCCATGCTGTACTTTACATCCCATTGACTATTTTGTAACTACCAATGTGTACTTCTTAATCCCTGCACCTTTTTCACCCTAGCCCCCAACCCCTCCTCCCCTGACAACCATCTGACTGTTCTCTGTAGCTATGTGTCTTTCTCTGTTTTGTTTGTTTGTATTGTTCTTTAGATTCCACATGTATTCCAGTCAAGATGGAGGAGTAGGTGTTTTACTTCCTTGCACAACTACAGAAAAAATTATAACTAGACTACAAAATAAATATCACCCAGAGCTGTCAGAAAACTGAGCTGTATAGTAGTGCAACAACCGAGGATTTGAAGAAGCTATATTCATCCAGATGGGTAGGAAGTTATGGAGATGCAGAGAGAGGGGGAGAGATGGAGAGTGGTGTGGTCCCCTCTTCACAGGTGGTCGATAAAAATCAGGAGGAACGCCTCAAGAGCAAGGAATCCCAACCCCAGACTAGATCATCCTGCAGCCCTGGATTCCGGAGCCAGGAAGATAAATCCTCATAACTTCTGGCTGTAAAAGCCAGTGGAGGAGAGAGCAGCAGAAGACACTGCCAGATTCTCAGGAGACTCCTCTTAAAGTGCCAACACAGAATTAGTACTTACACAGATCCACCCACTCTAGGATTCAGTTCCAGGGGAACAGCTGTGAGGATGCAAGTGGCATATGGGGAGAAAATGAAATGACTGGAAATAGGGTGAGTGCTGGGAGCCAGCTTCTTTCAGGGCAAATATTTAGAAGCCAGGCAGTGTGGCACTATCCCCTCTCCAAGCCCTTTTTCCAGCCTGCAACCAACACAGAGCCACAAAGCAGTGAAATGGTTTGCCCTGCCATGGCAATCACCTAAGGCTCTGTCCCACATGATTTATAGGTACACTCTTCTATAATAAGCCACGATGCTAAGAAAGAGAGTCAAAGCAGGTCTACCTGATACACAGAAACAAATGCAGGGAGGCTGCCAAGTTGAGGAAACAAAGAAATATAGCCCAATTGAAAGAATGGAACAAAACTCCAGAAAAAGAATTAAATAAAATGGAGATAACAAACCTATCAGATGTAGAGTTCAAAACACTGGTTATCAAGATGCTCAAAGAACTCATTAAGTATGGCAATTGCATAAAAAAGACCCAGGAAGAATTAAGTGGAATACAAAAACATCTAGATGGAGTCAACAGTGGAGGGGATGAAGACCAAAATCAAGTTAACAATTTGGAACAAAAGGAAGAAATAAACATTCAAACAGGACGAAAAGAAGAAACAAGCATTCCAAATAATGAAGATAGTATAAAAGCATCTGGGGCATCTCCAAAAGTGCCAACATCTGAATTATAGAGATGCCAGAAGGAGAAGAAGAAGAGTAAGTAATTTAAAACTTATTTGAAAAAAAAATGAAAGAAAACTTCTTTAATTTGGCAAAGGAAGTAGACATATAAGTCTAGGAAACACAGGGAGTCCCACGCAACCTAGACCCAAAGAGGACCACACTAAGACACATCATTATTAAAATGCCAAAGGTTAAAAATAGAGACAATCTTAAAAGCAGCAAGAGAAAAACAGAGAGTTGCCTACAAAGGAGTTTCCATAAAACTTTCAGTTGATTTGAAAATCTTTGAAGGCTAGAAGGGACTGGTAAGCAGTATTCAAAGTATTCAAAGTGATGAAAAGCAAGGACCTACAACATAGATTACTCTATCCAGCAAAGTTGTCATTTAGAATTCAAGGACAGATAAAGTGCTTTCCAGACAAGGTAAAGCTAAAGGAGTTTATCATCACCAAGCCCTTATTATATGAAATGTTCAAGGGACATATTTAAGAAAAAGAAGATTAAAATGGCAACAAATTCACAACTATCAACAATTGAATCTAAAAAAAAACAAAACATACTAAGCAAACAACTAAAACAGGAACAGAATCATAGATATGGAGATCATTTGAAGGGTTATCAGCAGGAAGGGGAAGGGGGAGAATGGGGAAAATAGTGCAGGGATTAAGAAGCATAATTGATAGGTACAGAATTAGGCAGGAGGGTGTTAAGAATAATATAGAATAATGGAGAAGCCAAAGAACTTATATGCATGAGCCATGGACATGAATTAAGGTTGGGGAATTACAGGCGGGAAGGGGGGGTACTGTGCTGAGGAGGGCAAAGGAGTAAAATTGAGAAAACTATAAGCATATTCAATAAAATATATATATATATATATTTAAAGACAGAAAGAAAAGATTTGATAGGTAAGTGAAGTCAGGGAGGAGCTGCTTTTCACTGGGACAGTTACATTTTTAATAGGTTCAGTTTGAGGAACTGGGAAGCCGTGGAAATAAAGGACTAGGTCTCAGGACAGAAATCAGGTTTGCCTGGAGAGACTAAAATGTTGCCAGCAGTCACTTGGAGAAGGCGGCTCTGGGGGAGGAAAAGGGTAGGAGACAAAGAGCGGAGACTAAACTCTATGGATCACCTACATCTAAGAGGTGACATGGAGAAGAACACTCAGTAAAGGAGGCAGAAGGATTCACGAGAAGAGGAGGTGGAACAGCTCCTTGGATGCCACGGAAGCTGTGGAGAGAAAGAATTACAAGGAGTGAGGAAGTAGGTCACCAGCAGCCCCCAAAACTGCAGAGCTGCCGAAAGGTAAGGGCCGCGGTTTCCTGGCTTTCTTTTCTCTATCTTCTCTAAAGTCATAGTTTAACTCCTCACTTTCTCCAGTTAACTCCTCACTTTCTCCAGTTCCCACCTCATGCCAATATCATTCTGATTAGAATTGCTTGCTCTGAGATAGGCAGAAGACGTATTATTGTATTTGCTCTTTTATTTTGAGAAATGTGGGCATTTGCCTTGGCCGAGTGACACAGTGGGCTGCAGCACTGTCCCATACACCAAAACACTGTGGGTTCGATACCTGGCCAGGGTTCATGCCTAGGTTGTAGGTTCAATCCCCAGTTGGGATGCAACCAATTGATGTTTCTCTCACATTGACAACCCCCTTAAATCAATACAAACATATCCCTGAGTGAAGATTAAAAAAAAGAAGAGATGTGGCCATTTTATCACTTGCCTCTCTTTAGGACAAGGGCCAGAAGGAAACATCTGTGTAGCACCAGGTGGAGTGAAATGGGAACAGAAACATTTAAGCAGCAGTGACTGAGGGAAAGGTAACAAGAGAATTGTCAAGGCAGGAGATGAGATGTCCTGGCCTCTGTTCCAACAGTCCTTCTGCAGGCAGTTAGGCAGGGCTAACTGACCTTGCTTCTCCTTCACTTGGTAGAATGAAAACCCTGCCATGCTCACCCAATTGTTCTAAGGTCACAAAGGATCTAAAAGACTGCATGAATGGAAGGCACTATTAGGGGGCTATCAGTCTTATTTGTACCAGAAGCCTCCTACCAACTGCATATCCTATGGGAAGACTTCCCTGGGATGTGTCAACTTATAGTAATTTCCCTCGTCTGAAATCCTATAGTCAACATTGGGACATCAATTATTTTTTTTTTATTATTTAAGCGCCCTAGGAGTCTGATCTCCTGAGCGAAACAGTAATCTCCTTGAGAAGAGGGGCTATGCCACATACTTGTGGGATTCCCCCAAAGCCTAACATACATTCAATTAATTGATAACCTGAATTAAATGCCTCTCCTGGCACCCACGATAATTCAAATCTGTTGCTACTACTTCCCTCTGATAGTGGATTTGTTTGAAGGACTGCCTCCTTGATTTAGCCATTGGCTACAGTAATCATTTTGGAGCCCACAAACCCTAAGGCATTGTTATATAATTGCCTTCCAGCATTTCCAAGCTCTTTGGGAAACATGGGCAAAGCCTAGCATGTTACACAAGCCATAATGAACAAAGAAATAAGGGGAAAACTAGAGGAGAAGATGGCCCAAACTCCTGGGGCTGACAACTTCTTTAGCCAAGCCTGCTCATAATTACCACAGAGGAATATTCATTTTAGGAGTCTTGCAGGCACCTTCATTTCTTCCTCTGCTGCTTGTTTTGTGACCCAGAAATTTTTACCACCCTTGCAAGAATAAAGGAGTGTCAGGTTTTCTTGCACAGAGATGCTATTCCTCATCAGAGGAAATGGAAACCAAATTAAACTTTGTTCTGCAATTTAAAAACATATCTCAAGTGCAAGCCAACAAAAATTTCCCTGGCTCTAGTTGAATTGGTTTTTTTACGGTGTGCAAAGCAAACTGCTGTTGAAGACTCTGGCTGTGAAAACCAGGAGGGGGTCGGTCCACAGACCTTGTCATGTTCTCCAGAGAATCAGAAGACCAGCGTTTTACTATTATCTTCCTCCACTTCAGTGATATTTATCCTTAACACACCAAGGAAATGGAAAGTCAGTTTCTTATTGTCTGAAATCTTAGTTCTAGTGCTCACCTATTGTGAATGACAAACAAAAGCTGTCCTCAATTCACAGGGCACATAGTTGTAAAGGAGACACCTCGATTTGCATGATGTTTTATTGTTTATCATACAGAAGCACAGGCAGTATCTCCTTTAATCCTGACACCCACCATGGGGGTTAAGTATTATGACCTGAATTTTACAGAGAAAGAGGAGGCTCAGAGATGTGAGTCATTCGCCCAGTCATGGAAAGAGTCAGTGTTGAAGACAGGACTTGAACACGGACATAGGCAGCAGCATGGTGAATGCCAGGGAGACAGGGTGGAGGTGGAGGACTGTAGAGGAGAAATCAGTGGGGCTGGATGGAGACTTGACTTCGGGTGGTGAACACCCCGTATAGTAGTGTTACTATACTATATAGTGTTACTATGACATATCTCTGATATGTCAACTGATATGTCAACTGATTTGTGCAACTGAAACATGTATAATTTGGTTAACCAATGTCAGCCCAATATATTCAATAAAAAGGAAAAAAAAAAAAAACAACAAAATCAAGATGCTATATTCTCCCATGTCAAGGATAGATGGACATTTTGGGATATGCTTGAAAGTCTTTATTAAAAATAAAACCTATACATGTTTAATATTTTATCTGATAACTCATGTTACTTATGCCATTGTCAACACAATATCTGCCTTCTAGATTTCATAAACGTCAGAAAATTATTTTCGTTACAAGTTTGAAAAACTTTAAAATCAGTATCTTTTTTGATGGAAGCATTATACTCACTGAATTATTCCTCTCTAAGGAGTTTGTGTGAAAGCAATGTATGTAAGTGTGATGAACTGATCTTTAAATAAAGTTAGCAGCAACTTGGAGGAAAAGTAAATAAATTCAATGAAAAATAAAGACAGGGCTTTAAGCAAGATTAAATGTCCTGGTAAGCCCACCCTTACTTAACATCCCCTAATGTTATCTCCATATCTGTGATGTTAAGAACTTAATACTTGTCATGATTCGGTACTTATTGAAAGATATGCTTTAAAGTTTAACTCAAACAATTAATAAGCTATCCATTACTGAATGTTTTCCATATGCTAGATACAACAGTAGGTGACTTACATAGATATATTATTGTACTTGATCCTAATAAAGATACCGAGAAAAAAATAAGTGTCCTAGTGGGTAAAGCAGGAGCTCATATGGTGGTAGCAGACAGCTAAGGTGCTCAGGGTCTAATCTAGGGTGCTGTTGATGGTCAGCAGGGAGGAATCCTTTTGGGAAAGCTTTTCTTGCCACTCCAAAAGCCGTTGATCCTGCTGTGGTGCTATGAGGGTCTACGAGAAGCCAGAGAAGGTGAGGTCACCCCGGGTTGTTTCTGAGCTGTACCAGATGATGACTGAGGGACTGGCATCTAGGGCTCCTAATTAAAGCCACCAGGTGCAAGGCAGGAAGTCATCCTGCCAGTCACTCTAATCCTGCCAGGGTTTCCAGGGGCCTTGGGGAGTTCGGATGTAGTGATCCTGATGGATGGGAGCTCAAAACCAAAGACTGCTCTCCTGATTGGCCTGCCCCCGGACAGGGGCACTAATGACTGAGCACAATGTATGCCAAGCACAGTTCCAGGCACTAAAAGCAGAGGTGAAAAGGAGAACTATCCCTGTCTTTATAGGACTTACTGGCTAATGGGAAATAAATATACCCTTTATAGTGTTATTTCAGGCCTTAGTGGCCTGAAGAAACAAGAGTTACATATGTAAAACAGACATGGAAATGTATCAGGAAAATGTCATTTTACTGAAAGCCTCTCCAGATATACTGTTGCTTTAACTCCTGATTGAACCATAAAAGTGTAGTCACCGCCAAATTGCATGGTGTTCTCAATTACTTGAGTTCAGTTGTCACTGGCAGGAGGCCCTTTGAGGATTATGAATCATTACCTATACCATGTTATTAAATGGGAAAAATATGTTATAATAGAATGTGACTGTCAATTTTCAGGGGCATTACAGTCCCCTGGGAACTGAACTGCATCACAAGAGGACAGGGATGACACAGGAAGAGAGGAAGAAATGCAGGTGATATGTGAGTTCATTTGTTTTCATAACTTACACGGTAATGAGACACTTTTTATCCGAAATAATATTAGTAGCATTTGCAGACAACCATCCAAATGACAGGCCACTGCCAAAATTACAAGAAATCTTGATGCTTAATATTCAAAACCTGACAATGTGGGGGGATGGGTTTTTACTTGGGTCTGAGTCTTTCTAGGCAATAAAACACACCTAGAAATACACCTTCCTTCCTAAGTAAGCTGCAAGGATGCTGAACCTGTTTCCATTGTTTTCAAATATCTTTGTTTCTGGTCTAAATATTTATCATAACATTATTAGCAGCTCCAAGCCTACAAGTAATCAAAAGAATGTCTATTAAAAATAGAAAGGGGGTGGGAGAGAAAGGAACAACCTATGAGAGGAGGTATAGCTTGAAAATAATTCATTTTTTCATGTTTGAAAACACAGAGAGTGGTATTTTTGAGGGAATTTTTGAGGGAAGTGGGAAAGGTCTACTATCCTGAGACACTGGGTTCTGTGTGTGTGTGTGTGTGTGTGTGTGTGTGTGTGTGTGTGTGATTGTGCACATGCATTTAAATATGGTCCTACATCTGGAATGCGATTTCAACCCTGACGAGATCTATAATTTCATATTCTCTAACTTAAAAAAGTAAGTAAACTATTAAAACATCACCCCTTTATGAGAATCAACTTTTTTTCCTTCCTTCCTTCCTTCTTTTCTCCCTCCCTCCTTCCCTCCCTCCCTCCCTCCCTCCCTCCCTCCCT
>PVIW01002709.1:133960-202866 GCA_004026585.1 Noctilio leporinus | reverse complement strand
ATTGCTGGATCAAAAGGCAGTTCCATTTTTAGTTTTTTAAGGAAACCCCATACTGTTTTCCACAGTGGCTGCACCAGCCTGCATTCCCACCAACAGTGTATGAGGGTTCCCTTTGCCCCGCATCCTCGCCAACACTTGTTTGTTGATTTGCTGATGATTGCCATTCTGACAGGTGTGAGGTGGTATCTTAATGCAGTTTCAATTTGCATCTCTCTGATGACTAGCGATGTTGAGCATTCTTTCATATGCCTCTGGGCCCTTTGTATGTATATCTTCCTCAGTGAGTTGTCTGTTCAGGTCCTTTGCCCATTTTTTAATTGGGCTGTCTGTCTCCCTGGTGTTGAGTCACATTAGTTCTTTATATATTTTGGAGATCAGACCCTTGAGAAGACCAAGTTATTAAAAAAAAAAAAAAATTGATTGGAGAGGGAGAGGGAGATGGGGAAAGAGAGAGAGAGAGAGAGGAAGAGAGAGAGATCAATTTGTTGTTCTACTTATTTACACATTCATTGGTTGATTCTTTTGGTATGTGCCCTGACTAGGGATTGAACCTGCAACCTTACCATAAGGTGACAACGCTCTAATCAACTGGGCTCCCCGGCTAGAGCAACCACCAAAGAAAATCCCTAGTGAAAGGTTTAGCAGAAGTGTTTTGGAACTGCATGAAGCTCCTTAAAAAGTTTGAAAACATGGACCTCAACACTAATTGGAATGTTCATGTGTTGTTATCTGCATACAAGCAAACCTGTGATGAAAAAAAGAAACCAAGCAAACCACCATGGACATACTTGTGAAAACAGTAACACCTCCTCAGGAAGAGCCTGGGGCAGGGCCTTCAGGTGTTCCAGAAGAGGGCATTGTTGTCATAGGAGATGACAGCTCCATGGGCGTTACTGTCCTGGAGACCTTCCAGTGGGACAAGATGAGGACAGAAGACAGTGATATTGATGATCCTGACCCTGTGGAGGCCTAGGCTAAGATGTTTTTGTTGAAGTTTTTATCAAAAAAAAAAAAAAAAAAAAAAGCTTAAATAGAAACAAGGTTATAGAATAAGGGTATAAAAAACCATTTTTTGGACAGCTGTATAATGCGCTTGCGTTTTAAGCTTAGTGTTATAAAAATAGTCAAAAAATTGTAAAGTTTATATAAGGTCTGTCCCGAAAGTATTGGCTGTGCAAACTTTTAATTATATTGACATTGACTTGTTACTTTCGGGACAGACCTCATAAACAATGTTACAGTAAGCTAAGGTTAATTCGTTAGTGAAGAAAAAACTAATACATTTAGTGTAGAGCCCACATCTGTGCCCAGTGACGTCCTAGGCCTTCACTGTCAGGCCCCACTCACTGGTGTCCCCACAGCAACCTCAGTCCTGTAAGCTCCATGTGTGCTAAGTGCCCTACAAAGGTGTATGTTTTTAAAATCTCTTTAAAAAAAAAAGATTATTCATTATTTTCAGAGAGAAGGATGGGGAGGGAGGGAAGGAGGGAGGGAAGGAGGGAGGGAAGGAGGGAGGGAAGGAGGGAGGGAGGAAGGGAGAGACGCATCAACATACGGTTGCCTTTCACCTGCCTCCAGCTATGGACCTGACTTGCAACCTGGTTATGTGCCCTGGCTGGGAATTGAACCAGCGACCTTCAGGTTCTCCGGCTGGCGCCTTATCCACTGTGCCACCAGCCAGGGCTACAATCTTTTACACTGTATTTTTGCTGCACCTTTTCTATGTTACATGTGGTTAGATACACACATATTTACCACTGTGTTACAGTTGTCTACAATGTTCAGGAGTTATCTGTCATTGAATGGTGCAAGACTGGATGTATATTTGTACAGCTATAGAAAGTGCAATAAAGGCAGAGGCAGTCAAGACAGAAGTCTTCTAAACACAGAGATAAGAATAAGACCCATGTCTTTAAACTCCCTAATAAGCTGGTAAAACAAAACTTTGGTTGAGTTTAGCTCTATGTCATCTGTCTCTGAAATATGTTACTATATTTTTACCATGATTGTAACTGGGAAATAATTCCTTTGGTTAAATGACCTTTTCTCTTCCACTCATTCTCTTCTGATAAAGTTGCTGCCCAACTTCACTGCATAGAATTTGAGGCAGAAATGAGCTGTATTAGCTTTCAATAAAAAAGTATAACTCAATTTTATTAGTATGAAATATTTAAAGATAATTTATTGTAAATTAAATGCTTGATTCTCAAATGTGAAAGGGCTTTAACATAATCATACAATCATTTTAGTAAAATTGCTGATTATGAAATCCAAAGAAAAGCAGGAAGGCACTTTCTCTTTTTGGTGTAGAGATACTATAGATAAGATACTGCTTCACTGGCCATTTCTTTGATGGGAGTTTATTTGACTTCCCTTTTGTCAGATTCCTCTTGTTCAAACTCGACTAAAGGAGCGTGTCTGTTAGCCTGAGAACCTTCTTTGTAGAACACTTTCTTGATCGTGCCGTCCTTCGGAGCCCGTATGGTGTGCTGCAGAGACAAAAGACACAGCAAACCATAGTTATGACACTAATGAGGACCAAGCATTCAAGTCAAGAAAGTCATATGCAAGTGAAACATGAAACCAATTATTCTGATGTTTTCCATTATCTCAGTATACAGGAAAAATAACATTTTCATGGCATTGTTGGGGGCTGGTATACCTGTAACCCATTCAAGGGTGAAGTTCCCAAGCTTCACAATAGAATCTCACCTGGGAAGCTTTTAAAAACAACTGATCTTTGAACCCTACTCTGGGAGATCCCAGATCAACTGGTGTGGGGAAGTATTTTCTAAAAAGCTCCCAGGTTACAGTATGTGATCAGGTCTGAGAACTACTGGCCTACACTTTTCAACCACCTAAAAATCTAAGCAGCTAATTTAATATGGTTGAAGCTTTCACTCTGATGCTGATAGCTGGCACCTTAGGTTTGGCCTTGGAAAATACCCATAGTTAATATTCAGCTGGGTTATTGCCTGAATGTAAGCTAGTGGTCATATCATTAATTTCAGAATCAAATGACAAGTGACAAAATGACAAAGTTAAAATGAGAAGAATGAATGGCTTATTTTATGGTTGTGGTTGTGGTTGTTGTTATTTTTGCCATTAATGCTTCATCAACTCATGGCTCTTAATATTTAAAAAGGTACTAACTTACTAACTAGGGAAAAAACCAATTAGGTTGGATATCTCCCAAAGCTTACTTGGCAACAGAACTCATGCTTTACTTACCTCCATTTTCATGGCAATCATAACCATTAGCGAATCTCCGGCTTTTACTTTGTCTCCAGCTTTTACAAACACCTAGAGATTCAGAGTGACAGGTTAATACTTGAAAACCTGGGGGTCCTTCGTGGTCCACAGAGCTGTACAAGCAGAAGTTTGAGCCTGTGGTTGTCTTGTCTGCCAAAGACAAATGTACAAATCGGAGGCTGCAGGTCAGCCTGGCATTAATGGCCCTGTAGTCAGCGGGAGGCACTGCTTAGTTCCCCACCCGTTCTGCCCAAGTCATCTACTTTTCCTTGAATCCGATCAGTATGTCTCATGTATCTTGAGATCCCTTTGTTTTTTCGTGAATGTTACGGACGAGACATACCACCACAAAGGAAGAACTATACTTAAATGTCTTTACCATAGTTGGAGGAGAGGGCCTTCCTAGTTTTTAGGTTGTCCAGGATAATTTTTCCAAGTCCTCATGGTCCAGTGTAAGAAATGTCTAGATAATATTCATGTGAAAGAATTATACTTATTGGCAACCCCTCCAAAATATCTATTGTCCTTTTTACATGTGTAAATGAATGCATATATCCCACATGGCCCCACTGTTACTTTTTTGTTTGTTTTGGTTAACATGGTTATCAAGGAGTGTTTGGAAACATCACACAGGAAGGGTAGGTTCTAAAGTCAGTGTGCAGAATCAAAATTGTGAAAAAGGAGAAGCAGCCTTGAAAGTCCCCCAAATGACTCAATGCTGGGTGAGGCTTTCATGTCAGATGAAATCAGTGGTCTGGGTGTAAGGGCCAGGTATGGGGAAAACATGCATCTTTAATTAAACATAAGACCCTGTTGCACACCCTATGCGGAAATGTCCACATCATGGGAGGCCTGTGGGAACTGAAAGTGAACGGGTCAAAGGCAGATCTATGTGTCCTAGCTCATACTGCCTCTGACGTAAACATTTTTCGGGGAATGACTGGTGAAATCACTCAAACTATTTAAATAGTTTTTTTTTTGAAATGGGGTACCAAGAATATATAGTTGAGCGTTTATGACGTAAATGCATTGAGGGGACTCTATCGTATTCAAGTGTACAAAAGGAGACTGATCTTTTACTATTTGAGGGTATATCAGTATGGATCTCAACTCTGACTATATACTGCACTCAACACCAAACCATGTTGTTCTTCACCAATACCAACCTTTCAAATTTTAACACTGATGCAGTTACGTGCATTAGAGAAAATGTCATTATTTCATGATAATGCTTTGCTGCAAAATATAGCATTAAAAAACAGCCTCTTTGGATAATGTCTTTTTAATCATAAAAAGAAAATCTAAATTATCTATACTTTTATGGAAATTCCCACTTTCAAAAATAACAGTGCTTATCATAAATTAGGTAATGGGTATTTTCACTGAAGACTGTAATATAGAGTTAAATCTATCATAGAATCTCTTGATTTATTGAAATGAATGTTTTCCAACAAACAAGATTTAAACAGTGTATATATATATACATATATATATATATATATATATGTATATATATATGGCAAAGTTCAACAAAGATATTTTTGGGCCTTATTGAACATTATTCTACATACATTACATGATTACCTTCTCAATGGTTCCAGTCATGGGAGCTGTGGTTCCTCCCTGAGTTTCTTCTGAGCTCACTGAAGACAAGTATTTGGGGACTGGAATGTCAAACTGAACATTTCCTTTCTATAAATCGGAAGCAAACCAGAAATGAAATTAGGATCTCATTCTTATAATTTTATAATATACCTGCGGTAAAGACTATTTTCAAACTATCTGTGAAATGGTAGTCATCTTCAGCCCTGGCTGGTGTGGCTCGGGGGATTGAGCATTGGCCTGTCAACTGAAGGGTTGCTCGTTTGATTCCCAGCCAGAGCTCCCCAGTTAGAGGCATGCAACAGGCAACCAATCTATGTTTCTCTTGCACATCAATGTTTCTCTTCTTCTCGTTCTCTTCCCTTTCTCTCTCTCTAAACAAAATCTTAAAAAAAATTTTTTTTAAATAAATGTTAGCCATCTTTAATAACGGTTCTAATCTAGCGTTGTGACCTTGAGCAAATGACTAAACCCCTCTCAGTTGGTTTCCCATTACACAGGAGGAATGGTATACATACCTAAAGGGAATTAAAGAACTTGACATACATAACTGTTGGTAAAAGAGAACCACTGTCTGGCCATTTTAATAGCATCTCCACTATCAAGTGCTTAGTCTAAGTCAGAAACTGACATACAAGTATAAATATATATTTATACACATAATACATTTTATGAAAATATATATTATATAGAGGGTCATTAATCATCACAATAACCTCATGAAGTAGGCATGATTATTATTCCTGTTAATAGATGGGAGAATTGAAGCCCAGAGAGTTTAGCTTACCCAAGGTCACATAGCTGCTCAGTGGTAAGAGCAGAATTTAAATCAAAGCAACTTCATATTCCAGAACTTATGCTCTTCACCACTCATCACACACTGGCTCTAACGGCATGTGGTTATAGCATATTGACCAGGGAAAGGAATGCCTGGTAAAATGAGATCATCCTGGACTCAATACACAAGTAGTATAATTACTTGAATACTAAAGGCATCCCATTACTAAGGACTGGGGTCTATAAGATGGTTCTCAAAGGTGACAAGACCCTGAAGAGACTTCAGTATATTTGATAACCTGTTCACTTTCTTCTGCCCATGTAGAACACTAGGGTCTGCTGACCAAACTCCTAACCCTTCCAGACAAAGCCTGCCTCCACCACCTGCCAGGAGAAACCACTGACCCACACTCCCTCCTGCACACTTTGCCCTCAGGAACATCTGCTCCGGGCTCCTCTCCTAATGGTCACCTCCTCCCAGTTCCCCAGGGTTCCAAGTACCAGGGAGACAGTGGTTGGGGAGAGTGTTAAGGGCATCAAATCCCTGAGAGAATAGTCCCACTGAGTAGGGACATATACTCTCAGACAAAAAGGGTGGAAGGACATGTTTCAGAATTAAAGGAAGAAAATGGATATGTATCTATCAATGAGAATCTGTGTGAACAAAAGAACAGAAGAAGGCAGGAATATGGCAAAGAAGCAAAGTGGAGAGGGAAACAGAAAAGTAATGGCAGTGATGGTAGGAAATGGATCTTTCTAATCTCTTTGCCTCTGGTCAAGCAATTTTCTCCCAAACACCAACAATGTTATTATAGAAAGGAGACCTTACCACAGAAAATAGGTAAATTGTATTTTCCAAGACAATTAGCTTAGTTTTACTAGTAACTCCATTAATACTGCATTGCAGGTAAGTGCAGTCTCCCTCACTAAGAAGATCTCCAAGGACTTGGAAAGTTTTATCTTCAATCTGAAAAGAAAAGAAAAGAAAAGAAAAGATCCTTAAAATAAATGAACCCTAAATAATTAATAAAATCAGAATTATTTATTATTAATTGTTTTAAAAGCAAACAGGTTATTTTTTTTTTTAACTATGTGGAAACTTGACCCCTAAGATTCATAAAATATTCTGGATAGAAACAGTAGTAAGATGATTCAAAGAAAAACTGTTATTTAACACCCTGGCTGGTGTGGCTCAGTAGATTAGGCACCAGCCTGCGAACCCAAAGGTCGCTGGTTCAATTCCCAGCCAGTGCACATAACCAGGTTGCAGGCCAGGTCTCAGTCAGCTCTGTAGCTGGAGGCAGGTGAAAGGCAATCATACACTGATGTCTCTCTCCCTCTCTGCCTCTTTCCCTTCCCCTCTCTCTAAAAATAATAAATAATATAATAATACACTAAAAAAAAGAAAAACTGTTTTTAACATATTCATGATGCTATTAAAAAAGGTTTCTGCATGAATATTAATAAATGTAAGATAGAAAATATAATCAAATTAAGCAAAATTATTAAAATTTGATTGAGTATATATATTACATGTTTGTATTCATTTCTAGTATCCAAAATCAGTAATGAAAAAGAGAGAACCACATAATTAAATGGTATTTCTTTGATCTCACTAGCATATACATAGATCCAATCTGTGTCCAGTTATGATTTAAGAAGATAACCTTGGCTGGTGGCACAGTAGATAAGGTGCCAGCCTATGAACCCAAAGGTCGCTGGTTTGATTCCCCAGCCAGGGCACACATAATGAGGCTGCAAGTCAGGTCTCCAGGCAGGTCTGTAGCTGGAGGCAGGTGAAAGGCAACCATACATTGATGTCTATTTCCCTCTCTGCCTCTCTCCCTTCCCCTCTCTCTAAGAATAATAAATAAAATCTTAAAAAAAAAAAAAAAAAAAAGAAGATAAATAAGCTGGAGATTGAGCACAATTTTCTCACTCAAAGAGACAATGCCTAAGAACAGATTTCACACTTAATCTTCTAAGGCAACTGGCAAAAGACATGAAAACTTTCTATTTTAAAGAATATACTTATGGACTATATACTCAAACAAAATGTCCCTTAAATACAGAGAATCCATTTAAGTCTTCAATCTGTATTTTTCATGTAGTGTCAAAGTCCTGGGGCTATTCTTTTCAAATATACTATGTAGGCTCAGATAAACTAGATCATACCGCAATACTGCATATTGCTTTCATCTATCCTAAATTAAATAAGACATTTTACTCTGCTTTGTAACCTATGCACACAGCCATTTAAAAGTTTGTAAAATTCTCAGGACATGAAGGTTAGATTGGGAACAGTTTTGTTTAAAGATTTACAATAGTACATCCTAAATTTGTGAATGTAGTTCATGAGCAGATGACAGCAAATCTGCCCATTTACCATCTGTCAAGTGACAAAAGGGGTCCCCAAACCAATATTATATAAAAATTATTATATGATATTTTAAATACTTACAAAATTCTCAATTTTGTATTCCCTGATGACTAATGATGTTGAGCTAATTGGCTATTTGTATATTTTCTTTGGAGAAATACCTTTTCAAGTCCTTTGCCCATGTTTTTTAAAAATCAGATTGGTTTCTTTTGTTGTTGGGTTGTAGGATAAATTAAGACAAATTAAAAACCTAAGGTTACACAGGCACACATTCCATTGCTACCAGAGCAATGACATTATCACATGTCCTGCAGTCTCTAGAAAACTGTACTCTATACTTGTGAGAGAATATGGGTTAAAAAAGCACATAACATTAGTATTATTATGAAAGAGTTTGATTTTTGGGGGACCCTGAAAGGCCCTCAAGGGATCCACAGGTTATACTTGGAGAATCTTTAGTCAAAATTTTTATGCCAGCCCTCAATTATAAAAAGTCCATTACACTGGCAAAATGAGATGCTGATAGATTAAAAAACAATGTGTGAACTGAACCAAATTCCTATAATAAGGTACAAATTCAGACAATAGAATAAATCGTTTTTAATAAGAGTTAAGAGATTTCAAATCCTGCAAAATTGGGTTTATCAGTCGTAAGTTTTAGATTGTGCAATACTTTGAGACACTTTCCTTTCTCTGAGATTCAGAAAAATCATGGGAAGTCTATCTCCTTTAATATATGTGAGATGTAATTCATACTGCTACCTCTGCTGTGTTTGTTTTTCCTTTTTGCTTTTTTTAATTTTTCAATTGCTGTTGATGTACAATATTATGAGTTTTAGGTGTACAGCAAGCACAGTGATTAGACATCTACATAACTTGCAAAGTGATTGCCCCAATAAGTCTAGTGCCCACCTGACACCATATATGGTTATTACAACATTATTGACAGTGTTCCCTATGCTGTACTTTTCATTCCCATTTTTAAATAACTTCAGTTTCCTAAAGCTATGGGGTAAGCCTTTGTGTAACTCAGGTCCTGAGACCAAAATGTTTGAGAACTGCTGCTTTAGATACAAATAATAGCCCTACACTTCAGGGGCTTGAGAGGGGTCTGATTCAAAGCTATTATTTTTTGCCAGGTTTGGAATCACATCCAGACTGAGTAAATAATCAGGAACTGTATAGGAGGTAAATTCCCCGAATTGGTCTGAAATAAAAGCTCCTGACAGTCTCCTAACTATAGATGCAATATTCGATGGTTAAGCGAAACTGGGAGAGTAGAAAGACCATACTCAGTGTGACAGAGATCAGATTTAGCTGCGAACAGTAGCAAACAACCAGTTAGGCTTACCTGCATGCTATAAGACCCATCACGGTTATATGTTACAGCTATGACTACATCTTCAGGGGAAAAAGAATTAAACAAATTAGAAGGTGTTCATTTATTCAGTAACTGAGATTTCAAAAATCTGACTTTCAACCTAAAGATAACTAAGATTACTTCTGGTGTGATTTTAAGGAAATTATAATTCTCTCTAAGCCTTTTAAAAAGGTTTTATAAGGTTGACACCAATAATAACTCCAATTTCATTTGCCTGTTGTGAAAATGCAAAGGAAATAATTCATGGAAAACACTTAACACAATATCTGACATATGCCAAACAATAAACCATAGCTACTATTATTATTCCTGAGGGCAGGGCAGGGCCACCAGTAACTAAGAATTATCTTTCCGGTCTCAATTATTTCAAGTGCTTGGTCGTTCTCTGAGATCTGGTTCGACTTTAGATTCATAAATACTCTCAACTCATAGAATTCTTGTTTGGTGCTCTTTCTTATTCAACCACAGTCACTGCTGATTAGCATAACATTTCTGAAAGCTGCTACATTCAGATCTGGATTATTCTTGAAAAATACTGCCAAAGGAAGTAGTAAATGGCAATCATGTTGGCTTTTCAATTGTAGTATATTTATTAATTAAAAACAAAATCCAAGGAATGCAACACAATTCCAAACACTGCTCAGTGCCTTGAAGATCCATGCCAGGTAACACAGGCTGCTCACCTGAATTACCATCACACAGCTTATTTTTCTATTGCATTTGGGTTGTAGCGGCCACTAAAATTTTGTTGCTGCTGATACCTGGATTCAGCATATTCAGTCCAGAGTGAGATACTTCTGTATTTTGGAGGTTAGTTTTTAAGGATAAAATAAATAAATTCACCAGCATAAAATGGATGGCTGAAGCATTTGCCGTGCTTGCAAACTTTCTTCCCAAATACTCAGTGCACTTAAGGTAGTGACCATCTAGGATCAGGATGACATGCCATCTAAAAAGCGGTAATCCAAATGACTTGCATAAACAAAGAATTTGGGAAGAAGTGGGTGGATACCTACAGAGGTAAAGAGGAGGGTCCTATGATGAGCTGGCAGGAAGACTCTGTCCTACCTGGTGGACACGTTTTTATAATGGAGCTGTCACAGTTCAATGATGCCTCACCTTCAAGGTTCCCCAGCCCTCCAAGCTCTGACTCTGCACCCCTCCAGCTTCCCATGCAAACTGACAGTAGGAGAGGGATACAGCCACCAGCTGTCACATGATTCTTGCCCCTCTGGTACACTGTTCCAGCCAAAAATGTATAAACTCCTCTGGTTTAGGTGTCAGCTTCTCCAGTTACAATAAATCAGCTCCCATCGTGAACCTACTCAAATTAGTTTGCAATCAAAAATCAAGTTGCCACTGGGAAAGTGGTGGAATTAGGGGCAGCAAGATTAGGTATCAATCATGGCTCTGTCAGTTACTAGTCTTGAGTAAGTTATTGTACCTGCTGAGCCCCTGTTCCATTAGTCAGACATGGGTGTAGCGGTGACTCCCTCTTATTAAGTTGTGAAGATAAAAATTTACATGTGATAAGGCACTTAATAAATTATAGCTCTGCAGTAACCCACTTCCACCTGAAACACTGAGCAGTGGGTCATCTTCCCTGGCTGCAGTACCTTTGAATATTGTCCTTCTTATTTAAAAGTAATACAACCCTGGTCAGGTAGATCATTTAGTAAGAGCATTGTCCCTATATGCCAAGGCCGCAGGTTTGATCTCTGGTCAGAGCACATCTGAGAATCAACCAAGAAGGCATATATGAGTGGAACAACAAATAGATGTTTCTTTCTTTCTCTCAAAAAAAGGAATACATTCTGAGGAGGGGAGGGAAGGGTAAAAGGAAACAAAAATTAGTCCTAGCTGGTGCGGCTCAGTGAATTGAGAGCTCGCCTATGAACCAAAGGGTCGCTGGTTTGATTCCCCGTCAGGGCACATGCCTGGGGGGCAAGGCTGGGTCTCCAGTTGGGGGCCAGTGAAAGGTAAACACACATTGATGTTTCTTACCCTCTCTTTCTCCCTCCTTTCTCCTCTCTCTAAAAATGCATAAATAGAATCTTACCAAAAAATAAATAAATAAAAAATAAAATAAGCAGTATATATTCTCATTGAAGAAAAACTGCAAAGCAAAGAAAGCACTAAGAAGTGAGGGGAAAAAGATCGCCTCAAATCGCACCATCAGTCATGGCCACATGGCTCATTTAGCTGGTGTTGTTCTGAGCATCAAAAGGCTGTCAGTTCAGTTCCAGGTCAGGGCACATGCCTAGGTTGTGAGTTCAGTCCCTGGTTGGGGTGTGTACAGGAGGCAACCAATGTGTCTCCCTCACATTGATGTCTAACTGTCTCTCTTCCTCCCTCTCTTCTTTTCTCTCTCTCTCTCAAAAAAAAAAAAAAAAATCCCACTACCCAATAGTATGCTCACCAAAATTTTGCAAATTTCATTTCAGTCATTTTGCTATGTATGTTTTATGACTTATTTTTTAGAATATTTACAAAGTAGAGAAAAACTGTAATGAAGAAAAATAAAAATCATTAACCACCACCCAGAGCCAATCAATTCTATCATCCTGGCCTACTTCCTTCCACTGTTTAGGTCAGGGAGCTTTATAAAATGTAACTGAGTAACTGTGGCCAGGCTGAATCCATTTTTTTCCCAGGTAAATGTGATATATTACTATAAAAGATACTTTTTTTCTGATAAATATTACTTACTGTTTTTACCATCCTTAAGAGTCATATTTCTGGAGTAAGAAATATTCAGTCTTCTTCCACTGCTGGATGCAAAAGGAGAATATTGATCTAGAAAAAAAATTCAACAATAATTTACGAACATATAAACCCCCCTAAATTTAATACCTTGCAAAAGAAAATAGAAAACACAGTTCCTATACCGACAGCTCAAATATGTTTCCTTTGCTTTCCTTATTGCTTTAAATTGAAATTAGATATTTTTATTTATATCTGAGGAAATTTCATATAAAATATTCCAATTTCTCTTAAAAGATGAGAATCTTCGCAGCCTAAACTGTCACCCTTTGGTGACATAAGCTGCACAGTGGTCATCCCTTTTGACGGACTAATGGCATTGCAGGTCACCCAAAGCTCCACCACTCACTAGTTTCCTTCCACCTGTTACTGGTCCCGCCTAAAGGCATTTGAGTGTGCATCCCCTGTGGGACAATATCCAGAAGCTACAGTATAGCTAAAGTGAAGCAATTTCTTCTGAAGTTCACATCTGCCCTGGCTATAAAGTTTTTAAGAAAGGTGAGAGTAAGAGGATACCCTATCCTAAAAATGCTACAGGCTTCAGAATACCACATGGGGCACATTTTGATGCATTTCACTTAATGTAAAGGACAAAATGAGGACAAAACACAAATCTCTAATGCAACTTTCTTGAAAGAATCTAGAAATTAATGACCCTAATAGGATCTTATAATAATATAATATCCTACAATAATGAAGAGATAAATGGATTTATTTCTTCCCCCTATTTGCTCCAAAGATCAGAGTTAACGTAAGCAAAAATTATGAAGCAGGTTTGGGAGACCTCTTTTTGCTCAATGTAGAGGGAGGCACTTTTTACAGCAGAACTGACTAAAACTGTGTAAGGTAATGACTTCTTATGAATTTCCGGCGTCAGGTGTTAGGAAGTTGGGCAACAGGTCAGTGGGGATATGAAGCAGGGACACATCGGCTGGCAGTTAGGGTGAGTCGCTGTCCTAGTCTTTCCCACACTCAGCTTCTGTGACATGATGAAGTACCTCAGTCTCCAGTCAAAAGAAATTTGATCACGGAATGAAAAATGAGAGGAGGAAAATACTCAACAATAAATCCTGGGAACCTGAGGGAATCTGAGTCTCCGGTGCTCCGTCTTTAGTGTCCGGGGCCTGGGGAGGGGCTGCAGGTACAGAGAATGCAAGAGAGCAGGCCATAGGGAATGGTGAGTAAAGGAAGTTGGGAGGGATAACACGGGCTGCGGCAAGAACCGGCATTTGGCTGAAAAGAGATCCATCTCTTGTTAGGCGATTAGTTAAGTTATATTAAAGGGTTAAAATGTGTTTATGGGGTGTACCCAGAAAATGTGAAGGGGTACCATATGGAGCACATTTCGATGCATTTCATTTAATGTAACATCCTAAAAAACACGTTAGCAGAGGATGGCATCAATCACTAAGACAAGAAAATGAAGGCAAGAGTGGCATAAATAAAGAAAACCACATCCAATAATTAGTCATAAAATCTCGACAAGCAGAGGAAACGGACATGCATTCCATACCTTGTGACTGAATTTTGAAAACATCAGACAAAGCTTTCTCCTTGAGGATGAGACCCAGAGCTGCCTGGCATAAAAACTCTTTGGCTGCAGCCTTCCGACCAGGCAGCAGTTCTTCTTGGTGCTGAGGAATGAAATCAGTGTGCACATTCCCAGCTTTAAACTCCGGGTGGCCCGACAGGTTGAGGAGGAAGTTGATGTTGGTGTGCAGTCCCACAATCTAGAAAGAGAGTCATGCCCTGTCTCTGGTGGATGGGGATAACAACATATTCAGAAAAACATTGTATGCCTTCTGCTCCTTTTGCAAAGTATTTTCTACTATGGATAACTCTGAGGAAAACAAAACAAAAAAATCCACTTCACCATCACTATATATCTGGACTTAACACTTAAAAGTACATTTTACTATGATAAAAGGGACCACAGGACATAGTGTTGGTGTAGGTAGTGTGGAGAGGACATTTAATTGACTCAGGTGAGGAAAGCGATAAATATTAAGAAACTTAAATGAGATTTATATGCAAGATTTTGAAGACCAGCCACTCAGGACACTCCCAAAACGAAGGGCAGGATTCCTATACTGGGGAGGGAATAGGGTCAAATGATCTCAAAAGAGCTTTCTTCCAACACTAAAATCCAAATTTTACACGCTGATATAAAAAAGATTTAGCCCTGGCTGGTGGCACAGTGAATGAGGTGCCAACCTGCAAATCCAAGGGTCGCTGGTTCGATCCCCAGCCAGGGCACATAACCAGGTTGCAGGCCAGGTCTCCAGCCAGGTCCTTAGCTGAAGGCAGGTGAAAGGCAACCATATATTGATGTCTCTCTCCCTCTCTGCCTCTCTCCCTTTCCCTCTCTGAAAATAATAAATAAAATCTTAAAAAAAAAAAAAAAAGATATAAAACTTAACCCAATACATGAAATCAAGGGTCAGACCAGCTATCTGAGCCTCAGGTTTATGCGTTTGTTTGTTGTTCACTAACTCACCCATTCATTCATTCGGTCAGTCATTTATTCCTTTGACATACACTGAGCACCTTTTTGATGTCAGACCCTGATCAAGATACTGAGGGACACAGCAAAGAACAAAACACACAAAAAGTCCTTATTCTCATAGAGCCTACATTCCAGGGAAAGTAAAATAAACAATATTTATAAACAAAATTTGAATACAATGTCACATGGTATGAAGAAAAATAAGGCTGGTTAAGGGGGCAAAGAATAGCAAAGGGTCCTATGTTAAACAGGGCAGCCTTAAAAGGACTCTGAGGAGGTGAGCAGTGGCTGAGGATGGTGGGAGGAGTCCTGTGATCATCTAGGGAAGAATATTCTGGAAGAGAAAATAGGAACACATGGTTCCATGCTGTGTATCTAAGGAATGGCAGGGAAGCCAGTGTGGTGGGAGGCCACAGAGATCAGAGGTCTGATTAAAGTAATCACATACAACATTACAATATTGTGGGTTAATAAGAAATCCTTCTATGAAGTTAAATCAGCTAATACGGGTCTTATCATACCAAAAGAATTAATGTGCTATGGAAAAGGACCAAACTATCAAATGAGTGATACTGAACAAAATTATTTTCCTTTGGCAAAAATCATGCCTGAGTTCAGGCCGCACTTGCGTAGCTGGCCTTATTTGCAGATGAATAGGAGTTTCATATTGGATTTCACTGAAGTATAGCACTGGCATGAATAGGTTCAGTTCTGCAATCTTTCTTTTCTAGCTGAAATCAAGAAGTCCTCAAATCCATGGGAAATTCTCCCGAGTAACATTATTTTGTTAGTGACATGGGTAGCTGGTAGAAATAAGTTAACAAGGACAAGGGCTGGCCAATCGTGACAGAATGCTTGGCTGCAGAGCTAGGTGGCAGCAGGGTCACTAGCATGGCCCCAGGTCACTTACATGGTACTGATGAAGGCTGTACCTCAGTTTGGTCAAGGCTGCCTGGCGATCTGCAGCCCACACAACCAGCTTCGCTATCATGGGGTCATAATGCACTGACACTTCATCTCCTGAAATTGAAAAACCACAATAACCACTCAAAGTCAACACCAAAGGGATCAAGTACGACAAGCAGGACATTCAGCTGGGGCTTGATGTGCAGTTCACACTCAATCCTCACAAACTGTACTGCAAGACAGGTATTGTTACCACCATTTTATTCATGAGGAACTGATGCTCACAGCGGTTTAAAAATGTATCAAATGTCTAAGGCAGGTGTGGTCACCCAAGAGCAGCAGGTCCCAAGGCAGCAATGCAATGAAACACAGGCGGTTTCCCATCCTATCTTCTAGGGAAGCCAGTCCAAACCCTCTCTGACTCTCATA
Organism: Noctilio leporinus; assembly: GCA_004026585.1. Taxonomy (NCBI): domain Eukaryota; kingdom Metazoa; phylum Chordata; class Mammalia; order Chiroptera; family Noctilionidae; genus Noctilio; species Noctilio leporinus. Next base: position 186,870 of record PVIW01002709.1, on the reverse strand, counting down.
CCAAAATCACTTCTGCTCTTATTCCCTTCCTTTCACCCCATTTTCTTCATCAAATAAATAATAATAATAATTCCTCTATCCTATAGTTGTTGGATTGACAGTAAAGTGCCAAGTGTCACAGCTGGCTGAGCTGATAAACAAATAGCAACTATCATTACAATGATAGAGAACAAGAATATGAATCACTGGTTAGAAAAATAGTTTAAGGCAAAAGGATGTGGTATATTATAAAGACTACTGTTCTAGAGCCTTACTCTGGTTCTGGAAGGTCACTTGACCTCTCTGAAACCCAGGGTCTTCATATATAAAATCAAGGGGTTGGGCGACATTCCCTCATCTATTCATCCATCTACCACCCATTAACATATATTGCACAACTAGGCCTAGGCTTGAGCAAAGTGCTGTAAATATAACATGGAAGATAGTCTCTCCCTTAACCACCTTACAATCTGATGGAGAAACTAGACAAGGAATAGATTGCTGGAAGATAATATAATAAGGGCAATGTCTGAGGAATGCGCAAGAGGCTCAGGGAACACAGTAGAGGAGTGTTGGGTAAAGTTTCTTGGACTAGATTATCCTTCCCAGGGTCAAGATGTGAACCTGGCCTTCACCAGCATGGCTCAATTGGTTGAGCACAAAGTGAAAGGCTGCTGGTTTGATTTCCCATCAGGGCACATGCCTGGGATGTGGGCTGGTCCCTGGTTGGGGTGTGTACAATAGGCAACTGGTTGATGTTTCTCTCCCTCTAGTCCCCTCTCTCTAAAAATAAAATAAATAAAAATCTTTAAAGAGGTAGGCCTGGTGATCCTTCTCAGGATTCCATCTGTTATCTTTTAAACACCTTTATTAAGTTAACACTGCAAGCTTTGCTTGTCCCACAGAGTTTTCTTTTCTATGGCCAGGGCCCTCTTTTCTCTCCAAGATGTTCTGCTGTTAAGTTAAAAAATTTACTACCAGATCTTGTTGTGATTTAGCCAAGAGCTTTCAAAATGTTGCCAATTTACCATCAAGAAGCCCTAATTCCTTCTTTTGGCTTTCAATACCCAATATAATTTGCTCTCAGCCTATGTCTGTCTCCAGCCATGTTTTCTCAGCCACATGTTTTGTTACAGTTCTCCAAATATACCTTTAGTTCTATCCTCTTTGCTTTTATGTTGTTATATCTGCCTACTCAAATCTAGACTTCCTCTTTTAAAAAGTATCTAACATTATTTTAATCCTGAGAATTGCTCCAACTCTCTACAACTCAGGTCAAGGTGACAATAGTCAGCGGTGGCTCAGAGCATGACTCTGGAGCCAGGCTACCTAGGTCTGAATTGTAGCTACAAGAGGGATCTCAGGCAAGTCACTTACCTTCTCTGTGTCCTGGCTTCCTCATCTAGAAAATAGGGGTAATAATAATGCCTACTCATAGGGTAGTTCTTCTGATTAAAGGAGCCTATGTAGAAAAATCACCTAGAATAGCACCTGTACATTAAGTACTAAATAATTGTTAGTTATGATGATTGTTATTAATCACATGCTGAATTGTGATAGTGCTTACACTATTATTTTTTTACTTTTAAATTTATTTTATTTGTTATTAGCTTACACTGTTTATATATTAATTCTTCAGCTTGACTGAAGGCAGAATACCTTAAGTATAGTGTATATTGGTCACTTTAAATCATTTTTGGAACCAGGCGAAGTAAAATGTGAAACAATACACACAAAATATTTGTTGCTTAGGTTTGACTGAGTACTGCTGCATTTTTAAAAAGAGCTTATTAATTAAAATTGCTAGTCATTCTTTAAAATAACTATTTCAGAAGGAAAATCAATGATTACTTAGAAATGAATTCAATCTTTTATTTTAAAATATACTAGATATTTCCACAAGACACAGGGAAAAGACCCTATCTGAAAATACTAATGCACTAAAAATTCAAAAAGACTTTCTGTCTTATTTCATTTTACCTTGCCGGACTCCAGTTTCAATCCTGGTGGAGAGGTCTGCTGGCGGGGTGGAGAGATGCACTAGTGGTCCAGCCCCTGGCATGAAGTTATTGTGAGGATCTTCTGCATATATTCTAGCTTCAAATGCATGGCCTTGCAGAGTTATTTCTTCCTGGCTCAAGGGAATCTTCTCTCCGGCTGCAACCTGGTAATAGAAGAGTATGTACTTCTTATAAAAACCCACCTTAAAGCAGCTACGAGACTAGTAAGTTGGAGGTCTTGCCTTTTAATGTAAAATGTACATTTGGACTCTACAATGAAGCCAAATAAAAGTTATACTTTATCCACCCCCTCGAGTATTGGGCAAAAGTGACAAGAGATTTCAAAACAGATGCAGCTTGAAAATAAAGTATGAATTACAATAAGGTCCTAGAGTTTTAAAATAAGAGAATGTAGGCAAGCTCCTGACTAAATTATAATAATCAGTGGTTTTGGGGTTTTTTCCCAATATAATTGAAACTAAAATTTCTTTCTGGCACTATAGTCTCAGTTTTCATCTAAACCATCAGCACTCAGTTACAAATCAATCTTTTTTTTTTTTAATAGTAAATTATTAGTTGGTGTTCAGGACCAAGTTCAAGGCTATGAGTAAAGTGTGACATGAGACATATTTGTAATTTTAATCAGCAAGTGAGTTGTAAAGTAAAACAGAAAAAGAAACATAATGGTTTTCCAGCTTTATTATGTTCATATATATATTGCATGGCACCAGATTATAAATTGATGATCACTGCTATATAATTAAGACTATTTTAGCCATTATGTAAATGCAACAAATCTCTCTTTGACTAGTATAATTTGGAAAAGGCTATTGGAGGACTTGCTGTCACACTCTGCCCTGCGGTTTTCCTCTAAGATGAGAAAATGACAACCTGAGAAACCAAGAGAGACGGGAAAAGCCTTCTATGTAACCTAGCATCACAATGAACTAAACAGGTAAGCATCGAAACAGAAGCAAGGGTTTCATCACTTCAAATATGTAAATAAGAAAATTCAGGAATCACAGCAGTAAGGAATAAAAGGAAAATGGACCAAACTGAATGGTTTTATAGCATGTTGTTTCAAACCACAGACTTTAGTCATATTCCTTGGAAACCTTTTATCCTCCATGATTTCAAGATTTGAGACTCTCTCGGGTTACTGCTTCAGAAAAAAATTTTCCTTTTTCTTGAATTCTGGAAACATAAGTACTCTTTCCATAAGTCTCTAAATCACTACAGTTTTCCTGACACCCACTAACACTTACTAGCCTGATGTGCCTGGTTTTCATTAGTTCCCAAGGCTATAGAGGCCTGGAAGAATCTTTTGGCTCAATTAAAACCACCAATCACCCCTAAGGAAATAGCAAAAGGAACATCGTATTATTGTCCACAGAAGTTCTGAAAAGACAAAATTATCAAAATAATCAAGACTTTAGCATCACAACATGAAAGAAAAAAAAAGAAAACCGATTCAGGATATATAAAGAACCAAGAATCCCATTAAGAGATTAAGACTATGCACCCTGACCCAGTGTGGCTAAATTGGTTGGGCATCATCCCACAAAGCAAAAGGTCGCTGATTTGATTTCTGGTCAGGGCACATGCCTGGGTTGTAGGTTTGGTTCCTGGGAGGGGCACGTACGAGAGGCAACCAACTGATGTTTCTCTCACATTAATGTTTCTCTCTTTCGCCCTCCCTTCCCCTCTCTTTAAAATAAATAAATAAATTTTAAATTGCTCATATGACTTAAAACATTTTTATATTTAAGGAAAGGAGACTGAGATGCAATCTATTGTTTTCAATCAAGGGAAAATGCACCAAGCTATTATTAATAATATTTGAAATAATATGCTTTGTGGAACTCTGGTTTAGGTTAGTGCTTCTCATGGTACCTACAATAAAGGAACAGTTGTGGACTTAAACTTCTGTAAAACCAGAAGATGTGTCACAGCGATGCTGAAATTGCTTTACAAAGTTCTAAACATGCACTATGAATGTCCGTACTTATATCACCAAGGGCCAGCAGCAGCGTGTACTTCAGCACCTGTACACAGACCACTCTATCGGGCTAGGCCATTCCCTTGGTTCTTCCTTCCCACCTCTGTCTTAGTTCATTTCATCTTGGCTGCCACCTGTTCTCTTTTTTACTGTAATGATGGCCTGGCTCAGAGAGATGCCTCAGGTGTAGCACAAGGCTTTGGTGTAGATACTATGGGACCCCAAGCCATCCTCAGAGGCAGCAGCTCTCCCGCTGGTTACCCCGGGCCTAAGGGAAAAGAATGGTAATTAATAGATTAGGAATCTGGGTCCATAAAGTGACAATAATGCCACAGTCTCAAAGGTAGTGTCACTTGAATTGAACCTCCCATTTTCCTGTTTTCATCACAACCAGCAAGAATTGAACCCTTATTCAACCTTTTTTTCCAGAGGCCAGAAAGTAAAATAGTCTCAAGACTGATATTTAACAGAAAAAAATGTTCCCACCTTAAGCTGCCACTCCACCAAGTCAGTCCCTGTGATCATCTCAGTAACAGGATGTTCCACTTGCAGCCTTGTATTCATCTCCATGAAGTAGAAATTGTGTTGTGAGTCCATAATAAACTCCACAGTTCCTAAAAGATAAAATGCAATGGTTACATTTCAAAAGTATGCCGTCAGTAGCAAATTAAAATCTTCCATATCAGTTTTACCACTGCTTTCCTTCAATGGCACTTTGTATTTCATAAAGAAAACGTCTCACATGTTGCAGCAAATGTTTCTCAGTTAAAAATAGGAAGCCGCATGAATTTTCGCAACAGAAAAAATGTATTTGGGGTTTTGAGTGAATGGTAAGCTCAAGCTATGAGCCAGTCTCAGCTGTCACAGCGGCAAGGACGGCAGACCAAGTGTTGCTGCTTCACCTAGACCCCTGGGAACCGCATCTGCGTCATCCCCACTCATTTTAACACTGTGGAGTAAAATAAAATCTTTTTCCCCCTGATTATGGGCTCTGGGAAATTGCCTTTAAAAGTCCTTTTGCTGATGACTGATTGAAAAATTGCTTAGCAACTAAACCTTATGTTATTAATGTCTTATCTACTGGCATTTTATTAAGCACTACAAAACTTCCTCCAGCTTTATGAAGGTACAAACATTTATCCATTTTCAGATGGGTATATTTTCTCAACTGAATAGTCATGTAACCTCCACCACATTTCCATTATCCAGAAGTTCCCTGTCCCCCCCGTGAAGTCAGTTCCTTCCCCGAGGCCCCGGGCTCCAGGCAATAACAAGTCTGCTTTTTGTCCTTATAGTTTTTTCTATAATGCTATATAAATAAAATAATGTAGAGCCTAGTATTTTGTGTTTGAGATTTTTCACTTAGCCTAGAGTTAATTTCATATACAGTTCACTCCTGAATAGCACTGGTTTGAACTGTGCACGTCCACTTATACGAGGATTGTTTTCAATGAGTATGTTGAAACATTTTTGGAGATTTGCGATAATTAAAAAAACAAAAACAAAAACAAAAACCTGCCAGTGAAAAGCATAGCCTAGAAATATAAAAAAAGAAAAAGAAAGAAAAAGTTAGGTATGTCATGAGTGCGTAAAATATATACTAGCCTATTTTATCATTTATTACCATAAAATATATACAAATCATAAAAATTAAAATTTATGAAACTTACACACACTTAGAGACAGCACTTGCAAATGTGAACAGATCTAAAGATTCAGTATTTGCTCATACTTGCATAAAATTATGTAGCACCTATTGTACGACTGTAATAATTTCATAGTCGCCGCCTGCTGCTATTGTGGTGAGCTCGAACGTTGCAAATACCCATTTAGAACACCAGGGGAGGCTAATCACCTGCCAATAAACAGGCCGTCTCTCCAGTCAATTGCGTATTTCTGTATAAATTGATCTCTCATAGTTCTTGCGTATTTTGCATCATGTTTAGCGCAATACCGTACGCCTTGAATGCCATACAACATGCCACTAGTGATGTTTGAAGTGATCTACTTACCCCCAGACACAATGTCTCTAACTCAGCCTCTTCTAGATCAGGGGGTCATAAGGACCTGCAAGGCTCAGTCTGCACAGCACTCTATGGAAAGGACCATCAAATGCTATGGGAGAGAACCCCAACAAGGAGAACATCACGCAAGTCTGAAAGGATTACACTATGGAAGGGCCGTTGATGTTACAGAAAAAGCCATGAGATCACTAAGCCTGAAAAATAAGTTCCTGCTGGAGAAAACTGTCTAGATGCACACATGACAGGATTTATGACAGAGCTTATCAAGGAAATCGTGAGGTGTGGAGATGGCAAAAAAAAATGTGGGGGATCAAGGATTTCATGATATACATCTTGGGGGAATTTAAGATCAGTTAAATACCACACCAGAGGAATGATCAGACAATGACTTGATGGAGGTGAGGGCATCTGAACCAGTGCCAGACAATGAGAAGTAGAAGAAGCACAGCTGGAAAACGAATTAACATTAGACAATCTGGCAGGAGGGCTCTAATTAATTATTCAAGGTTGCTTTTTTTTTTTATTTTAAGATTTTATTCATTAGTTTTAGAGAGGGGGGAAAGGGACAAGGCAGAGAGAGAAACATCAATGTATGGTTGCCTTTCACCCACCTCCTGCTGGGGACCTGGCTGGAGATCGGCTTGCAACCTGGGTATGTGTCCTGACTGGGAATCGAACCAGCTATACGTGGGTTCGCAGGCCAGTGCTCAATCCACGGAGCCACACCAGCTAGGTCAAGACTGCTTCTGATTTTTTAATAACATGGATCCTTCTATGATATGGGCACTGAAACTAGAGCGAATGGCAAAGGGTTGACACCATATAGGAACATTTTTAGAGAAATGAAAAAGCAAAAAGGTCAGGCAGAATTTATGATGTATTTCCATAAAGTTAGGCTGAGTGTGTCCACTTCCCCTGCCTCCTCTTCCACTTCCTCATCTCTTCCATTCTTGAGACAACAAGACCAACTCTTCCTCTTCCTCCTCAGCCTATTCAATGTGAAGATGACAAGGATGAAGACCTTTATGGTGATCCACTTTGACTTACTGAATAGTAAATAGTTAATAAACTTATCTGTGTGCATGTCTTCCTTTAAAAAGCTAGTAAGTGTACAGCAAAAGCTACAAGACATTTTCGTCATCTACCATCATCATTGCCTAAGTATTTAACATGTTGAGCATTATATAGAAAACTTGTATTGAAACACTCATCTTACATAAGCATAGATGAGTGATATTTAGCATAATTTATGACATTGCCTTAAAAAATTGGGAAGGGGAGAGCAGAGGGGGAAAAATGAGATAAACGTAATATAACAACAACAACAAAAATTTTTTTTAATTTACATACTGTATAGTAAGCCCCCCTTAATTGGAGAAACTGTGTATCTGCGTACTATCACAGGTAAATAGTTTTTAAAAAATGTTAAGTGTTTCCAATACTGTTATTATAAATATGACTATAATATTATATGTCATAAAAATGTTAGGATTCATTATAGGCTAGTCTACATAATATGTAGCAATCATATTAATCACACAAGGTTACCATAAAGCAATCACATTGCTTTGTTATCAATGAAATAATTGTTATACCTGTAAATAAACGTGAATTTCTTTTTCAATTTATCTTCCTATTTTTGATGTCTGGTGTTAACAATATATGTAACATCTACAGTATTATTATCACATAAGACACTATTGATGTAGGCACTGACAGGTGACGTATCTGGTAAACAGTCAATGTACACTTACAATATTGATAAATAGAGTACAGTACTATAAATGTATTTTCTCTTCCTTATGATTTACTTAGTAACATTTTCTTTTCTGTAGCTTACTGTGTGGTAAGAATACAATATATGATACATATATAACATACAAAATATGTGTTCATCAACTGTTGTCAGTAAGGCTTCCAGTCATCAGAAGACTATTTATAGTTAAGTTTTAGGGGAGTCAGAAGTTACACAGAAGTTACGCATGGATTTTTTTGACCACATGTGGGGTCAGTGCCCTTAATCTCCACTCTGTTCAAGGGTCTACAGTAATTTAAAACTGTCATTCAAACTGTGGGTCACAATTCATTAGTGGATTGTCAAATTAACTGAAGGCCTCCAAGAGTCTGGTCCAATATGTAAGGAATGTAGAAGTCACTATTCCATCCTGAAAACAAGTAAAAGGCTGAACAAACTAAACAATCAACACGTCTTCTTAGAGCCATCAGAGACATGAGGTCCCAGGGCAAGCTAGGGCCCCTAAAATTGGAGACATTTTAAATATAGAAATTCACAACTTACCAGAGCAGAAACCTACAAGCAGAAACAAGTAACAGAGTAGGAAAACCTGGATAATTGATGAATTGCTGGAGGCTCAGTATGGACAGATCTGAGACTTAAAAATTCCTAGGGGAATCTAGTTGTAGCAGGACCCCACACTTTTGTGATTTTTATATCCAGAAGCTCTACCAAGCCCTCACAGTAAATATTGGAGAAGAATCCCCTTCAGTCTCCAGCAATGGAAGGGAAAAAGAAACTCTTTGAAGCATGCCAGAATTCTGTGCTTTTTAATAAGATTTGTCTTTAAGAAAAACTGTTTTACCAGAACCTAAACTACTAGGGTTTTATCAGAGACCAATTAACAGAACAGGGGGAAGGCAAATATACAACATTAGCCCCCTCTAGATATCCCATTCCACTTAAGTGAATAAATCAAAAAACAAACAAACCAAGTGAGAAGCACTGAGAAGAGTTCAGTTTAGGCTTAAGCTCATGACAAACTTAAACCTAATCACAGAACTGCAGAACCTTTCCCTTCCCCATACCTTATGATTGTATTACTAGAGGTCTATTTACCATAGTTCCTTTTATCTAGTGCCACATGTCTGGCTATCAACAAAAAAATCACCAGGCATACTAACAGGCAAAAAATATCATTTGAAGAGACTGAACAAACATCCAAACCAGAATCAGATATGGCAGAAATGTTGGAATTACCAAACCAGGCTAATTCTGTACCCTGTAAAATTATCCTTCAAAAGTAAAAAAAAGAAATAAAGACTGTCTCAGATCAACGAAAATTGAATTTATTGGCCTTGCAATAAATGATAAAAAAAGGGTTCTTTGGAGAGAAGTAAAATGATACAGAGTAAAAAAAAGCAAGCTGTAAAGTCAATAATCCAAGAAGATGCAATAATTCTTAATGTATATGCATGAACAGTGTGTCAAAATACATGAAGCAAAAACTGAGAGCTGCAAAGAGAAGTGCATGAAACCACTAATGCACAGCTGGAGACTCTAACACCTCTCTCTTAGAAATGGACAAATCCAGTAGGCGCAAAATTAATAAGGACACAGTTAAACCTCAATAGCACCATCGATAAACTGGATATAATTTTTATCTATAGACTACTTCATCCAACAATAGCATGTTACATATTCTCTAGCTTACACAAGATAGACCACATTCAGAGCCATAAAAAAACACCTTTATAAATTAAAAATAAATATCATATAATGTCTGCTCTTAGACCACAATTAAACTATAAATTAATAAACTAAACTAAAAAACCATTAACAGAAAGATAGCTGAAAAAAATCCCAAAATACCTGTAGATGAAACAACACAATATTTAACACATGGGTCAAAGAACTCACAAGAGAAATTAAGTGAAAATGCAATTACAATTTACCAAAACATTGAGAGGATGCACCAAAAACAGTACTTGGAAGGAAATTTATAGCATTGAATCCATGTATTTGAGAAAAAAAGATTTATCAATAATTTAAGCTTCCATTTTAGGAAACTAGAAAAAAAAGTAGAGCAAATTAATTCCAAAATAAGCAGAAGAAAAGAAAATATAAAAATTAGAGTAGAAAACCTTAATTAAAAACAGGAAATTAAAAAATCAACAAAACCAGAAGTTGGTTCTTTGGAAAAAATCCATAAAATTGATAAGCTTCTAGTCAGGCTATCTAAGAAAAACAAATAGAAGACAAAAATTACTAATATCAGAAGTGAAAGAAGGAACAATCACTACATATTCACATGGGCTTTAAACAGATAATAAAAGAATATTATGTACAATTCTATACCTACAAATTTGATAATCTAGATGAAATAGACTAATTTCTTGAAAAACACAATGTGCCAAAACTCACACAAGAAGAAGCAGACAATCCTATATCATTAAAGAAGTTGAATCAGGCCCTGGCTGGTGGCACAGTGGATAAGGCACCAGCCTGCGAACGCAAAGGTTGCTGGCTCATAACCAGGTTGCAAGCCAGGTCTCCAGCCAGGTCTGTGGCTGGAGGCAGGTGAAAGGCAACCATACATTGATGTTTCTCTCCCTCTCTGCCTCTCTCCCTTCCCCTCTCTCTAAAAAATAATAAATACAAAAAAAAAAAAAGAAGAAGAAGAAGAAGAAGTTGAATCAATCACTAATAACCTTCCAAAACTGAAAGTAGCAGGCTCAGATGGATTCACTGGTGAATGCTACCAAACATTTAAAGAAGAAATTATATCAATTCTCTAACCAGACAAAGACATTCTAAGGACAGAAATCTACAAACCAATATCCTTATGAACAAGGATGCAAAAACTCTCAAAAAAATATTAACAAATCAAAACCAAAATGTATAAAAAGGATTATACACCACAACCAAGTAGGATTTATTCCAGGTATGCAAAGCTGGTTCAACATTTGAAAATTGATTAATATAATCCATCATATCAACAGGCTAAAGAATCACATGATCATATCAACAAATGCAGAAAAAGCATTTATTAAAACTTAGTATCCAATTATAATAAAAATGCACAACAACAAAAACAGAAGGAAATTTCCTCAATAAAGATTTACAAAAGAACTTTCAACTTATGATGCACATAGTACATCATACTTAATGATGAGAAAACTAGCTTTCCTATCAAAATCAGAAACACTTACCACTCCTTTTCAATTATGGCACTGGAAATCATAGCTAATGCAATAAGCCAAGAAAAGTAAATAAAACAAAACACAGATTGGGAAAAAAAGAAATAAAACTGTCTTTGTTCACAGACAACTCAGTCACCTATGTAGAAAATATGAAATAACTGACAAAAAAAAAACCTCCTGAAACTAATGCGATTCTGGCAAAGTTGTAGGATACAAGATTAATATACAAAAGGGTAGATATTATATGATTCAAAATACAAAACATTCTGGAATGGACAATTGCCTTTTTATTGCCTCCATAAGGGAAACAAAAAGATCAGTGGCTGTCAGGGGTTGGAGGCAGGGAGGGATGGAGAGCAGAACACGTAGGATATTTAAGGAAGGAAAATTATTCTTCATGTACGATACTACAATGGTAGATACATGTCATTATATATTTGTCCAAACTCAGAATCTATAACATCAAGAATGAATCCTCATGTGAAATATGCTCTCTAAGTAATAATGATGTATCAGTGTAGGGTTACTGATGATGACAAATGCAACACTCTGACGTGGAACGTTGATAATGAGGGAGGCTGTGCGTGTCTAGGAACAAGGGGTACATCAAAAAATCTCTGCACTTTCTGCTCAGTTTTGCTATGAACCTAAAACTGCTATTAAAAAAGTTTATTAAGTTAAAATATCTATTTAGTAATTTTAATCTAAAATAGAACTGAAAATATTAAACATCATTATACATATTACTTAGCAAAAGCTTTTGTCCAAACCTATGAATATAAATATAAATGTGTGCATATAGGTATACAGGGTCTCAACATAAAATATATATTTTTCTGTGAATCTGGTCAAAAAGGTTTAAAAGCCAATGTTTGTGGCTTTTGTTTCTTTTGTTTGTTTCTTTAGAAGCTGTATGTTTCTTTTGCCTCTGAAACATAAATGACTGCTTCTCTTCTTTTAGAAACAAATGGTAACATACCTGCTCCAACATAATTTACAGCTTTAGCAGCTCTGACTGCAGCTTCTCCAAGCTTTCTTCTTACTTCAGGTTTAATACCAGGCTATGGAAAAACATTTAATAATTTCCATTAGTATCTTGCCCGACTAGAAAGTTCTATTAAGATCCAACATTACATCTATGTATATCAAATATTGTATTAAAGAGATAATAATAAAGATAAAAAGTTAACTTTTAGCCTTGGCTGGTGGCACAATGAATAAGGGGCCAGCCTGTGAACCCAAAGGTCGCTGGTTCGATTCCCAGCCAGGGCACATAACCAGGTTACAAGCCAGGTCTCTAGCTAGGTCTGTGGCTGGAGGCAGGTAAAAGGCAACCAAACATTGATGACTTTCTCCCTCTCTTCCTTCCCCTCTCTCTAAAAATAATAAATAAAATCTAAAAAAAAAAAAAAAAAAAAAAAAAAAAAAAAGCTAACTTTTACTGTGACAGTTTAACTGACACATTACCAAAGTTTGATGGTTCTGCTTGCTGGTAATTCTATGAACTGCAGATATTCCTCAGCATAATGACACATCTTTGTGCCTTGTACCCACATAACAACTTTTATAAATATATATCTATTTAAAATATGAAACCTCTGAAACATCCCTATTTTAAGATGATAAAGCAATCTGGTTCCTGTGCCTAATAATTATCTTGGAATATGGTAAACCTAAGGTTCCAAGTTAATTAGAAAGGTTAAAAAAAAAGAGCAATCTATGTCAACAAATAGGCAAATCTTTTAAAATTTATAAAACTGAGCTCTGCAGATATATATTTAAGTAGTCACTGTTTGAAAATAAGGCTTTACTGAAATTATTGTTGACATACTTCAAATGGTATAATAGACTCTGCAGCAGAAACTAAAATTTTAATGAGAATAACAAACTGTTTAACCAGAAATCTCAGATTCCTGGCCTAACTACTTATATGCTGATAAAAACATGTATGGTGGCTCCAACCAGTGTGGCTCAGTTGGTTGGGCATCATCCCACAATGCTAAAGGTTGATGGTTTGATTCCTGGTCAGGGCACATGCCTGGGTTGTGGGCTTGATCTCTAGTAAGGGCATGATCAAGAGGCAACCAATTGATGTTTCTCTTTCACATCAATGTTTCTCTCCCTGTCTTTCTCCCTCCCTTCCCCTCTCTCTAAAAATAAATAAATAAAAACTAAAAAGAAAAAAAAAACATATATGTAGTCGCCCCTTATCCAGGGGTTTACTGATGATAATAAACATATTTCAAGATCTCCAATGGTACCTGAAACCGGAGATAGTGCTAAGCCTGCTCTGTATTTTGTTCCCTATATATACATACATACATGCATGCCTTTTCACTTAAGGGAAGCATTTACAGCCTCTCTTTGGCATATCTGAATTGTCAACATCACTATTCTTGCACTTTGAGCCATTATTAAGTAAGGGTTACTTGAACACAAATAATGTGACAGCTGATCAGATAACTAAGACAACTACAGAGTCACTACTAGGCAGGTAGCCTATACAGTGTGGACACCCTAGACAAAGGGAGGGTTCACATCCTGGGTGGAATGATAGAAGATTTCATCACACTACTCAGAACAGTGTACAATTTAAAACTTAAGAATTTTCTGGAATTTTATTTTAGTTTTGGAGTTTTTTATTTAATATTTTTGAATCACAATTGACCAACGTGGGGAGGTAACACTGTATATAACCTTGAACAAGAAAAGAAGCCTCTGGCAGGGCAGTAGCAGGTTCCAAAGAAATGTAAATCTAAAAATAAGTAATCCTGGGAGTAGGCCTTGATCCAGTTAACAACCTACGCCCATCAAGAGGCAGGCTTGAAGAGATGTAAACAATTGTGAAGGGGCAAAATTTGTCAAATAAGAGCAAATCTGTCTTCTCCACAACACAGAAGGAAGATGACTAATATATTTTAGGAATATTTTAAACAGCAGTTAAAACAAGTCTTCTTCATAGAAAATACATTCAATTAACCAGACCATACCCTTCCTTAAACATTCTGGTTAATTACAATTTAAAATCTGGACAGAAACACTATGCAACTGTTCGCTTTAAGTCGGAGTCTTGGATCAGAGGAGTTTCCTAGAAACTAACCAGTTGGAACGTAGCCCTGTTGGGGGGGTGCGGTAGCCCCTCCTTCCCCCCCATTACTGTGGTGGGACCTTATCCTTATGATGCTCCTGGAAGTGGTTGTCCAGCAGCATTTTGGGAAGTTTACGAACTTCTTTACAAGGCCCTTACCCCTGGGGCTTCCTCAATGATCTTCTGATGCCTCCGCTGTACACTACAGTCTCTTTCAAACAAGTACACAGCATTGCCATGGTGATCACCAAACACCTGGACTTCTACATGCCTATTTAAAAGCAAACATACATGTTAGTATATCTTGTTAAGGCTGATGAGATTACATTCCATAATCCAGACTACTGGCCAAGGTGACCAGGATTCTTCCTCAGTTTTATTTCATAAGTAAGATGGAATATGCTGACCTCAAAATAAAGGATATGGATTAGAAACAGAATGATAGTAAATCTTATTAACACCCAGTGAAAAAATTTCCATTTATTAGATGAACATTAAAGAAAAAAAAAAAATGAAATAACTGGGAAATAAGAAAAGACAGAAAACATGGAAGACTATATATTTATGACCTCAGAGTAGGGGACAAGATACAAACTGTTAAGGGATATACTACTTAAAATTATAGTTATAGTTCATATATCCTCAAAAAGCCAATGAAAACTATTTTGTGATCAGATTTTTAAAAACTCAACTCAGAGTCAGATTGAAAATTAAAATGGCTCATCTGTAAAATGTTAAGAAATCAATGTGGCTCATTCATTTTTAAGATTATACTCACATTAAATCATAAAAAACAAACAAAAACAAAAAACAAAAAAGGTACTTTAATATTGGGCATAAAATAGAAAAATACGAGAAATCATATTAAGAGTAAATACACATATCACTTATGAAAACATGGCTAATAGTCCATCTAGTGAACGCAACAAAGCATTCTTCTCAGTAGGCTTATTTTAATATGTTCACACTGTATTTACCTCACATATTCACCATCTTAATATAGAAACGAGTGATCAGCAAATGTTTTCCCTATTGATTTTTTAAATAAAAATTGTCAAATATATGAGAAATTTTTAAAAAATCAGTAAGTCTTATAAATGTACTTTTCAGCCTAGTAGCTCAGAGCTGATTTTTTCTGTTCACCCCATGAAGTATTTTATTAAACCGCTTGAAAGAATGTATTTTCTCGATATGTTATTTCCACTGGATATTCCATTCAAAAATTTTCCCACCTGTCCAATACAACAGGAGCTGATTTCTTCCTTTTGAATTTGCCTTCTTGATCTTTCCTCCTCTTTTATTTATCCTTAAGCTATCATCACCACATACATTCTTGTTATTATTTTGAACAAACTGTTAACTGTGATATTAAATAAGAACAAGAGCCCTGGCTGGTGGCACAGTGGATAAGGTGCCAGACTGCAAACCCAAAGGTCACTGGTTTGATTCCCAGCCAGGGCACATAACCAGGTTGCAAGCCAGGTCTCCAACCAGCTACATAGCTGGAGGCAGGTGAAAGGCAACACACATTGCTGTCCCTTTCCCTCTCTCTAAAACTAATAAATTAAAAAAAAAAAAGAAAGAAAGAAAAGAAAAGAACAAGAGATTTTATTTTACTTTCATTTATTCCTTCTCTAATATTCTTTCTTTATTAGATCTGAGTTTCTATCCTGTATCATTTTTCTTCTCTCCAAAGAACTTAAGCTCATTTCTTGCAAGTCAAGTCTACCGATGACAAATTCCCTCAATGTTTGTTTGTCTGAGGACATCTTTCTTTCTCTTTCACATCTGAAGGATAATTTCATTGCGTACAGAATTCTAGGTTTGTGGGTTTTTTTTTCTTTCAACACTTATGTATACATTTCACTCCTCTTGATTCTTGTTTGCATGGTTTCTGTGAGAAGTCTGATGATATACCGGCAGTCCCCAACCTTCTTGGCGCCAAGGACGGGTTTTGTGAAAGACAATTTTTTCCATGGATCGGGGTGGTGGTGGGGATGGTTCTGGGATGATTCGAGTACATTGCATTCAAGCCCACCTCCCTGTGTGGCCTGGTTCCTATAGAAGGTGTTTCTCCTCTTCTGACTTTGTCCAACTCTTTCTATTTGTCTTCGTTTTCCTTAAGTTTCAATATAATTCAAAAATTTCTTTGCTACTTACCCTGTTTGATGTCCTGGCTCTGTACTTTGGTGTCTGTAGTTAATTCTGGGAAAATTTTAGTCATTCTTATTTGAACTAGTTCTCCTGCTCCTTTCTCTCTTTTTATATTAAAATAAGCACTTATTACATCTTTTTAACTTGTCCCACAGTTCTTGGTTAGTTAGTTACATTGGATTTGATTGTTTTCATTCTCACAGTTCCTTGTTTGGCAAGTTTCCTTGGATATATATCAAAACCAATGATTCTTCAGCTGTGTCCAGTTTACTAGTGAGTCCATTAAATGCATTCTTTTTCTTTTTCTTTAAAAGATTTTATTTATTATTTTCAGAGCGAGGGGAAGGGAGGGAGGCAGAGAGGGAGAGAGACATCAATGTATGGTTGCCTTTCACCTGCCTCCAGACAGGTCTGTGGCTGGAGACCTGGCCTGCAACCTGGCCATGCTCCCTGATTGGGAATCGAACCAGCGACCTTTGGGTTCTCAGGCCATCACCATTCCATTGAGCCACCATCCAGGGCAAATGCATTCTTTTTCTTAAAAAATAAAAAGCCTACCTAAGTCACTCCAGGGCAAAATAAAAAAATAAAAAAATTTGAGGAAGACATTTTAAAAAAATCCTCATCCAAGGACATGCTTAGAGAGGGGAAGGGAGGGAAAGAGGGAGAGGAACATTAATGTGAGAAACATCAATCGGCTGCCTCTCATATGCATCCTGTCCAGGGACCAAACCTGCAACCTAAGCATGTGCCCTGACTGGAAATCAAAACCATGACCTTTTGGTTTATGGAACAATGCTCCACCAGACAAGCCAGACAGGCCAGGGCTAATGCAGTCTTCAATTCTGTTAAAATGTTTTGGAATTCTATCATTTTCTTTGAATTATTTTTTCTTAAAATTTTCAACTCTGCTTACATTACCCATCTGTTCCTGCATGTTTTTTACTTGCTCCATTATAGCTCTTAAACTATTAACCAATTACTTTAAATTTCATAGATAATCCCCAAATTTGTGTCACATCTCAGTCTAGTTCCGATGATTGCTTTGTCATTTCAATTTGTACTTTTTCTTGCCTTTTAGTATGACTTGACATTTTTTCCCCCTAAAAGCCAGATATGATGTGTCACATACCAGCGTGGTGAGCAGGACCAATAAAATGGCGCTGGTTTGGTCAACAGGATAAAGTACATAAAACAAAGTGGAGTCACTCGCGTAAACTAAAATGGCTTCTGGTCAGCCGTGACACTTTGGTTCAAGAGGGAAACTACCTTAGTCACTCCAGGCACCCTGCCAAAAGCCTGCCACAGCAGCATATCCAAGACACCTGCACACAGACTTGTCTGCAGCGAGGGCGCACCTACTGAGAAAGCACTGGGGGCTCTTGACCCACAGCCACAGAATTTACCAGCTCAATCAGGTGCCAAGAATTTGGGTATAACTGAGGTAGATTTCAAAGCCACCACCCAGGCAGCTGGTCTCCTAAATGAGAATGCTGCCCCCCTACTCATCTGAAGGCCTCTGCCACCAGAGGCTCTGTCCAACCAACCACCCGATGAGGACCGATGAGGACACTACAGACTCTTCCTTTTGAGACCCTGACACTTGTTTCTGTCTCCCAGATCCAATGCAACTGAGACTGTTGATCTCAGGTTCATTCACAGCTTTACCTCCTCTTGTGTGACATGCCCTTGATTTGCTGTGTGTTTAGTAATGTTCAATTAGGACTGACTTGCATGTGAAACCTACATTAATAACCTAAGGACATCACAGCCACCTGTGTTGGCTCTCTACTATTCCTTGGTGCCAGGTAAGGGAGACTTACGATCACGTGCCCAGGAAGGCCAAGGCATTCTGGGCCCATGATGCTTTTGGTTTTCATCCCTTTGTGCACTAGGGCTCAAGTAGGATATTGGAGGGCTGACTTTCAGGAAAGACTGAATTACAACTACCTTTCCAGGGTCCACTCAAGACAACCAGGAACTGAGATAAATAGGCCTTTAATGTTTTATAATGTGTTACTCTGGCTTGGAGATATACTGTGTTTAATGTACGCAGCAGCTGTAGGTACCAGAGACTTCACTCTCCCCTAGAGTCCTTGTATTATTTTTGTTATCTCCTGTTGTCTATGGGCTTCCCCAAGAACACACTGTCTTGCAACTCTTTCAGATGTAACCCACTGTTATCATGTGGGATCCCTGGCGATTTAGCAAGATTATGGGAAGGAAAGCATTCTACTCATTCATGCTAATTCCTTGACTAAACTGTTCCCCTTCCTTCCGTCCTCCTCCTCCTCCTCCTCCTCCCCCTCCCCTCTCCTCCTTCCCTCTGCACACTGAAGGTCTGTTCCTTGCATTCAAGTCTCTGGTTCTGTTTTGTTTGCTTGTTTGTTTGTTCATTAGTCTCCTGTATTAAGTGAGAACATATGGTATTTAATTTTTGTTGCCTGGCTTACTTCACTAAGCATGAAACTATCTAGTTCAAATGGTAGTTCTCTCTTTCTGCTGCATAGAATTCCATTGTGTAAGTTTACCAAAGTTTTTTGATCCATGCACCCATTGAAGGGCACTTAGGTTGCTTCCAGAACTTGGCTATTGTAAATAATGCTGCTATGAACATAGGGGTGCATAGGTTCTTCTGAATTGGTGTTTCAGGATTCTTTGGGTACAATCCTAGCAGTGAAATCACTGGGTCATAGGTAATTCTATTCTTAGTTTTTTGAGGAAACTCCATACTGTCTTCCATAGTGGCTGCACCAGTCTGCATTCCCACCAGCAGTGCACTAGGGTTTCCTTTTCTTCACATCCTCATCCAGCATTTGTTGTTTGTTGATTTGTTGATGACGACCATTCTGACAGGTGTGAGGTAGTATCTCTTTGTGGTTTTAATTTGCATCTCTCTGATGGCTAGTGATTTTGAGCATTTTTTCATGTACCTATGGGCCCTTTGTATGTCTTCCTTGGAGAAGTATCTGTTTAGGTCCTTTGCCCATTTTTAAATTGGGTTGTTTATCTCCCTGGTGTTGAGTCACGTTAGCTCTTTATATATTTTGGAGATCAAACCCTTGTCTGAGGTGTCATTGGCAAATAAGTTTTCCCATATGGTTGGTTCCCTTTTTGTTTTGTTGATGCTTTCTTTAGCTGAGCAGAAACTTTTCTGCTGCTCAGTGTGATGTAGTCCCATTTGTTTATTTGTTCCTTTTATTTCCCTTGCCCTGGGAGATACTTCAGTGAAAATTTTGCTGCATGGGATATCTAGAATTTTTTTGCCTATGTTTTCCTCTAGGGCTTTTATTGTGGCACTGCTTATGTTTAAGTCTTTTATCCATCTTGAGCTTATTTTGGTTTATGGTGTAAATTGGTGGTCTAGTTTCATTTTTTTTCTTTCATGTGCCTGTCCAGTTCTCCCAACACTATTGTTGAGAGGCTATTTGCACTCCATTTTATGTTCCTTCCCTCTTTGTCAAATATTAGTTGCCCAATAGAGACCTGGGTTTATTTCTGGGTTCTCTATTCTGTTCCATCAGAATACATTTTTTATTCTGAGGTCTCAAAAGTTTGAAACATTTTTCCTTTGGCTACTTACAAGGAAAGATCATTGAGGATCTGTGTTTTCTGTTTTGATCCCATAGTCATCAAATCACTTCTGTTATTTTCCTTTTGCTGACTAAACTTTTTTGTTGCTTGACCTAACTTAGAGGGTCTAGAACATAGTGTCTGAGAACCAGAAGGTGTATAAAATCTAGCCACTCCAATCAACCATGCTGGAGTGTAGCTAGACAGAATGATAAGCTGTATTCTATTAGGAATGCCTTGATATTGTTTAAAAGTTCTCAAGTTTTTATTTTCCTATTTACATTTTAAACTCACCTCGAATATGTATTGACTATGCAGTGAGGTTGGAATATAGTTTTGTTTATTACCCTCCAAATAGCACACTTTAAAGACTATTTTCAATACTCGCATTTCAGATAAATGCAATAGCTGATCAAATCTGTAAAACACCTTGGTATCTACTTTTCTCAGTTATCAGCTGCCCCAGCAATTTTCTGGCACTTCGTTAATTCAACAGGTAACTATTCAGCAGGATATAATATAGTATGTATAGTACCATCATCATATTAAAGTAGTATTACTAGAAAATATGACAAAGAAATATAAATATACAGAGAAATACATATAGAGTGAGATAATGGGTGACTTTGTTTCCCAACTCCTGAATTTTCCAAAAGTTTATAATGTATTCATATTACTTTTATATTCAAGTAGTATGCCAGGTAATAATGTATAGGGGGAAACTTAAAAATATACACTGGCAGGTTCTTGATTCCCAGGAGATTCCCAGCTAACATTTCACAAGAATTTACAGCTTCAAAAAATGTTGCAGGCACAGAGTTCCAGTCATCAAAATAGCTAGCTGGTGCCTCCACAACAATCCTAACTGAAGGGTATACCAATTTGGTCACTCAGCCTGTTTGTTTGAAAGATGTTGTAGAAGGGAGCCCTAATTTATCAGAATCCCCTGTCTTTTCCTTACTTCCCACTAATAGGTGGTGTATGTTATCCTCTCCTAATCACTGGCTTATTTTAAGACTGACCATACACACACACACACACACACACACACACATACATATACACATATATATTACAAACAAACTTACTATACCATGTTCAGGGATAGTTTTAAGCTTTGCATGGTCTGAAACAAAAACAACTTGGGGGTCCTCTTTTAAAAGAATATAAAATTAGGTACAGGAATTTGCAAGAGGTTCATGCAACATCATTTCATTACATTTAAGGTAAAGCTGCCTCTGATCATGGTTCCTAAATGAATTATTTTTTATAAAGTCACCTGACATATAGGAAATCTGTATGTACATATCTATAACTATATAAATTACCAAAAAGTTCATGAAACGAGAAGCTTTAATCAGTACCTTATTTTAAGCAATAGACATGAAAATAAAATTCAAGAAAAAAAATTAGAAATTTACATGGCATCTCTTGTTGTGGTACTGGGAGAAACAGCTTAGGGCAGTGGCTAAGGGAGGGAATTTTTGAGTCAAACTGCAGCTGGGAGACCTCAAGCAAGTTATGTGACTACTCTGTTGCTCAGTATCCTTACCTGCAAACTAGGAATAGTACCCATCTAAAGGGGGTTCTCACAAGAATTAGATTAGGTTTAGTACAGCAAGATTAGTTAGTATATGTAAAATACATAGAAACTGACACACGGTAAGTGCAACATCAGTGTGGGCTATTAGTATTATTAAGGTGGGCTATTAGTATTAGTATTAACATATCACTTACAATTTAATTTTGGTAACTATTGCCATTTTCTAAGCATCTCAACAGATGCTTATGGAGTTCTATAAAACACAGCTTAATTCGTTACAAAATTTTATTATTTTAAAAAGATAATAAATTTCACCCAAAAGTAATGAATGGAATTAATGGCATATCAATATCATGGAACCATTAAGCTCAATAATAAGAATAAGGCAGCCCTGGCTTGTGGCTCAGTGGGTAGGCGCTGGCCTGCAAACCCAAAGGTCACTGGTTCGATTCCCAGAGCACATAACCAGGTTGCAAGCCAGGTCTACAGCCAGGTCCCCAGCTGGAGGCAAGTGAAAGGCAACCATTTATTGATGTTTCTCTCCCTTTCTTCCTCCCTCCCTGACTCTCTCATTCTAAAAATAATGAATAAAATCTTAAAAAAAAAAAAAGAGGCAGATTTACATTTAATGACATGAAAAGATGTCTGATATAGTATTAGCATACGTTACATGATTCTATTCACTCTTCTTCTGTATATATGTTGTCTTCTCTTTGTACACATATAAATGTTTCTATTTACATAGGAAATGCCTGGAAGTATGCATGCCATACCATAAAAGTGGGTACATCAGTGGGTGGGATTGTGGAACTTACATACTTATATTCTATTAGAACTTTGTATTTTATATAATGTACATGCATTTCTTTTATACTTTAAGAAATAAGAGTCAGAAATAAAAGCTGAGCCCACCTTGGTGTGTCCACAAACTTCTCAATCAGCATAGCATCATCATTGAAAGACTTTTTGGCTTCCCTCCGTGCTGATTCTAGCTGCTCTTGAAATTCTTTCTCAGATCTAGCAATCCTCATACCCTAAGATGGAAAGATAGTTATGACTACAACATACATAAAACAAAGGCGACCAGCCTGAAATGGAAAACACCAGAGCATGCACAAGCTTACTTTTCCTCCTCCACCACGGACGGCTTTAATCATAACAGGATAACCGATTTTTCCAGCGTGCTCTCTCAGGCACTGGTCTGATTGGTCCTCGCCATGATAACCTTTCACAACTGGTACTCCAGCAGCAGCCATTATGGATTTGGATGTACTTCAGAATTAAAAAAACAAAACTAAACTTAAAGCCCACGCTGCCCAAATTCTATCAAATATGTCACACGAGAGAAAGAAACAGCCCAGTCTATAAAATAAAAAAGAACTTTTCAAAGAAAGCAGCCCATAGATAAAGAACTATAGTTCTGAGACAACAAATATTAAAATATCTATTAATTTTTCTCAATCCAGTTGTTTTTATCCCCCCAAAAGAATTAGCATATTGATTAGAAACACTAATTAGCTGAATATTTTCTGTAATTCACTGGAGTGGCAAATAGACAACTTAGGCCCACAACAATAAAAGGGTATTATTAACATGTCTACTGTAGGTAGACAATTATAAACAATTATAGTTAACCTTGCTATTTGAAAGATATAAACTCATACCTCTTTATACCCATGTCTCTAATTGCAGATGAAGGAGGGCCTATGAAAAGAATTCCTTCTTGTTTACATAGTTCGGCAAATTCCATGTTTTCTGAAAGAAAACCATATCCTGGATGGACAGCCTAGAAGTGTGAAATGGAAAGACAAATTTACTAGCGTTCCACTGGCAAACTGTGAGGTGGCTGCTATCATTTTCCTCTGGGAGGCCTCTCCTTAGGCCGGTGATCGGTACACTGTAGTCTTTATCAAAATCTGTTCCAACCAGATGCATGAAACATTCATACTAAAGTTCTGAAGCCTTCCATGAATCAGAAGAATCTGTCTTTCTTTTTATTGTGGTAACATGTATGTAGTGTAAACCTCCATTTTAACCACTGTTAAGTGTACAATTCAGTGGCATTATGTACATTCACAATGCTATGCAAGCACTACCACCAACCATTTCCAGAACATTTTTCTTTTTAAAAAAATTTTTTTTAATTTATTATTTTTCAGAGAAAGGGGAAGGGAGAGAGGCAGAAAGGGAGAGAAACATCAGTGTATGGTTGCCTTTCACCTGCCTCCAGTGTATAAGGACCTGGCTGGAGACCTGGCTTTGCAACCTGGTTATGTGCCCTAGCTGGGGAATCGAACCAGTGACCTTTGGGTTCACAGGCCAGTGCCTTATACACTGTGCCACCAGCCAGGGCTCCAGAATATTTTCATCACCCCAAACATAAACTCTGTGCCCATTAGACATTAATTCTCCATTCCCTAGTAACTTTGCCTTATAAATTTTACTTTCTGACTCTATGAATTTGTTTATTCGAGGAACCTGATAAATGGGGAATTGTACAATACTTATCTTTTGTGTCTGGGTTGTTTCATTCTGCATAATATTTCCGAGGTTCATCTATGTAGTAGCATGTGTTGGAATTTCATTCTTTTTCTAAGGCTAATATTTCCCTGTATATAAATATTCTACATTTTGTTAACCATTCCACCATTTGGCTCTTATGAGAAATGCTGCTATAAACACTGCTGTACATGGATCTCTTTGGGTTCCTGATTAAATTTTTTTAAGTATATATTCACAAGTGGAATGGATGGATCAGACAATACAGAAGAATCTGTATATTAAGTTAAAATAATACTGATATTAGGGCAGAATGTCAAGGAATATTTGTAAGTAGGAGTAAAGGTAATGGAGATTTCTTGACTCTGCGTTGGTATGAAGCTGGCCTAAAACTGAAATTATGGTATCTAAAACCTGAGAACATACTAGCACAATAATACCTCATTTATCTGCAGGTCATCATGTGCCATGTTACCTTTGTTTTTTTAACCTTTTAAAATTTATTGGAAAACATAAAGTAAGGCCTAAATAAAGGTAGCGATATATCACATTAATGGCAATTAATATGTCAGATTTCCCAAAATTTGATCTATAGGAAACTTCAATTACAATAGGCTTTTCATGGACCCAGTCAACCTGACCATAAAACTTAAATGAAAAAAATTGCCCTCCCCAAAACACCCCACCAAATTGGCAGGAACAGTCAAGATACTTCCAAAGAAGAACAAAGTGAGGAAAGTTGCTATAATAGATATTAAAACTCATTATAAAGCTACAATTTTGAGAGTGTATTAATGGTACAGGGATTGTCAAAAGATCAAAGGAATAGAATAGAAAGCCCAGGTACAGACAAAACAAAGGTGAAGCAGGATAAATGCCCATTGTAGCAAGTTAAATCAGTGGGCAGCACGATTGCATTCTATAAATGGTGCCAAGATCTGGTATTTTTCTTTCTTCTTCTGTTTTTTTAATTAACTTATTGTTGTTGCATTACAGTTGTCCCAATTTTCCCCCAGAAAGCCTTTTTTGATTATTCATTCCACAGTGCTAATAAGCTTTTAACAGGAAAGACAGAAAACTGAGAATGGCTAAAAATAAGAATGGGTTCTATATTTAGGCTAGTGAAAATTGTGCAACACTTACTACATTTGTATTGTAAGTATCTTCATCACTCTTACCTGAGCAGCAGAGATCTTGGCCACTTGAATGATTTTCTCCATAGAAAGGTAGCTCTGCTGAGAGGGCGCAGGACCGATGAAGTAGGCTTCATCTGCCTGTTGAAGAAATATTACGTGTTTTTTTTTAAACCCACAGACCTATGCAGATCTGCTTCAGGGACATGTTGTTATAAATGAAAGTGCTGGCTTCCCCAAAACAATACAGAAGTAGCAGCTCACATCTATGCTATAAAAGTAAGCCACTTTGAAACTTTTTGCATGAAGAGGAGGTCAAAACTTGATTTTTATGTATATATCACACACCAAAGTAAAATGAAAGTGGCTTAGTCACAATATGAAATAAAAAAGTGGCTAGAAAGCTGCATGGGCCTGCCGTGCAATGCTGCAAGTTCAGGTGAAGCTGAGCACAGTGGATTTGTCAGTGCTTAGAGATTTGCTGTGGACATAAAGAAGGACAGCAGCTGAACTAATGTATGTTTGGATTCTGTCTGATGAATAATACCTAGTTATAATTGATAACACAAATCTCAGGAGGGTAGGGTCCTTTTAGTTATAATTTTCTAGTTAAACCAAGTCTCTGAAACATTGGGTGACTTGTTTGGGATCCCTGGGCCAGTAATCAATAATTGCTAAAATTGCTAAGGCTAGAAATTCGGTCCCTCTCCTCATATGTCAGAATATGGGTATGTGCCCCACCAAGTACGGTCTGTGCGTCAGCCACATTCCATGAACTGTTTTAACCAATCCTTATGGATAGGACCTTGCCTGTAAATCAACTATACCACAAAGTACACTGTTTAGTTCAAGTTGTGTTATAGTTGGAAATTGTTCCCAAGAGGAATTACTAAGCAGTTGAACTCAACCTACTAAAACACTGTCAACACTAGCAAATATAAGCTGTCAACATAAAAAACCAAAATATTGACGCGCTAAATAAACATGATCACTTACAAAATTTGACATCCACTTGTTAACATACCATGTTCACATGCATGGCATTCCTGTCAGCCTCACTGTAGACAGCCACAGACTGCACCCCCATTCTTTTAGCTGTTCGCATCACCCTGCAGGCAATTTCTCCTCTGTTGGCAATGAGGATCTTGGTAATGTTGCATCCTAAAACACCAAAAAAATCATACAAAAAAATGTTACTGGGAAGCAAGGAATTAAACTGTGAAATAAATATTCTATGACATTAACAAGCTGATAACCATTTATGTTGGTAACATCAGCATAACAGAGCCTAAAATAACCATTTTAACTAATATTAGAGTGTGCATTTTTTTCAGTAAAATTCAGGGTATCTTTACGAACACAAACTCTTAAATGACTCAATTTTTCAACTTAAAATAAAGTTAAAAGATGCTTTGTTATACCAAAGACCAAAACAGCCAATAGAAAAAGACCCATCATAGTTCATAAGAATCTTTTTAAAATTTTATTTTTCAATTGAAATTAACATGAAATATTATTTGATATTAGTTTCTGATATACAGCAGAGTGGTTAGATAACTATATAATTTACAAAGTGACCCACTAATAACTCAATTACCCACCTGGCACCACACATAGCAATTACATTCTATAGTAATATAGAATGTATATACTATACTATACACTATACTATACACTATAGTGTGCTCCCTATGCTGCACTTCATAATCCCTGTGAGCATTTTGTAACTACCAATTTGTACCTCTTAATCTCTTTACCTGTTTTATTAATCCTTCCACCCCCTTCCCATCTGGCAATCATAAATTTGTTCTCTGCACCTATGAGTCTGTTTCTGTTGTGTTTCTCTATTTTGTTCTTTAGATTCTTCATTTATGTGAATTTGCCTTTCTCTGTCACATTTATTTCACCTAGTACCCTCTAGGTCTATCCATGTTTTGGCCTACTGATGGACATTTGGGCTATTTCCATATCTTGGCTACTGTAGATAATGCTTCAATGAAATAAATCTTTTCAAATGAGTATTTTGGGTTTCTTCAGATAAATACCCAGAAGTGAAATTGTGGGGTCATAAGTTAGTTCTATTTTTAATTTTTTGAGGAACCATACTTTGTTTCCATATTGGTCACAGCAATTTGCATTCCCATCAACATTGCAGGAGGGGTTTCCCTTTTCTCCACATCCACATCAAAACTTGTTGTTTGTGTTGATGATAGACATTCTGAGAGGTATGAGGTGATATCTCATTGTGCTTTTAATTTGCATTTATCTGATGCTTCATGACATTGAGCATCTATTCATATGTTTGATAACTATGCACATTCTGCACACTCTGTATCTCCTCTCTAGAGAAGTTTGTTCAGGTCCTCTGCCCATTTTTAAATTGGATTGTTTGTTTTGTTTTGTTTTGTTTTTGTATTGAGTTGTATGAATTCTTTATAAATTTATTGGTTATGTCATTCACAAATATCTCTTCCCATTCAATAGGTTGCCTTTTCATTTTGATGATGGTTTCCTTTGTTGTGCAAAAACTTTTTAGTTCAATGTAGCCCTGTTTATTTTTTTCTTTTGTTTCATTGACTAATGAGATAACAGAAAGAATATTTCTAAGAGAAATGTCAGCTTACTGTGTATATTTTCTATTAGGAGTTTTATGGTTTCAAGACTTACATTTAATTCTTTAATCCATTTCAAATTTATTCTTGTCTATGGTGTGAGAAGGTGATCTAGCTTCATTCTTTTGCATGTACCTATCCATTTTCTCAATACTATTATTGAATAGACTATCTTTACCTCATTGTATGTTCCTGAATCCTTCGTCCTGTGTTAGGACAAAGCTTTCACAATCATCATATGAAGTAGAAACTATTATTATCATATCAATTTTAAAAACGAAGAAATTAAGATTGAAGGAGGTATGACTTTCCTGAAATTATACAGCTAAAACATGGTGGATCCAAGATTTGAACCCAGGTTAGTTTCCCTCCAGAATTTGAGCTCTTGGACACTCCTCTACTACCTCTACCACTATGAACACAGAAGTATGTGTTTCTCTCACAATATAAACAAATACTGTACTAGCTCACTGTCATCAGTGCTGTAATGATGTATTTATTCTATTAATATGTGAAATACACTTCCACCATTACAGATGAAATAAATGTACTCTGACAGTTCATAAGGTATTCTTTTAAATGACTTTTATAAAATTTAAAACAATGTTTTTCAACAAGAACCTACAGAGTCCCAAGAGTTGTCATAGGTCACAGTAATTGCTGAGGTGGATTATTATGTGTATTTAGCAGGAAGGGGAGGGCACTATACCAATCAATCAGAAGTTATATTTAAATATGCTTTATAATTGGTAATTCTATGTAAAGTTGTATTTGACATAAAAGATCCTTCTACTTAAAATAAACATGTAAGGCATTGATTTAGATCATCACAATTATGTTTTTCCAATTCAGTACACTATGAGAGTCAGACATAAATAACATAAATATAAAATGTTCATATTTCTCTACATATTTTAGATTCAACAGCAAGATAGTTGACATAAAAGAGACTTAATATTTACTTTCTATGAAATTTGTAATGAAAACCCAGAAGTTCAAAAGTATTATGAGAACTACTTCTATTATACACAAATTAAGGGATTAAACATTTCCATTTCTGAGTTCACAATTAAGGCAAAGCAAAATAGTACAATAAAAACTGTTAATACCTGTAGTTGTTGCATACTTCATGGCTCTTTGCTTCCAAGCGCATTTCCTATAAAATGAGTCCACACATTGTTATAATTAAACAGGATGTACAAATATCAGTCAATATTTTTTCAAAATAATCTAAATTTTGAAAAACCTGAAACCAAATCCAGATACAATCTTACGTAAACTTTAAGCCTACAAAGTAATTTATTAAGACATTCTTTGTGGAAAGAAAACTAATCTACAAATCAGGAGTTAAATATACTGGTTATTCTCCCTAGCAGTTCGTGTCCTTGAATGAATTATTTAACCTTCTTGTTCCCAGGACTGTCATATGACCAGGTCAACGATGATTAATTGGAAAGTCAAGGTACTTCTAGATTATGTATATTAGCATTTTTCAAGCTTTTTTTTTTTTTGACTAGAATCCAAAGTAAAAACTGTATTTGATTTCACAACTAGGTATACATACAAAACAAATGTCTCATAAAAGAAGACTTTCCCTGAATTTTGTTTCTATTCTATTCTGCTGCATTCCATTTAATTAAATAAGATATACTGGTCAAACTAGTTTGAAGAATTCCTATCTAACTCAACCCCCTGATAAGACAGGTTTGAACAATTAGGCCCAGAGACTTAAAAGGAAGGAGCTGGACAAGGGAGGCAGAAGGAACGCAGGTTGTGTTGTGTGACCTGCTGGAGAAGCCATCCACTGACCAGCTGCTCTACATCAGTGTTTCTGAACCTTTTGTTTTCATTATCAACCGCCACCCCCCATAAAAAAACTTAAATACTAAGAATTAAGATTTGTTGTGGGAGGGGTTGAGCTGTGAAGGGTCACAAATCATGGTACTATCAGTTAAAAAGAAAACCACAGGCCCAAAATGGCTTCACTTGTGTTAAACCCCATAACACCAAACCTAGATTTACCACCTGCTCTAATTTTGCTGCTTCAACATCTCCCAGAAATACAATCTTAATCAACCAGTCTGGAATTTTCTGGTCTGCATCAGTTCCATCCCCTCCTCCCAGAGAAAGAAGGGGCTATTTACCTGATAAAAACCATTGCTGTTCTCTTCCCCCCCAAAATAAGGCTACCTCTGTTCTAAAAACAATCCCTTCTTTTCTCTAATAGCTCCCTTGCCCCACCCTTCTTTCTATGAAAAATTTCCATTCAGTACAACCCCTAGAAACACCCTTCTAGCTGCTAGATAGAATTTGTTTTTTAATGCATCTAAGATTTTTTTCACTTTCTCAAGACCCCCCCTCCCTTTTTTTTTTTTTTCTAACTGTTGGTGTTCAGGGCAGGCAGCCTCAAGATATGGGCAAGGGCATATTGATTCTTTTAAATTAAAAATCAGTTGAGCCCTGGCTGGTAGCACAGTGGATAAGGCGCAGGCCTGCGAACCCAAAGGTCGCAGGTTCGATTCCCCAGCCAGGGCACATAACTAGGTTGCAAGCCAGGTCTCCAGCCAGCTCTGTAGGTGAAAGGCAACCATACATTGATGTCTCTCTCCCTCTCTGCCTCCCTCCCTTCCCCTCTTTCTAGAAATAATGAAATAAAATCTTAAAAAAAAAAAAAAAAAAATCAGTTGAGAAGCAGCAGGAGTAGAAAGAGCTCTCTGACTCACTTCTGTCTCTCTAAATGCAGGAAATTAATCTCTCTGTGATAGATGCCTACCTGACAGTTTGCACCCCAAAATTTGCCTCTTGGGCCATACAGATCACTTTAGGCTGGCTAATTTTAAGAAACAGCAAACAGGGGAGAAGTTCTGAAAACCAGGTAAAAGTTACCCTTTAGAAGAGGATATTTACATTTGTAAAGGAAATACCCACTTGTAAGGCTGTTTTCTTCACTGTACCAGGAAGAAGAGATAGAGAAGTTTCTAGAAACCATTACCAGTGGTGATGAGCACCTATTTGCATAACAATCTTACTCTTTTCCACCTGGTTTAATCCCCCAACTGACTCTCCATTCCCACCATCTTTAGTCTTCAGTAGAAGGCGGTATTTAAAGTGATGGCTTCTCCCATTTTGGCATGCTACTTAGTTTTCCTGGGTCTCTCCAATGTACACAGGAGGCATACATCTTATTAAACTTTGTTTTTCTCCTGCTAATGTGTATCGTGTCAATTTATTATTTGAGCCAGAAGAACCTTCAAGGGTAGAGGGGAAATTTTCCTCTTCATTACAGGGTGATCTTATGCTTGAATCACCACACTCAGTAGGGGGCTGTCATCTGTGAAGGACTGATAGGAAGACCTGCAGTTTTACCACTAGACTTCCACAGGACAACCGCCTCAAGAGGCTACTGCTTTCCCATATCTTTCCAGTTCAGTGGAACTCACTTTCTTGATCTTCACAGAAGGGGAATAATGAACTTTCCTAGTCTTTACAAGGTATTTTGTAGTTCACAGCATCTTCTATCTTACTCTTCAAATAGGTTTCTGATAAGATTCAAGACTTGTCCAGGATAGATGTGTCTATAAAATGGCTGATTTTTGTTAAATTCAGTTTGAGATTCTTGTTTCAAGCCACTGCAGACCTAAAGTTTTGTTCTACCATTTTCTAGTGAACAGACAACTGCATGCACACACAACACCTAACTATAGTCCTCCATCCCAACAACGTTTTGATTTATCTATTCCATTTTCACCATTACCTAAGCTACAACTTAATGGCTTAAAAACCAAGATTAAGATCCGAGCCCTGGCTGGTAGCGCAATGGATAAGGTGCCGGCCTGTGAACCCAAAGGTCGAAGGTTCGATTCCCCAGCAGGGCACATAGCAAGGTTGCAAACCAGGTCTCCAGTCAGGTCTGTGCCTGGAGGCAGGTGAAAAGCAACCATACATTGATGTCTCTCTCCCTCTCTGTCTCTCTCCCTTCTCCTTCTTAAAATAATGAAATAAAATCTTTAAAAAAAAATTTAAAAAAAAGAAGTTGCTTCCATGAGATAATTCCACTCTATCAAGATAACTTCTACTCTCACTTCTAAAATTCTACCACCAGATTTCTTTTCTCAGAGTTGCTAGAGAATCATGTATAAAAAGAAATGTAAATACCTTGCTCGCACACCAAGAAGGTCTTTAATTCTATATGCCATTACTGTCTATGGCCATCCCGCCCTGAATGCGCCCGATCTTGCCTATACGCCATTACAACTCTTAATACTTTAAAGGTAACAGCTACTTGAGAACAATTCTATATGTGACATCGAAAATTTAAGAGGGAGAGGGAAGAGAGAAAATGTGTCTTCATAATATCATGAAGAGCCCTGGAAACCTAAGAAGGTAAAACTCAGGAGAAAGAGAAGAGCACTAACACTGGTTTTACTATCTGTCTTATTTTGCTCTGGGGCAGGCCTACAATTAAATAACTGAAAATCCAAGGCACCTATAGTACCTTGTGGGAAACAAAACAAACGAGAAACTTGATCAAAATGGTTGAACTGAAAAGACTGTGTTTATTGGTGATTCAAATGCACCAGATTCCATTTAAGCCTCTTCCCATGTATTCATTTAATTTGCACAAAGGTACTACGAGTATTATCTACTATAATATTATAACTTCCTCCAAGGTCAGAAAAATGAAGCACAGAGATATTAGGTAACTTGCCCAGGGTTGCTCACACACCTAGAGGGCAGCAAAGTTGAAATCCCTGATTTTTGAGTCTGTGCCCATACTGTCTTTCCAGAATGATGGAAGATGATGATGATGATGATGAAGCAAAGGAAGGTAAAGCGGTGTACTACCTGGCCCTGGCCTGGTAGCTCAATTGGTTAGAGCACCATTCCCATATGCCAAGGCTGTGAGTTCGACCTATGATCAGGACACATACAAAAATCAACCAATCAACGCACAAATATGTGGAAAAACAAATTCTCTCTCTCTGAAATCAGCAAATTAAAAAGAAAAGAGTTATAAATAAAAGAAGAAGCCTACTACCTGGGCATGACAGTATCTTCACTGTATGAGTTATTGTCACAAAATATTTTTCAAATATTAAGCTAAATATTTGAAAAAGGTCTGGAGTCTGGTTAGCTAGCTAGAGTGAGTCATTTGATAGCTTAAAATTGCACACAGAGCTTCTGTTAAGACAACTTCTCAGCCCTCTGAAAGGTAAACTAGTTTTTGTCAACTTGATTCATTCCCAAAATGAGAAAGAACTCCAGCAGTCTTTGTCTTAACTGGACATCTGCTGGGGAAGAGCTGAACCAGCAGGGACTTTGAGGGCATCCTGGCTCCATCACTTACTAATTTGTCACCTTGAGCAAGTCATTTGAGTCTCTTGGATTCACTAGAAACTGGATTATTACGACAACTCCACCCCACCCCCACACACATACACAGAGGGAATGCAGTGAAAGCATAAGGTAAACGGTTAGGAGCTGTACAGGTGTTATCCTCGCCCTGATGGCAAGGGGAGCAGGAGATGGCAGGCCCAGCTCCTCCTCTCCACCACTCCTCATAAAAGGAAAACTAGGGGGCAACCAGCGCGATGAAGGGTGGATGAGAGGAAAGGGGAGGAGAGGGAAGGACTTGCTGTGTCGACCTCTCCCTCTCGATGCCCGGGGCCGACGGCAGAAGTCTCCCTAAGGGGCTGTTACCTCGGTGGCGGCAGCAGGCTCGGGAAACGCTGCCACTGGTTCCTCTCCGCCGCCAGCAGCAGCAGTGACACTGCAGAAGCCGCAGCCATGTCTCCGCGGCCTTGCAGCTCTCAAGACTCGTAAGCGCTCTCCAGCAGCATCTCACACGCCCCGAACAAAGCCTTGGCCCTGCTCCGCAAGCTTTCGGTCCTCTGCCGGCCACCGTCTAGGTCAAAACCTTGCAAGGAGGGGCTGATCTCAGTGTGGTGGGCGTCTCCCCAAAAACCAATAAAAAAAAAACAGAGCAGAGGACGGTGCAGTGATTGGCCAATCAGGCCGCGTGCCCGCCGAGGTGTGGTCCCGACCTTTTCCGCCTAGGGAGGTCCGCGCTTACTCGCGGAGGAGTTGCCTACCTCCCTAGGTCTTTGAGACGCGGGTTTGGAGTGGCTTTTTCTTCCACTGCCTGGGGACTTCCCCTTACGTTAGGCCGTCAGGTGTAACTTTCCAGGTGATTGTTATCGTTAAAGCTGCAGAAAAGCAGCAAAGGAGTCACATGGGGTGGACAGCAGGAGACAAAATTCTTTCGCGTTCTCAAAAAATGAAGAAAAAGCCTAAAATAAAATAAATAGCTAAACTAAAAAATGTAAAATTACCTGAGCTTTTGAAAACGTGTCTTAATTGCCTATTAGGGGAAAAAAAGGAAGTCAAAATCGAAAGTGCAGAATATCTAGAAAATAAAGATACTGAAAGGACTACATGTAGATGCTTATTTGATTTAGCAGGGCTCAAGAAAATTCACAGTGAAAGTAAGGGTTGCAAAACATACAAAAATAAACATAAGGAAAGCAGAATAGAAAAATTAGTAAAGATAAAGCAAATAAATGAATTATGAAAAGTAGTATCAAAGGAATAATAACTCTGGTGGGTACTGATAAAATAGATGGTTAACTAACCTAATTAGAAGAAAGCAGGGGTGGAGGTGAGGTAAGTGGGTGAACACTTGCCATAATTAAACATAAGTTGGAAAAAATCTAGAAAAATTACAGATTTGTAAGAGCCCACCTTTGCTCAACTTTAAGCAAATAAACTTGAAAACCTGAATGAAATGGATGATGATACAAGAAAATGCAATTTACCAAAACGGATCCTAGAAGAGGTAGAAAGCTAATCAAACAATTACTGTGGAGGAACTAGAGCGTATTATTAACAAAGACCCATTCTTCCTAAAGCAGATGGCCCACCTCCTCTCACAAGGAAATCCCGCCCACGTGGCAAAGAATAGTTGACTCCAGTGCGTTTCTTCTGTCCCAGAACACAGGGAAAACTTCGTCTTTCTAAATCTTTCTACGAAGTAAACGTAACATTGATACCAAAATTTAACAAAGGTATGCACACACACATACCACGTAGTCAAATTTTACTTATGAATATCAACAGAAAGATCTAACGTACAGCAGAGTGACTGTAGTTTAGAATACTGTATGGTATACTTGACATTTGCTAAGAGAAGTAAATGTTAAGTGTTCTCCCACATACACACAAAAGGTAACCCTGCGAGGTGATGGTGTAACTTGATGGTGGAAATCTTTTCACAATGTATGTACCAAATCATCACATTGCACACTTTAAATATATACAATTTTATGTTTATACCTCCTTAAGCCTGGAGGGAGGAACTAAAAAGTATAATGAAAAAACAAGACTCGAGGGCGTGCCTGGAGGCAGGCGGCAACGGAGCTCCCTGATCGCGGAGTGTTGAACTCTTCTCCCCTTCCCGTTACCGCCAGTCCCTACGCCCCCCTGTGCCCCCCACAGCCTTCTCGGTCCGCCCGCCCTCCTGCTGCTGGTGATGTCCCTGGAGCTTGGTAGGGTGCGGAGCTTGAGAGGTGGAGTCCAGCAGGAGCTGCGAGTCTCACTCACCCCGTGGTGGGGAGGGCGTCCGTGGCTACAACCAGTAAGGGCAACAATCGGGGAGTCCAGAGTATCTGAGGCCGCTATGCAGAAAGGTTCACTTTGATAAGAAGCTGCATGGCTCAGTGGTCATGGTCACCCAGGAAAGTGACAGCAGCTTTCTGGTCAAGGTTGGCTTCCTTAAGATCCTGCGCAGTTATGAAATTACCTTAACTCTGCCCTCTGTGCACAGGCTGAGCAAGGACGTTCAAGAGGCGCCCGTTTCCAGCCTGCATCCCAGTTTCCCACTATCGTGCCTTTCCCGGAAGGTTCAGCGTCAAATGCCAGTTTAAGGCACGCACGCACGGAAGGCGTCCTCAAGAGAAGGTGCTCCTAGCCTGTGAAGGTGGTGCAGGCGCCTGTGTTTGAGTGGTGCGGCATGCACCGTGGACCGGCACGTTGGCACACTCACGCTTGCTGGAGGGCGTCAAGTGCATGGGTGCTGAGTTAGAATACCACTCAACTGGCGCAGCTTCAACTGAGACCCACACCCCTCGGCCCACCTCCCGGTCCTTCAGCCTTAACCTCCACCTCATTTCCCCAAACGCTGTGCTGTGTGAAGGTGCGGCTTCCTCATCCTTCCCCCTCAATCCCGTAGGCGTGGGGGTGGAGGGTCTAGCGGCCTCCAAGTGGGGGCCTAGCCCATGCTTCACCTCTGTCTTCACTGCAGCTGCCTCCCTGCCTCTCCTATGTCCTCCTCTTTCCACTTCCTCCTTTGCATGTGCCTCAGTCTCCTGCAGGAAGACATGGTTGAGCCTCCAAGAATGTGATCTGAGTAGGGCAGGAGATAGGGAAGGACCTGGGATGGGTTCTACCCACCTGACAGCAAGGCAGAGGAGCTCCAGCCTGGGCCTGGGAGAGGTGGAAGCTGGCTCTTTGATGTGGTCGCCCCTATTACTGGGGCTGCAGCCCATTCTAGCCAACCCCCTCCCTCTTTCCCACCGCTGTCCACAGTGAGTAGGAGGGAGGTACAGTTCCCATTCCCTACCCACCCCCAGGGTTTGGGTTACTTGCTTTTTAAAACATTTATTTATTTTAATTGTATTGTTGTTTTATTACATCCATCCCCTTCTTCCTTCCCTCTGCCCGGTTACTTGCTTTTTAAATGACTGGTTGGTATAAAACCCTAGAGAAATAAAACTTGGAATGGAAAAAAACAAAAAGAAAAAAAAACCCCGAAAATAATATGAAGAGTTGAAAGAATAGGAAACAAATAAATATAAAAGGCACTTAACCTCATACCAAATCAGAGAAATACAAATTAAAGTTATAATAACATACCATACTTCACCTATAGCATTAGCAAATATCTATCTCACCACACAATGAAATGAGTGAGGGGTGTGAGAATATTATGCTTTATTGTTTTGAGTAAAAATAGGCACAACCATTATGCAGATACTTTGGCAATATTTATCAAAATTGCAAACCCACAGACTCCGATGCCACAAAACTAGTTTTTGAAATTCACCTAAATATACAGTGAGATGCTCGAAATAATGTTTGATTAAGGAAATTTATTGTACTATTGTTGGAAATAGACTGATTAAAAGAGACTGTATATATATGTATATATACTATGTAGCCGCTAAAAAAGAAGAATGAGACATCACTATATGTACTCATATTAATATTTATTGATAAATGAAAAAAGCAATGGCAGAAGTATGGTCATTATTTCACTGTTTGTATAAAAATAGGAGAAAGAAAATACACATATGCTTACGTATGTTGAGATGTCCTCTGAGATCGAAGAGTTGATGGCTCCATGACAGGGATAGGATGGAGATTAACTTTTTATTACATACATTTTGCATCTTTTAAAAAATATTTTATTTATTTATTTTTAGAAAGAGCAGAAAGGAGGGAGAAAGAGAAGGAGAGAAACATCAGTGTGTGGGTGCCTCTCGTGCACCCCCAAGAAACCTACCTGGCTCTGTGTTGCCTTCTTTGTGGAAAGGATGGAAGATACAAAACATTGTATTTAATTTTGAAAAGGCTATCTGGCCTGCCCCTGAGCCCCCTGAGTCACTAAACACTTCACTGAAGTAGTCAATCCCTGAATCTTTATAGGATTTGTCTCCTACCTTCTGGAATACGTGTCTCACCAAGGCCTCCTGCATACTGACCACTTTGTACTTATCCTGTTGAATAAGCATAATGTGGTGCTATGTGATGTCCCATGGAATAGCTGTGTGGATGAGATTCCTTTGGATTATACTTGTATCATGGTAGAAGACAGGAGCATTAATATATCCCTGAGGCCAAGCTGTAAGTGAATATTTTAGAGCCATGGGCCAACAAGCAACCTTTGTGAACCATCAAGACAGCCCAGAACAAGCCCTGGCTGGTAGCACAGTGGTTAAGGTGCCAGCCTGCGAACCCAAAGGTCGCAGGTTCGATTCCCCAGCCAGGGCATGTAACCAGGTTGCAAACCAGGTCTCCAGTCAGGTCCGTGCCTGGAGGCAGGTGAAAAGCAACCATACATTGATGTCTCTCTCCCTCTCTGCCTCTCTCCCTTCCCCTCTTTCTAAAAATAATGAAATAAAAATCTTCAAAAAAAAAAAAAAGTGGCTATTCAGTGGACTGTTGGCAGCAAGGACTGAGAAGTTGTTCTCCTAGGGAAGTGCTACACATGGGGCAGAGTTGGAAGCAGGCTAGAAAGGACCCTGCTCTTACTAATAGATTCTTACTAATCATTGTTCTTTGTGACGGACCAGCCGTCCCTGGATTACGCACCGGGTTTGGACGGCGGAGGGCGCAAGAAAAAGAGAAGAGACAAAGTTGGGGTCGGGAGGCTCGCCCAAGCCACGAGTCCCATTTATTAATCACACTAAGCTTATATGCAGGTATTACTGGCGCCTGCTCAACTGAAACCAGGAAGCTAAGCTAGCTGCAGAGAACAAGGCATGGCACACTCTCTGCTTTCCATGCTTCATGGGCTACGGGGTAAACACACTGGGCTGACTCCCTATACACGGTGTCCATTCTGGGTCCACCTGGCACTAGGGCTGGCCTTGCCAAACACCCGCTTCTGCCAGCTGGGCCTTGCCAAGCAGACTAGCAGTCCCTAACAGTTCTTAGTGTTCATACTAGAATTTATTTACCCAAGTTTCCCCAAAATATAAGCCATCTCGACAATGAACCCAGAACCATCAGCCTTCAAGATGGTTCTCCTTGATTTTTGCCTCTCCTGGTACTTACACCCTTGTGTAGTACCCTCCCACAGTGTACTAGGGGTGGTTGGTGCAATGAATAGATAACAGAAGTGATGGTATGTCATTCCCGTGATAAGGTGGTCAGTCTCTCTCAGATCATTCACTCTGGGAAAAGCCAGCTGTCATGTTGTGAGCCCCACTGTGGGTATGCCACGTGATGTAAACTTGGAAGCAGATACATTATTCGCAGTTGAACCTTCAGAAGACTGTAGCTCTGGTCAACAGTTTAACTGCCACCCAGTAAGATACCCTAAGCCAGAATCACCCAGTTAAACTGCTTCCAGATTTCTGACTCTCAGAAACTCTGTGAAATAATAGATGTTTGTTGTTCTAAACTGCTAAGGTTTAGGGTTATTTTTTACACAGCTAAAATAACTAATAGAGGGCATCTTATTTGTCTCAGCCCCTACAAGAGTGTTTGTCATTTTGTAATCCTTAATTAATGTTTGAATGAGTGAATTAGGACATCACTCAAGTGAACCAGTAACTCAATCAGTTAGTCTGAACTAAGAGTTGAAAGATTTAATTTGTAACTTTAATGTGGTTTAGCATCCCAGAAATTAAGTTTCTCTCAAGTAGGTCTTTCTAACCTGGTGATAATATGGCAATGGAAAAAGAACAAAGATTATTTATAGAAAGATGGTTTAAAGTGATAATCTCCATATTAAAGACCAACCACTAAGATTATAAACAAAAATTTTTATACAGCAAAAACTGAATTCCAAGAAATAATTTAACCTACAAGATAGGTTTTATTATAAAAACTTTTAATACAATTTAATATTCTAAAAAGACTAAAGTCAGGCCTTACCAATCCTATTGACTCATAAGAGAGTAAGTCAGAAAAGTCAATTTATATCCTGGGGTGACTTGAATTATTCTTTTACTAAAGAATGCTAGAGGCATGTGGTCTTTTCTTTCTTTCTTTCTTTCTTTCTTTCTTTCTTTCTTTCTTTCTTTCTTTTAAAGATCCTTTTATTTACTTTCAGAGAGAGGGGAATGGAGAGAGGCAGAGAGGGAGAGAAACATTAATGTATGGTTGTCTTTCACCTGCCTCCAGCTACAGACCTGGCTGGAGACCTGTTTGCAACCTGGTTATGTGCCATGGCTGGGGAATCGAACCAGCAACATTTGGGTTTGCAGGCCGGCACCTATCCACTGAACCACACTAGCCATGGTCTTTACTCAGTTCCTTTCTTTCACAGTAAAAACAAGCATGGAAATTATCTTTGGGCAGGCTACTCTATAGAATAAAGTGAACTAGAATAGGAAATGTGGTTATTAATGGTGCAAGGGATGCAAGTTGCCACTAAAGGGAGATCTACTTCAAGAAAGAAACGTTGGTTAGCAGAAAATTACTGTTTAAACGCACACACACACACACATCCCTTGAGTTTACCTCATTTCTTCATCTTTAGAGCCACAGCTCAAAGATCCCATTAAAATGACAAACTCACCAATGTCTTACAGAGCCCCTCCATCTTCTTTAAGGGAGCAGGGAACTTAAAGAGAGGCCACTTTATCACCTGCCAAGTCCTCCCTTAATCTCCCTCATCTATCATGATTCCAGATCAATCTATTTCCTATGTAAAAATGACCAAGTCAGTGTGAGGCTTTGGGCAGCACTTAGTACCCCTTGCTCTTGTAGGCAACTTGGTGTAGTGAAAAGACCAGAGACTTTGCTGCCGTTCCAAAGGGAAGTCAAATTCTGCTTCTGCCACTTGTTAGCTACATGATTAACTTTGTTAACTCTGAGTTTACTCATCTATGACCTGTGAGAATTAAGCAGTGTAAATTATATAATTAAATTATGTAAACTACTTAGCCTGGGATCTGGCACATAATTCAGGGTCATTATTGTTGTTTCTTGCTTATTATTTAATTCTGTTGTCCATAGCCCCCCAGTTCTTAGCTTTTAGTGATTCTGAAGGAGGAGTCATACAGATAAAAAAATAAAAGCTGATTTGTTCCTCTTGTTAGTGTCAGATCAAAAACCTAGGCTACAACTGTGATATATTGTTCTTTGTTATAATGAAAAAAAAAAAAAGTTTGATGTGAAAAGGAGTTAGTAGACTGTCAGGCATGTTCATCATATAAAACATGAATATTAAAGGATTGTAATACTATTTTAATAGACAAAGCACAGGCACTTTTTAAAGTGGAAAAGATAAAGGATAAAATCAAATCCCTAATGTGAACACAGGTAGTGTTAACTACATTTGATACTTTGATTTATTAATTAGAAGCATATCCCATTTTATATAAATTATGTTAACTTAATATAACTCAAATGTTGACTTTGGTTATTTTGAAGGAACATAGAAAAGACTCATTAAATAGCTCACTAGATCTTACATACAAAAAATAAAATCAGAAGATATTCTGCTTGAACTTAAATCAGAAATGACTTGTTTTTTGTGAAAGGTGGTTTTACATAGTTGGAAGGACCCACACTCTAAGGGAAGTCCTCAATGCCCTGGAAACAATGAAAGAATTCTCTAAGTGCCATTATTTTCTTTTCCCCTGCGCACCAATTAGATTCTCTGATATCCAGATGATTCACGCCTTAGGCGGATTCCATAGACAATCAAACCCAGAGCGCAGAGACCCAGCAAGCAGGCCCCAATCACAGGAAGCACAATTGTGTAGTCAGACGAACACTCGTCCACTAAGAGAAAAAACAAATACAATACAGGGGGTAAGGTTTGATGAGAACACACTGGAAAGCAGGCTAAAGTAGGAAGAAGTCAAACCTGGGCTAGACTTTTAATTCCACCACTAACTGTGAACTTGGGTAGCTTATTTAACTTTGCAATTTCCTCTTTTACAAAGTAAGCGAATAATATAGAAGATTGTTGGTGAATTAAATAAGATAACCTTATCTTCTCAGCAATATATCTTTATTTATTTAAAAGATTTTATTTATTATTTTCAGAGAAGAGAAGAGGGAGAGAGGGAGAGAGGCAGAGAGGAGAGAGATATCAATGTATGTTTGCCTTTCACCTGCCTCCAGCTACAGACCTGGCTGGAGACCTGGTTTGCAACCTGGTTATTTGCCCTGGCTAGGAATTGAACCAGTGATCTTTGGGTTCGCAAGCCAGCACCTATCCAATGAGCCACCAGCTATGGCCCAGCAATAGATATTTAATAAGAATAGCTCAAATTTCTTCCAGGTGTGTTCTCTGCAAAGTGTGATAGGTTGACATAAAGGAGATTGTATTACTAGACTGACTGCACATGATCTCATAAAAGCATGTAATGTTTATTCACTTTACAAAACATTTCTTGTCACATTTAAACTTTTTTATTGCTTTTAGTGAGCTAAAAAATTAGAAAATAAACTTAATTATTTATTAGAGCTTAAAAATAAAAGTTTATAAATTAGTCAAAACTTTTTTTTCCTTTATTCCATTAGAGAGTACTTAATTCAGTTCATTTAAAATGTAATCAGTCTCTGCAGCAGAAAGACTGAGGACCTGGGGATAAACCCAAGCTTGACTGCATAAAAATAAATAAGAGAAGAAGATCTATATTTTAT
Organism: Noctilio leporinus; assembly: GCA_004026585.1. Taxonomy (NCBI): domain Eukaryota; kingdom Metazoa; phylum Chordata; class Mammalia; order Chiroptera; family Noctilionidae; genus Noctilio; species Noctilio leporinus. The sequence goes on along the minus strand of PVIW01002709.1, from coordinate 144,943 downwards.
TAAAGGGTAAATAAGAGGATATATCCATGAGGTCCTTGCATGAACCAATATTGAAATGAAGTAAGGATCACCATTACCCAATTTTCATCTTAAGAAAAAAAAAATCAGGAGGAGCTGGGTAGAGGGAATGGTAATTAGGGACTCCAGAAAAACACCCAAATCTGTATAAGACAGAAACTGTGCTTGTTACACAATATTTGATTTGGCAGTGGCCAATATTTACATAGCTATAATAAAATACATTGTATTGACTTAATAATAGAGAGATAATCATAAAAGGAGCTGTATAAAAGAATTACATTTTTTTAAAAATAGTTTTAAATAAAAGTTGTCAATTGATTTTTAGTGAGAGAGAGAAATATCAATTTGTTGTTCCACTTATTCATGTATTCATTCATTGGTCGATTCCTGTATGTGCCCAGGAATTGAACCTATAACCTTTGTGTATTGGGATGATGCTTTAAACCAACTGAGCTACTGGGCCAGGGCCCAAGAGGATTAAAATCTTTATCTGCCTTAACAAGAAGTTTAAGATTTTATTTATTTATTTTTAGAGAGAGGGGAAATGAGGGGGACAGAGAGGGAAAGAAATATGAATCTGTGGTTGCCTCTTGCCCATGCCCCCAACTGGGGACCTGGCCCAGCAACTCAGGCATGTGCCCTGACTGGGAATCAAATGAGCAGCCCTTTGGCTTTTAGACTCAATCCACTGAGCCACACCAGCTAGGGTATGCCTTAGCAAGAAGTTTAAAGGTGATAAATTAAGAAATTGTAAAAGAAACTTTTAAAATATACTTTTTAAAATATGAAATAGTTACCATGAGCAATGTCAAAGTTAGTTAAAAGTGCTTTATCTTTTAGAGGAAGGACAGGAAAATGTTGTTTTTCATGATAAGCCTTTTAGTAGTACATGATAGTTTTGTTATTTATATATATATTTTTATTATTAGATATATTTCTTAGATAAAAAAAAAATCACTGACCAGTTAAGAAGTTAAAATGATTTGTAAAAAACACAGAGAAGTTAAAACAAAAGGAAACCACATACTTATTGATCCAGTAATCCCACTACCAGAAATTTATACTGAAAATATATTCACATAAGTACATAAAAATATGTTACAATAATCTGCATTTAAAAAAAAAAGATTTTATTTGTTATTTTTAGAGAGAAGGGAAGGGAGAGATACAGAGAGGGAGGGAGACATCAATGTGTGGTTGCCTTTCACCTGCCTCCAGCTACAGACCTGGCTGTAGACCTGGTTATGTGCCCTGGCTGGGAATCGAACCAGCAACCTTTGGGTTCACAGGCCAACACTTTACCCACTGTGCCACCAGCCAGGGCATAAACTGCATTTTATGAGAGCAAAATGAACAAACTAAATATTCATAAAATTTTTAAATGGTACAATCATACAGTAGAGTATAACAGAGCCATTTTTTAAAGTGTGGCCAATCTCAATGCTTTTTGGAGGGTACACTGTGCTCTTTCAATTTGTAACTTCAATTATTGATTTCTAGGAAAATCTCTTAAACCATCAAATATGTCTTCATTCTAATTTTGAGTGGTTTACTTCAAGGGCACCTATTATCCTTATGTTAAATGGATGTTTCTCTCTCTCCCTTCTCTTCTCTTTAAAATATAGCTATTTGTAAATACTTACTTTGATCATAAACCTTTAGTCTATATTCTCTTCCAAAGCATTCATATGCCAGGGTCATTTTATTTATTTGTTTTTAGAGAGAGGGAAAGGGAGAAAAATTGAGAGGGAGAGAAACATCAACCAGTTGCCTCTTGTGTGTACCCAGACTGGGACCAAACCTGAAACCCAGGCATGTGCCCTGACCAAGAATGAACTGGCAACCTTTTGCTTTGTGAGATGATGCCCAACTAACTGAGCCACACTGGTTAGGGCATGAGCTACATATTTGGATTCTACTTTTTCCCCTATGCCTTGGAAACTATTAGCTAATAAGTAAGGAAAGTTACGTGAGGGAAATTCTTGTCACTATTTTAACTCCAATTTTTCATTTCATATATTTCTGTAGTACTTTACAACTGTAAAAATTATCTACATGTATCACTTTTGTTTCTACATTTTTCTTAAAAATTAAGAATTAGTACAGAAAAATGAATTATCACTATTTTAAACAATTGATTCTATGAGACAAATGAAAATTCAGGCATTAATTTATATACAAAGTTTGTATTGTATGCAATGTATATGTAATTCTTTAAAGACAACGTTATGATTGTGAAGACCTAGAAACAATATAAATTCTCAATAAAAAAGACTAGTTAAGAAAGTTATTGTGTTAAATTGATAACATATTCATGATGGCAACCATAACAATGATGCTTTGCAGCTTTAATAGCAAAAGATGGGCAGAACTGAGAGCAATAGGCATCCAGGCATTTATTTACTAGTCATTCAGATGAAACTGTTGCTCTCTTTAGTTGCTAGAATGTCAACTCAAAATAATTTTAAAGGTAGTTGGTTTGGCTGGTAGATAACAGGAGTCTAAGCAGCACACATCACCCCAGAGAACTCATTGAAGATGGTAGGAAGGAAAATGAAACTTCAGTGAACCAGCTTATCTCTCCCTCTCTGCTTGATCTGAATTCCATTTGTTTTTCCATCAGCTGTGGGAGAAGTTCTGACACTAGGGATGAACCTTCCTTTGCTCCTTCTACAGGCTGGTCAGTGGCAGTGCGAAGAAACAGCTCATGCCTGCACCAGAGAACCTTCAAGGACACTTGAGGCGGAACTGGAAGCAGGAGTAGGACAGGGGGTACAAGGAGAGAGATGGCATCTCTCCAAAGTCAAGCCTTTGATGTTAAACCTGCATCACTTTGGGGAACACCAAGTCCTTACATCCCAGATTTTTATTAACAGCTCCTGTTCTAAAGAGGAGACAGGAATTTCCTGGCACTTCGAGATGGTGCCAGGACTGGAAGCCTCCTTGAAGCCACTGTGTGTCTCCCACCCACTGCCTCAATTCTGCAAAGTGGAGAGAGCTCAAATACCTCAAGGGAAGGCCAGTACATGTCCTAGGTAAACAGTAGCTATAGAGTTGTTGCCAACTTTCATAAACTCGCTATTAAAAATAATGAATGGCACCTTTGGCAAATGTGGAAAAACAAGAAACTTCCTATTAGTAAAAGTGGTTAACACTCAGAAGTCCATGACTGTTCTCTTTCTCGGAAATAAAAATCCCAATTCTCCCATTTAAACAGTCAGTGTAATAGAGAACCATCAATAACATTCTGAGCCTCATTTTAATAGAATTTTTCCTCCAGATGCCAATCATCCTTCCCAATCAGGAATTCCCTGGTTTATAAATTTTTTGGTAAATGTTTGCTAAAAGGGGTAAGTGGGTTATAATCTGAGTAGATCTACCTTTTCTGCTGGCCAATTCTGATTCTTTTGCTGCTTTGCCTACTCCCTTCCCACAATGGCTCAAATAACAAATTCTCAGAGGGACTACCATCAAGGAAAAATAGAGACAAGATTGAAGAAAAAAAATGTGTTAAGAAGGCAGGCAACAAATGAAGGTGAAGGAATGGAAGAACTAAGTTATTGGCTTCTTTTGTTTGCCAAGATCTTTGGTACGTGCTTTACATTGAAAAAATGAAATGTTGGAAAGTTTCCTAGTTTTTAACTAATCATACATTACAGTAGTGCAAAATATGTCTTTAAAAAAATAACAGTCTAGGAAGATCATGTAATTTAAGTCCATCAAAATTTGGGCATAATCTAGTAGTTTAAAATCATTTTAGAATCTATTTTGAAATGGGTTCTTTTTTTTTAATGACTGCATATTGAGCGTCTTAAAAATAAGAAAAAATCAGTGCAATTTGAAAATGTCTTTCCTACAATTCTCCCTTCGGGTGTTTGCTTTGTCTTCACAAGCACCCTACTCGTGGCCCTGCCCCTTGTTCCTCTGATTCACAGCCAGCCCCTATTATCTGGTGTGCAGGATGGATTGCAAGCCCATGTGGCAGGGCTTCCCAACACTGAAAGGAGAAAGTGGAGGGACTATGTTTCAACCAGCTTTTGGATTAGCCGGGTTTCCTAACAGATTGTGAGGATGGGACAGGCGGCTAGAAAAGTTGATCCCTTTGCTTGAAGCTGAATCTGAAGCCAGGATCCAGAAGGTTTAACCTTGCATGTTCTGGAGAAGCTGGGGCTTTACATACGTTCATATCCTCTACTGGGCCTCTTTCTGGCCACCAGGCATGCTGTTAGCAAAATGACAAGCAGTACTGCGATACTCAGGCCAACAGCCACAGGGATTTCTCTCCTGTTTCTGTCACTGAAGCATTCATCTTCTGTAATTGAAGTCAGAATAACAGGTGTTACAGGGTGGCCGCAAGCTGGGAATGGAGCCTGCCCAGGCCTGCTTCAGCTTCCCAGAGCAGGAAACCAAGGGAAGGAGGGAGCTGCTGGGCCTCCCCGTACTGCCTCAGACATCGCACAGATGGGTGCAGATGAGGAGGGAAGGGGTCAGCACAGTGATCTGGAATATGAGGTCCTTGGGATCACATAAGAGGTGCATGACATTGTAGATACCTAGGCCTCACACCCAAGAAAAAATGATTTGGTGGATTGAGGTGGGACCAGGTCATTCTGATCCAGCTTGGAGGCAAACCCAACTTTGAAAACATTGGTTTGGTTTAGAGGGTCAGAAGCAGAATTGTGTCTTGACTCCCAAAGTAGGGTAGCCCTGAAGCCACGGCCCCCAACTCTGGAAACAGGGACCTGCCCCAAATCACATGGCCAAAGTTTTCTATTCAAACCCTGTGCTTCTTAAAGGGGCTGCTGGGCAGCCCAGACACCTGACACTGAGAAAGCTTTTGCTAGCTCCCTGATTTTAGGGAGGAGGGGTTGAGAACATGGGAGTCAGAAGCCTACTGTTTGGAATGACCATTCTCTTTGAACCAGCCTGGCTTGACGTACACTTGAGTCATCGTGAGGGGGATGTTTTAGAAACTGAAGTTCAATTCCAGGACCTATGTAGAAAACCTTGTAACACAGTTTCCCTGGAAGTGGAAAAGTGGGGCTTTTGGGGAAAATTACCCTGGTCTGCTCCAGCCTGAACCCAAAGCAGAAGTCACATGGAGGCTAACTATGAGGAAACTGTTCGTGATTGGGAAGAAGGGGAACAACAGAGTGCATTTCTGTCTTGAATAATTTCTTTTCCCTCCGTAAGTAGGAAAGAATCTATTCTGAAGTCTTGAATTTTAGACATTACTAATACTCAGGATCTTCAAAGTAGTCTCCAAATACATCTGAGTTTACTTGCACTCACTGATTGACTTTCTGTGTGTACGTGTAAATAATTCAGAATATGTGCTTTGATCAGGCAAGGAGAATGTGCTCTGCTGCAGGTGAAGGTGTCTGGTTTTGAGGTTGGTACTAACTCATAGAGAAATGGTAGGAGGGAGGGTTGGCCAGAGAAACTTGACCCTGTAAGAGCTTTGTGGAATCATACTGTTCTAAAAAGCTCATGTGATTCTTGTCCCTTTCACAGCTTCAGACAAGAAAAAAAAAGAAAAGGAAAGAAAGCCACACATACACTTGAAACCACCCATGGGTCTTGAAGTTTATGACTGTGACATGATGAAGCCTTAACTCACCATTTCCGAAGTGGTCATCTTCAAAATCAAAGGCTTGGAGTTGGACGTTCATTGTTTTCAGTTGAAGATGGGCAGATAGCTGGATGCTCTGTTCGCTCACACACTTGAAGGAATGCCCAGTCACAGCCTCGAACATCGTCACAGTACTTTTCACCCCGTGGTAACTTTTCTCTGGAAGTGCAAAGGTGAAATACAGACATGTAAGTATCTTGGCACATACCTACTGAATCCCAGCTTTGCTGGGTGGCCCATGCACAGTTAAATGGCCTTCTCTTAGATGTGGCTTTCTGGAGCTCTGCCTTGTCCTCATTAAAAAAATTAAAAAAAAAGATATTGCATTCTTGCTCTTTGAGGACTTTTTCCGGTGCTCTGTTTGGAGTGACTGTAGACTCTTACATTTGTACATGTAAATATCCTATTGATGTACTGAATTATCTGGGTACATTACTGTATCATGTGTTATATCACAGGGTTGTCTACTACTACCACCCCTGGTAACATTACGATGATCATTACCATTGTAATTACAGTCTGTTACTCTTAGTAATGTCACCTACATGAGAATTATCATTGCTATGATGTCATACTGTGTTCAGCTGCCTCTACAACTGCTGAGCCATACTTATTGGGATCTGGATTATTCCCTCTTTCAGCTTCTGCATTAGTTTCTAGCCTCACTTCCCTTTCCCTTGCCTCTTGAGACAACACTACCCTATGACTAGCTAAAATTTGGTCCATGCCTAAGGATAACATGAGCTAATGTCTATTGGCATTCATAATACTTATTCCCAGCCTATATGAGTATACTCATCTAAGAGAGTTAATGTATATGAAAGTGAGTTGTTGACTATGACATCTTACTTACATTTTACCAGTAATCACTGACAACATCTTCTTGAACAGTATCAATATAATATGTAAAATAGACATTTCTGCACAGTTTTGTTTCTTGGTGCATTTTTTTAGTATATGTTCCTCAATAAGACAATAAGTATAAGCCAGTCAAAAGATAGAATTGCAGAAAGTAGAAGACAGGCATGAAAACTCTCAGCCCAGTGGTGCTCACTACCTATTTGTTATCTAAATCTGGGCTTTCCAGAGAAACTCCCCCACTTGCCTGCGATCATGACTTTTCTAGAAATGAACACTGTAGGAGTTCTCTCAACTTGCCCCATGATAGGCAATTATCCATACAGCAACAAAACTAAACTTTTAAAAATGTAAATCTGGAAGAAAAAAAAGAAAATTAAAATAAAGCTACAAGCACTGGATGGTGTGGCTCAGTTGATTGGCACCGGCCCTGTGAACCCAAAGGTCACTGGTTTGATTCCCAGCCAGGGCACATAACCAGGTTGCAAGCCAGGTCTCCAGCCATGTCCGTAGCTGGAGGCAGGTGAAAGGCAACCATACATTGATGTCTCTCTCTCTCTCTCTGTCCCCCTCCCTTCCTTCCTCTCTAAAAATAGTAAATAAAATCTTCTTAAAAAAAATGTAAATCTGATGTATCATTTGTCTACACCAAACCCTTCAGTGGCATTCTTTCATACTTTAGAAAAAATTCCAAAGTCTTCCCTTTGCCTTGCCCAGAAGCTCTGCCTGCCCTGCCCTGGTCTCCACCTTAGAACTGCCTGCTGCTTTGCTTACTGGCCCTGGTTGGTCTCTGAATACACCAGCAAGTTCACTCCTTAGGGCCTGTGCGTCTGTTGTTCCTGCCATCTGTAAAGAGCTCCCCCAGGCCCAGAAGCCCCCACCCCTCTCTGCTCAAACCTCACCTCTTCCAAGAGGCCTTCCTCCCCTGAGGGCTTCTCTAAGGCCCCTCCCTAGAACAACTTTCTAGTCCTCTCCACTGCACGCTGCTTGTACTCTGTTCCTAGAACTTATCACTAATCAACTGTGTCTCATAATCTAATATGTCCATTTATGGTTCTCTCCCCCCTTCTAGAATGTAAGCTCCCTAAATGCAGACACTATCTGTTTAGATAATAATGGATTTCCAATGTATTCCAGGGCTGGGCACCTAGAAGGTGCTAACAACATTTTTTTTTTTTTTTTTAATGAATGCATGATTCTAAGGATATAGAATAAACTGCACCTTCAACAATAAATCTGTCCAAAGCCACTACACCCTTTACTGCGGCTGATAATGATTTCTGACACAATGTAGTCCAACCTCCTTCATGAGCAGGTGATGTAATAAGTTCCCCCCAAATGATATAGACTGTAAGGCTACTCTCTCCACCTGTTTCTCAAAAGCAGCATCAAGGATTCAATAATTCAATAGAATGAAAAATGAACTAACCAGAAGCAGGGTCATTGCTGGTAGAACAGCCTTCTCTAGCTTCTTACCTGGATTTGAGACAGTCAGATAGGCTTCCACCTCATTGATATAATACGAGTTTCCATCCTGTAAAACATTAACATGTTCATCTTTGGGTAATCTCTGTTTTTACATTTATGACTCTGGCATAGAAACTTTGTTCAGTCAGGATTCCAGCTATACAATCATTGATATGGGGGTTTGGGGGTGTGTCAGTATGGAACCATAATTATGTTTAAATTTTTCAAAAAGGAAGTAACTAAACTACATAATACATAAATAATAAGTAACAGCTTGCCCCTGGTCCAAAATTTCTCTACTGCATACTTTCTGCTAGAGCCTGAAATTAAAATTCCACCAGTACAATTTGAGTCCCTCAACTGGATCAAGTTTCCCCCTATAAAATGTAAATACATCTGGAAGGTAGGGGGAAGGGTTGGAGGAGTATACATTAAGATTTTGTAATTAATATCTTATGGTAGGGGTCCATAAACACTCTAGGAAAAACAGTTTAGGCAAAATTTTGCCTGCATCTTCTTGGGTAGAGTATCAGGTCTAAACACATGGGTTCATGTTCCTGAAATGGTTACATGGGACCACAGAGAGTAAATCTGGAAAGAAATCTGATATCACTAGGTATCTGTATAAGAGGACTCCATGTGGTGCTCAGAAATATGAATGCTCCACATTTTATCCAGAATTTCAAATTGAATTACCTTCAGAAATTTCAAATCTAAGCATTAAAGAAATTTAACAATAATAATATTGACCACATTATAGCCCATTTGTATATTATTTGTGGATGAAATGATAATTCCTTATACAACATAAGGGTTCCAAAAATATATATTGTTTTAGGAAGGTAACTGCTATTTGACACACTGGATCTGATAATTCACTGAATTTCTTTACTACATACTGACTTTTCATTTTGTGCCAGGTACTAATAGCAGGCACATACTATGCTGTGTTGTTTTGTTTTGTTTTGTTTTTTTAAAGATTTTATTCTTTATTTTTAGAGAGAGGGGAAGCAGGTGAGGAAGAAAGGGAGAGAAACATCGATGTATAGTTGTCTTTCACCTGCCTCCAGCTGGGGACCAGGCTGGAAACTTGGCTTGCAACCTAGTTATGTGCCTTGACTGGGACTTGAACCAGAGACACTTTGACATTTGGGTTCGCAGGCCAGTGCTCAATCCACTGAGCCACACCAGCCAGGGCCCTAAGCTGTGTATTGTTTTATCTTCACAACTATGAAAGGAAATGTAGGCTCAATGACTTGCCAAGGTCATAGTCCTAATAGGTGGCAGACAGATATGACCCCAAACTGCCTGTATCCAAATAGCCTCTAACAGCCCTTACATTCACTCTAGACCAGGCATTGCTCTAAGTCTGGGGAGAAGAAGAGTAAGATCTGGCTTTTTCCTTTGACATGCTCAGTCTTAGGTCACCAAGGCTACTTTAATAAAGTGCTTGGACCATCCATTCATTTTATTTTATGATTTATTTATTTAAATCCTCACCTGAGGATATGTTCACTAATTTTTAGAGTGAGAGGAAGGGAAGGAGGGAAGAAGGGGACAGGGGAAGAGAGAGGGAGGAAGGGAAGGAGGAAGGGAGGGAGGGAAGAAGGGAGGGAAGGAAGGAGGGAGGGGAGGGAGAGAGAGAGAGAGAGAGAGAGAGAGAGAGAGGTTGGTTTTCTCCCTTATGTTCTCCTACTGGTGATCAAACCTGCAACCTAGGACTGGGAATTGAACCCACAAAACTCCAACTGAGCCACCCTGCCAGGGTGAATTATCCATTCATTTTAAAGAAAAACATCTGTGATCCAGTCCATTCTTGGGTTGCTTGCACATACTGTTTACTCAGAATTTTATTTGGGTTCCCATTTAGCACAAGAGATACCTACATCCACTTCAGTGCCCAGAGCCACTCCTACAATACCCCTTCATCCTGAGGGCAGAGAGTATCCATTGGTAGCTGTTAAGTGGGACAGTGACAGAGCATGACTTTGTGGCAATTGCTTGGCTGCAGTGTAAGATTGATTTAAGGAGCGGCAGGGAGAGTGATGAGGTCAGCTCTGAGCCCCATGACAGAACTCCTGGAATCTCCCCTTTCCTGAGGCACTCCCTTGATCTGTCCTCACAGGAAGAAAGGATGTTTCATATTTCTATAAAGGTTTCATAGTTTCCTAAGTGTATGCTTTCACCTACATTGTGTCCTTTGACCCTTACAACAACCCCTTGAGATTATTAGCCTATTTGATGGGTGACAACAAGAGGTGCAGTGAAGTGCAGCATCTACCTCTGGTTGTTTTAAGGTCATGCTTAGTACATTCACATAGGTTAGCCAGGTTAACCATCACAGCCACCAAAAAATAGGTATTGCTTAGCCCTGTTATACAGGACGGGAAACAGACTCAGAGTGAGCGCCTGTCCATGGCCACATGGCCATGATATGGAGAATTTAAGTCTTGACTGAACAATAGTATCAAGTGACAGTTTAGGAGGCAGATTTTTCTCTATGTTTCTGTCACTATTTTTTAATTGAAAAAAATTACAAATTATTGTCCATGACTTGAAAGTTGGAACTATAGCCTATATTTCTTCTTTCCCCCCATAATGTCTAGCTCAGTGTTGAGGATGGACTAGATGCTCTGTGAATTCTTACTGATAAACTGGTTGATAAATAAGGCTTGCTAATTATCATCCATTTATCATTCTACAACTTGCTCTTCATTTGTAACATCTATGACATCATAACTAACATATACTCCTGTTTTCCAAAGCTCTCCTTTTCACTGGAGCACTGGTACACAACCAGGTTAACTGTTGCCTCCAGAGGACATTTGTCAATGTCTGGACACATGTTGCCGCTGCTAGGGTTGGCATCTAGTCAGTAGAGGCCAGGGATGCTATTCAACATCCCACAAGGCACAACAAGTTCTCTTTTTCAATGCGGATTTCTTCAGAAGGACTAAGGCCAGTGGGACTCTCTTCACTTTCCTCTTTTTTTTTTTTTTTTTTTA
>PVIW01002709.1:0-133860 GCA_004026585.1 Noctilio leporinus | reverse complement strand
GTAAGGTGAATTTGGGGGTAAGACTCAAAGCCACTACAGCAACACTTGGATTGAGAGTGGCTCCTTCCTGAAGGAGGGGGGAGGCTGGGAGGGCATGGGGAGGCCCTGCTGGTCCGCCTAGCTCCTCCTGGGCACTCATTTCCAGCCCACACCTCTAGAGGTGCAGAGGACTTCCAGAAAGGCCGAAATTCAGCCTTTGGGTGGAGTTTGATCATGGGGCATCAGGAGACAAGAAAGTATCAAAAAGAGAAGTTGAGGGCACCAAGGAAACTCCCGCTGACCATTCTGCCTACAGCCTGGCAGCAGTGGCTATGGTGAGCTGCCATCAGGTGCTGGAGATTGGCATGCTTCCCTCAGGCTGTCACCCACACAAATGGCAGGCTGGGTGTGATCCAGCCGTGGGCTTATACCTACATCCACTACCAGTTTACTGATGTGACTTTTAAAAATTCCCTATCACCTCTATAGTTGAACTTCAGTTGCCCAGCAATAGAGCAGTTATTCTGCCCTGAATGTTCTTCTGGTGAGAGGGATCATGTCCTTCCCATGTGGTGCTGAAAGGGTACCGCTGGCTTCTCAAGTGCATCTCTACCCTAAGGAGAGCAGTGCGTACCAGGGGGATGGAGACCAAGAGAACAGCAACAATATCAACCCCCCTTTGTCAAACAGTGTGCTAGATGGTTTACATACACCATTTCTAATCCTCCCAAGGGTCCTATTAGGTAGGTGTAATTATGTCCTTTTTATAGATGAGGAAACAGAGCCCAGCTGGTAAATACTATGGCCGAGAGTCAATCTTGGTTTGTCTGACCCTAAAGTCTATGCTCATCCTATCCAAGATCTGCTAACCATGACTTTAGGGGTCACATTAGACAGGGAAGAAGGGGATCACACAGACTTCCAGCTGCAAGGGTCCCCTTGGTACCTCTTTCTTGGCTCTTCCTTGGCCTATATTTAAAGGGTCTTTAGGGCATGAGTGGAACAACCAACATTGCTTCCCCAAGACATTTGCCCATTTCAGTCATTCCACTCACATCGTTCTGGCCACTGGACATCTACTTTCCTTGTATTGGACAATGCTCTTTACAGAAGCGATCTCTCATTTCCTTCCTCCATTTCTTAAATGACAAAATAAAGCTCAGACAGTTGAAAATTGCCTGCCCGATGTCACAAAAAGAACAAATGACAGAATCCAATTTGCAGCCAAGACTGGCCTCACGTCCATGTTCTTTCCATTCCAGTCTGCTATTTATGCCCTCCCAGGACATGGTCTGGAAAACCCAGGGCCTGGTTAGTCCCTGCATTCTGCCTGCTGTGGTTGGAAAGACCCATTCTGCCCTTTGATTTTTCTCTTAGAATAATCTCATTTCTCTGGTGTCCACCAGGAATTCCCCTGGGTCTATTCATCTCTAAACTTCCTCCTCTAGGTAGTTTATAAAGGGCACCTGTGGCCAAGTCGCCCTTAAAAGGCATCAAAGGGCTCCTGAGCTGCATGGAGAAGGCTGAAGGAGGAAGAAGGCAAACATAAAATGTTGACACTCCACACCCCTCATTCTTATCAGAGAACACCTCAAAAGGCTCTGAGGCCTGTTTCCCCTGGAACTTAAAGTGGAGTGTGGAATTGCACCACCAGGCCACAGGGCAAGGAAAAGGGGAAGCAACAGTGAAGGAGCTCAGTCCTCACCTTGGTGAATGTGAGATTCACAAATCCGCCGTGGAAATTCAGCAAAAGGTTGGAATTCTGGAAGCCGCAATTCCCAGAGGCTTGGGTTGCATTGGGGTCGATGTTAAAGTATCGCTGAGGTGAAAAAACCTAAGCCAAATAAAACAGATCAGCACATTGAGACATAGGAGAAAAGTCTAGCCAGGCTACCAGAAGCACAGACTAGTAAGTGAGTCTAAAACTCAAGGCTAGTGGTGGTTAACTTGAGAACTTCAAAGTCCCTGGATGACATCTGAATGAACATTTCCAAACTATTATGTTCAAAGGTTTTTTTAAAGGAGCTCTCCCACAGCGAGGAGATACTTGGCAGGTAGCTCATGGCAGGCATACTCCTGCTAAACTGTGTGGAATTTACCTTTTGCTAGATTACGCATGTTGTAAAATGTGTAAGAAAGGTTGGCTATGAATGTCATACACTCCTGTTTAAAATGTGGAAGTATTATCTGAGATCATAATAACCGTGCAAGAAAAAGGATGTACAGTTTGTAGGGCGATCAAATAATCTCAGCTTCACCCTCAGTCCCTCCAATCTTCTCGTTCACCTGGGTTTTCCATGTTAGCACCACAGCTGGCTAGAACCATGGAGATCATCTGCTCCAACCTCTCATTTCATGGGAAAGTTACTGAGGCTTGGAAATCATCAGGTCGGGTAGGGCCAGGCAGGGGTCAACTTGAAACTCAGTCTGTGTTGGCTAAAAGGGAGGGGTGTGCATAGTTAAATTGTTGGTGTGTAGCTTGCTCTCTCTAAGCAATCACTGTAGGTTTCTAGTTTTTTGTTGTTTTTAAGATTTTATTCCGTTTTCAGAAAGAAAGAAAGGCAAGGAGGGAGGAAGAAAGGGAGAGAAGCATCAACATACAGTTGCCTTTCACCTGCCTCCAGCTTCAGATCTGGCTAGAGACCTGGCTTGCAAACATGGCCATGCACCCTGACTGGGGAATGGAACCAGTGACCTTTGGGTTCGCAGGCCGGTGCCAATCCACTGAGCCACACCAGCCAGGGCATGGTTTCTAGTTTTATACATATTCTAAAACAGATTCACCTTTTAACGCAGCACATTGGAGAAAGGGGTGCTCAGAAGTACGTGTTTCATTAAAAGACATGGGATGCAGGCCATGCTCATTCTTGGCAAGGCACACTGTGCTCACAATAATTGAAGCTAGTGTTACAGTCCCACAGTCCCACAGCGCCAACTTACCGACTCTACATCTTGAACTATCAGCTCTATCCCCATCTCCGCTTTGATACAGAGCCTGCTTCCATTTAGCACTTGATAAATTCCAGTCTTGACTGACGATGGCTGAGGTGCGAGGGTGGGCCCAGGAGCCATGGTGGTAGGTGGGGCAGTGTGGGTGGCACTGTGTCCAGCTGTGGTTGTTCCTGGGGCATGGGAGGGTTGACTGGGCTTCTGGCTGTCTGTGCTGATGTGTGGTGAGATGGACAAAGTTGTTGGAAGGGTGGACGGGTTACTGGGTGGGACTGTCTTCTCAGTAGTGAGGCTGACAGTCGGTGGGCTGGTTCCTGTTGTACGAACTGGTGGAGTGAGGGTGGATGGCAGTGAACTGGTAGTTGCAACAGGGCCAATTGTAGCCTCAGTGCCTGGAGCAGTAGCCGTGTGTGAGTTGTTGAGTGTGGCCAGGGTTGTGATTAGAGTGTAGTTTATCAGACTGGTGGATGGGGTGCTATTTGTAGTTATCAAGGAGGCTGTTGCGAGGGTTTTTATTGTGTGTGTGGCTGAGGACTCGGAGTTCGAGGTTGTAGCAGCTATTTGAGAGGGGACATGACCACTGGTTGATCTTACAGCTGTAGTTCTGTGAGGCTCTTGGGTAGTTGGTTGAAGAAAAGAAGGTTTTGCTGTAGCCTGTATTGTTGCTGCTCTTGTGGGTCGAGAAGAGTTTGTGACTCCTGGAAACCCTGCTGCTCCTTGACTGCCATAATGCAAAGCCACTGCAAATTAGGAAACAGAAGTGTTACCACACCAACTAAGAGCTCACAAAGCCTCTCTCCTGTTCTTCATTAAATATTAACATGCATATTTTCAGATTAGGAAGGAATTTACAAGGATTTAACAATCGAGTCAAGATCACGCAAGATTCTACCCAAGGCTACAACTGTCATGGTTTACAGAGTTCTGACATGCTGCATCCAGCCCCTTGGTCTAGCTGAGGTTTGGCCCTAACACACAGGTAGGTGATCACGCTCAGCGAGGTATCTGAGTGGCGATGCCTCTTCAATCCCACTTTCCAATGTGTCTGGAGAATAACGGGGGATCAGCATGATGGGAACATAAGGAGGGTGTGGGGAAGGGGGTGGGTGGAGCAGGGAGCAGGCCTGGCAGGTCTTGGAGGCTACACTGCGTCCGCAGAGCAGGCACCCAGATGGGAGGGCAGGAGCACAGGGGCCATCTCCAAGGATAAGGAACCGAATTTCACCCCAGAACACTTTTCTTGGCATGTCCCTAGGCAGCAGAAGCTACCCCGGCTTGGTGTAGCAGGAAGGCTGTTTCTGGAATGTGTAAGGGGCAGAAGTGGGGCCCTTGGCACAATTATGCTCACAATGTCACAGTTTAATCATTTAGAAAAAAGATATAAATCTTACCTCTGTCAGTTTCCTGTGGGACTTGAGATTCAAAGAGAACCCCCAAACAGAAGGGGCTCTAGCCCTGAGGCAGGGACTGCTGGATGAGTACCCCTAAACTCAGTCTCCCCTTGTTCCTTAGTAATAGAACTGAGTTTAAGCTGAACACCTGATGCTGGAATAAAGAACCTTCAGTCCAAGTCTCCTTTCCTGTTGGGTGGGAACAGGTGACTACATTTGAGACCAAGCAATAGAAGGGGTAGGATAATGTGAGCCTTCTGGGAAGGCTGCATGAAGGGATATCAGTCACCTGTGTGGCTTCTCTGTTGCCAATCTGTTTTTCTCCGTTAACCAGCCTGCAACTTGTGTGTGATGGCTGGCGCTCCAGCAGCCATACAGAGCCATGAGAAAACCTCCCATTTGGGCAGAAGTCCCACAAAGAATGTTCTGGGTCCACAAAAATGAGCCCCTACACCAGACCTGGTCTGAATTCCTCTGGACTTGTTTTCACACAAGACAGAAATGAACATTTATCTCAATTAATTGATGTTATTTGGAACTTATCTCTTATATGCAACTGAACCTACACTTTGACCCAAACATAAATCCCCTCATTTTATTTATTTATTTAAAATGGAGGGAATTTTATTTAGTTATTTAAAGATTTTATTCATTATTTTTAGAGAGAAGGGCAGGGAGGGAGGAAGAAAGGGAGAGAAACATCAATGTATGGTGGTTGCCTTTCACCTGCCTCCTGCCTATGGACCTGGCTGGAGGCCTGGCTTGCAACCTGGTTACATGCCCTGACTGGGAATTGAACCAGCGACCTTAGGGTTTGCAGGCCAGCACCTACCCACTGAGCCACCAGCCAGGGCTTAAATCCCCTCATTTTATTAGAAAGGAATTGGAAACCAGGGATGTAGAGTGACTGGATAATGATGACCACAACTAGTTTGCCTAGAAGCTACGTCTCTCCTAGTAAAATGTCTAATGGTTTTTCATCTTCAGTTCAACAAGTGTTTCTTGAACTTCTGTGCACAGGTGCAGTAGTGTAGAGCATGGCCCACCCATGAAGCCTGACCTTGGGGATGCGTGTCTCAGGGATGCCCCTGGCAAGCTGAGTGACCCCAAGCAGTTCCTTAAGCAGCTTCAGCACCTTGGCGTGGAAAATGGGCACCTTCACATGCCTCACTCAGTTCACCCCTGAGAATCTGCCGAATTTCCTCTCAGCCTGCACTTGCACTTATTGAGCACTGATCGCGTTCCTGAATCTGCCTGTCATCTGGCAGCCGCTGAATTGTCACAGAAGGTTACGGCAAGACTGAGATTTTTGCTTCATTCGCTTGCCCTCCTAATCCTAAATGAAATGATGGCTTTCCCTTTGGCCCCTAAAAGAATGTGAAACCAATTCTGAACATGTGTCCCAAGAATAAACAGCCTGGAATAGGCCAGCTTGCCTGACCTGTCATCTAACTTTTATAACCATTTATAAACAACCTGGAATAAGGTGACTTGCCTGACCCTTCATCTAACTTTCACAACAATTTTTAAACAGCCTGGAATAGGGTGGCTTACCTGACCCTTCATCCAACTTTCACAACAATTCATAAACAGCCTTGAATAGGGCAGCTGGCCTGACCCTTCACCTCACTTTCATAACAATTTATTTTATACTCAAATGCCTCTGGGTCCCCCATTTGAGCATGTTAGCAGGGTTGTGGGGACAGAGCTAGTTCTCTTACATGTTCAATCCAGTGGTTCTAGAAGGAAATGTGAATTCACCAGCAAAACTGATAATAGCACACAAGAGGACTCAGTGTCTTAAGAGAGAAAATGCTCTTGGTGAAAACAGGGTTAGGTTGGGTGGTGTAAAATAGTCATGGAAAGCTCAGCGCTCCAGACAGCCTCTTTGATCTAAAGTGTAACAGTCATATTTAAAACCTTAGATTGCAACTTTTTGAACTGGCATGATTTTTCCGACCACATCTTATTTATCTTCATAATGCACTGTAGATCTAGTACAAACACAGTATTCCCATTTGAGAAAAACAGGAAAACCAAGACATGAGGTACTTTTAGCAGCAAGGTCTAAATCCTGGCTCACTTCTCCCTCTCTTACATACAGGGGATCTCAGGGCACCTCAGAAGGTGCCCAGAACCCATTTGAGAACCAGGGACAGAGTCACTGTCTTCTGGGGTTCACACCCACTCTGCCTAACTCACAGAAGCAAATTCACACAGTGGAAGCCCTTGAAAACCATGAAATGCAGCCACATGAGTAAGGTAATAAGGAGAGTTCCTCAGGCCAAATAGTCACAGTCTGAAGCTAGGACAGCTATCTACTGTCTGTCCTGTCTCACCTTGGTCATTGGCCCCAAAATGCATTTAAGTTTAATAGAAGCAAACACAGCAGAGACACTGTGTAAAGTCATGTGCGCCACTCACCAGCCAGGGACACGAAGAGCACCATCACTGGAGAATGCTGCCAGAGCATGACTCGGGAGCCAGAGGGACCCGGATTTGCCAAGGGCTGGAGCTGTGCTTCTGCAGCTGCTGGGCACTAATTCCAGGGCAGTCTCCCTCCTTCGCTAGTGACAGAGAACCGGTCATTTACATAATGAGAAGTAGCTGGGAGGCACTCCCCAAGAGGCCTGGCTGCCTGGGGAGGGAAACCGCAAGTGGCCCTTGAGGGGAAGTTGGCCCTTCCAGCTTTGCCTCTCCTGTTGGTAAGGGCTGCGGGTGGGAGATGGGGTGGAATGCTGTCCCACCCAGTGCACAGGGTGTCTCAGATGACTTCTCCACAGGGGTGCTGGATCCGAGGCAGCGCCAGCCCCGTCGCTCTTAGTTGGATCTCCATTTTCCTCTAAGATCTTAAGTGTGTTTCTGTAAACCCGACGATTCTTCTCAGCCAGGGGATGATGGGTCCCCCAGCCGTGAGGGTGGGCAGGAATCTGAAAACACCAGGGCCAGAGCATTGTCTGTCCCTGTGCAGCCTCACAAAACATGCGGGGCAGCCCTGCTGGATCCCTGTGGCCACCTCCCCTGGGGCCTGACCTTGTGAGGAGCAGGAGGAGGGTGAGCTTGGAGTCAGGGAGAGCTGGGTTGGAATCTGGCCCTTCGAACTCGGCCTTGGGTAACCTCTTTGTGCCTCAGTTTCTGCTGCTGTGTGATGCAGACAATAACGCCTACTCCCAGGCGGTTTTACAAACCCAAAGTTCCTGGGACGCAAAGATACTCGATGTCTTTGAAAGGCAACTTTTTTCATATCTTGTATCCTTCCTCTGAGTCTGAGGGAAGAATATACATTCAGAGCCTACAGTGTCACTATCATTAGAATGAGAACAACGCAGCACAAGGGGACATGATTCATCCCATAATAGTAGTCTGTCTTGTTAAATGTTCTGGGTGCACTTAAGAAGAACATGTGTGTTCTGTTGTTGAACCCAGTGCTCCATAAATGTTAATTTGGTTAAATTGGTTGATAGTGCTGTTTAAATATCCTATATTCATATTGATTTTCTTTGATCAGTTCTTACAAGAGAGCAATTGAATTATCTGACTAAAATTGTGCATTTGTCTCTTCTCCTTGCAGTTGTATATTTGCTTTTGTATTCTGAAGTTCTGTTATTGATGTGTGAACATTGAGGATTGGGATGTCCTCTTGATGTATAAACCACTTTGTCATTTTTAAATCTTCTTTATTTTTGGTCATATTCTTTGTTCTGAGACCCTCTTTGTTTTATATTAATATAGTCATTCTGGCTTCCTTTCGATTAGTGTTAGGATAGTACCTTTTTTAAAATCCTTTTACTCTATTTGTGTCTTGTAGGCCACAGTCATGGGGGACTGAAATGTTGGAAAAATTTTAGTTTTAGGTAATAGCTAATAAACTTAGTAATCAATGTATGTAAAAAGCTAATTTTTATTATTATTATTATTTTTTGGAACTGAAGGAATGACCTACCTTGACTCCAGGAAACCATAAGCAGTTCCACTTTTGTGCCTCAGGAGGACTGCAAACAATCAAGATGGTATCTGAGCTGTTATACCCCCGGGTGAGACAACCACTGCCCAGGACACAGATAAAGCCCTACCACCCAGGACACAAAGACCACTGCCCAGGACAGATGAAAGAATACTTCAGCTTTTATCCCATTAACTTTTCCTTGAATTCCAAACCACTTACCTACACTTTTCTTCTCCTTACTGTTAGGGACTGCTAGTCTGCTTGGCAAGTCCAGCCCTAGTGCCAGGTAGACCTAGAACGGACACCATCTATAGGGAGTCAGCCCAGTGTGCTTACCCCATAGCCCATGAAGCATGGAAAGCAGAGTGTGCCATGCCTTGTTCTCTGCAGCTAACTTAACTTCCTGGTTTCAGCTGAGCAGGTGCCAGTAATACCTGCATATAAGCTTAGTGTGATTAATAAACGGGACTCATGGCTTGGGTGAGCCTCCCGACCCCCAACTTTGTCTCTTGCATCCTCGGCCGTCCAAACCCGGTGCGTAATCCAGGGACAGCTGGTCCGTCACACCTTACAAAAAAGGGTCAGTTTGAAATGGCATTTGAGAAAGTCTAGTAGGGTATAAGCCCACCTTCTTTTCAGATTGCTGACCATCTGAATAAAGTGCCCACAAAGATTCAGTCTGGGCTCTGGCTGGTGGCACTGTGGATAGGCACTGGCCTGCGGACCTAAAGGTCACTGGTTTGATTCCCAGCCAGGGCACATAATCAGGTCTCCAGCCAGGTCCTTAGCTGGAGGCAGGTGAAAGGCAACCATACATTGATGCTTCTCTCCCTCTCTGCCTCTCTCTAAAAATAATTAATAAAATCTCTGCTTATTGGGTCTGGTAAATGCCAGGCAGCACAAACACTTGCTTTTTCAGTTTCAACAGGGTGATCTTTTACTTTAATATTCAATTTAACGATTACTCCCTTTTAATTGTGGTGTTTGCCCACGTAATTATTGATGTGGTTTTGTTTATTGTTACCATCTTGGCAACTGTTTTCTATTTTTCTATGTTCTTGGTTTCACTTCTCCTCTTTCTTGGCCAACTCTTAGATTACTTGTGTTTTAAAATTTCTATTTTATCTCATTTGTTGGCTTATTACTTGTAACCCTGTCACGTTATTTTTTGTTTTAGGGTTTATAGTATATATATATATATACACATATACACACACACACACACACATATATATATATATATCTTTAAGGTATCACCGCATACTTTCAAATAATATTATACCAGTTCACATATAATATAAAAACCTACAATGGTGCACTTCAGTTTCTTCTCCTGTCCTCTGTTCTATTGTTGCTATACATTTTAATTCTGCATGTTATAAACTCCACAACATACTGTTATTATTATTTTTTAACTTAAACAGTCAATTCTTTTGTGATGTGGGGGTTAGATCTGTATTTGTTCTGAACAATTATTTAGAAGAATTTTCACGATTGTTTTGAAGAAATAACAAACGTCTATTTAACATGAGATTCTGTACATTTATTTTGACATCTTTTGTTGAGAGACCAAAATAAACAAACAAACCAAAACAAACCATACCATATGTTCTACAGCTCAAAAATGAAATAAATCCCTAAATTTCAACTTCCACTACAATATTTATTAAGTTGGTGATATCTTACAGAAATAAGTAAGAGAAGTTTTTCCTCTAATTCCTCAAGTGTTACCTGGGCTTAGGGTTGGGCTTGTTTTTGCAAATCCATTTCTGCAATCTCCGCCCCGCCCACAGCCTGAGGGTCTTCCGGGCTGTGGGCTGGAAAGTCTCTCCAGGCACTGGTAGCAACAGTCCAGTGTTATTAGTCAGAGCTGTTAGTTGGCGGTGGGGCACGGTGTTCTGTTCTGAATCTCTCAGTTTTGCAGGTGCTGTGCCCTGGGTTTTTCGGGGTGTCACCTCCATGTTTCTGTCCCTCCCCCAGCCGTAGTCCTGGACCCAGCACATATTCCTGCCCCTCCCCTAGGACCGGTGGTTTGCTTTTAATGCTATTATTTTCTCCCAGCTGGGTTGGATGTAAGTGTTTATTGCTTTCCTCCAACAGTTGGTTCTGCTTTTGCAGGAGAGAGGATCTGAGCTATTCAGGCCTTTCCTGTATCAGCTGATACCCCCTCCTTCAGGCCTGTGCCAGAAAAGATGCTTTCTCGGGACTTAGGCTAATCTTTATAAGTGGCCAAAGAAATCATTGGAGAAAAGTCTGCCCAAGTGGATGGAAATTTCCCTTATATCTGTGGTCCCCAGGGACTCTCTTTCTCTTGCAAGCCCACCCACCCTGGGCCATTAACAATTTTAGCTGAGTCCCCCCTGCCAGTGTACAGCGGTGCTTGCCCCAGGGAAGCAAGTGTTTGTGTCTCTTCTCACTTTGGAGGTGCCTGCCTGTCTTCCCTTAGGTTGCAGGTTAGATGCTGCCTTGTGAACGCGGATCTCTCGTGGAGAATTTGCATGTTTTCTAGACTTTTCAAAGTCTTGCAAATATGGTGTTAGTACTCTTTCTAGCTTTCTACATCTTAAGCACAAGACATTATTTTTAACAGCTGCAGAGAATGTCATTGTATGCCAGGACAATACTGTATTAACCAGCTTTTTATTATCTAACGTTCTATTTGTTATCTATCATTGCTTAGCAAATGACACCAAAATTAATCAGCTTAAAATAGCAACATTAATTATCTTCTGGTCCTCTGGTAATGAGCTCATATGCATCTTCTCAGGGTTCTTCTGGCTCTGGGTCTCTCATGAGGTCTCAGCCAAGGAATCAGCTGGAGCAGAAGCCATCTGAGGCTTGACTGGGGCTGAAGAATCTGCTTCCAAGGCGGCTCATTCACACGGCTGGTGGCAAAAGGCTTCAGTCCCTGCATGTGGGGCTCCTCCCGGGCTGCTTCCGTGTCTTCTCAATGTGGCAGCTGGCTTCTCACGGTCAGTTACCCAAGAGAGGGAATGAGGGTGAAGACAAAATGCCTCTTATAGCCCAGACTGGAGAGTCTATTACCATCACTTCCACCACATTCTGTTTATTAGAGTCATTACTGTAGTCCACACCCAAAGGGAGCAGATTCAATTAGGGGATACATTTTCCCACTACTACAGGCATTTAGGTTGTCCCCTATCTTCCATTACTTGTTTTCCTATTAAAAATAACGTTATAATGAACACTTGTATCTATCTATATATCTCTGTTCATTTGTAAATCATTAAATTCCTAGAAGGTGATTTGTTGGATCAAATCATATACCTATTTTAAATTTGATAGCCATTGGAAATTGTCTCCTAAAAATCTAGTGCTAATTTACACTCTCACCAATGGTGCATTAGAGAGTATTGGTTCTCCCATAGCCTCTCCAATACTGGATATTATCAAAGTTTTAAATGTTGGACTGCTGATGATGAAAAATGATATCTCAGTGTTTTGCTTTTTAAAATAGGTTTATTAGATTTTGAATTTTTCCCTGTGTATAGTCACATCCTTTGTCTATTTCTTTTTCCATTGTTATGTTACTGATTTAAATTACATATTTTAACAATATGCATTATTATTATTATTGTTATTTTTTTTATTTTTAGAAAGAGGGGAAGAGAGGGAGGCAGAGAGGGAGAGAGACATCAATGTATGGTTGCTTTTCACCTGCCTCCAGCCACAGACCTGATTGGAGACCTGGCTTGCAACCTAGTTATGTTGCCCTGGCTGGGAATCGAACCTGCAACCTTTGGGTTCACAGGCCAGCACCTTATCCACTGTGCTACCAGCCAGGGCACAATATGCATTATTTTAAGGGCTGAGGTAAACACTGTTTTTCCACATTGCTATCCAGGGATACCAGCAACACTTTCATACATAATTTATCATTTTGTTGTTGTTGTTCAGAACTAATTTGAAATGCCTCTCTTCATACTATAAATTCTGAGATGTTTTTGGGTTCACTTCAAGATTTATATACTCTGTTCCTTTTATGTTTGTTTATTCCCCTAGTACAGTAAATCCTCACTTAATGTTAGAGATAGGTTCTTGGAAACTGCAACTTTTAGTGAAATGACATAACAAAACCAATTTTCCCATAGGCTGGTTGACATAGACAAGAGAAAGTTCCTATAACATGTTTCCAGTTACAGAAACACCACCACACTTCTAAATAAAGACCCAAAACACTTCTAATATTAAACATTAAAATAAATGTGAACTATGCCAATATTTAAGAAAAATGAATAAAAATAAGTAAGACTATTATTTTCCAACCTGTTTCTTCAGTTCAGGGTTGAAGGGCAGCTGGAGCCTATCCCAACAGCTCAAGGAGCAAGGCAGGAACCAGCGCTGGGCGAGACGCCCTTCCGTCCTCACAGGGCACACTCACACCCACACTTGCTCAGATGGGACAATTTAGACACATCAGCTCACGTGCATGTCTTTGGGATGCAGGAGGAAACAAGAGTACCTGGAGAAAACCCACACAAACGTGGGGAGAACATACAAACTCTATACAAACAATGGCCCCAGCCAGGAATTGACTTTTTTTATTTGTAGCAACATCAGTGAAACAACGTTGAATAAAACAACATTATTTGAAGACTTGCTGTGTGTGTTTTCTGGCAAATGAAAATATGATGCTACAAAGCTATAGTTTATTATTACTTTAAGAGCCACATTCAAAAGCTTACCCATAGATAAAAACTGCTAGCCAATTAAAAATGCAATTGATACATTATTTACTTATTTATTCTTACCCTAGGGCATTTTTTTCCATTGCTTTTTTTAGAGGGAGAGTGTGACGGACCAGCCGTCCCTGGATTACGCACCAGGTTTGGACGGCGGAGGACGCAAGAAAGAGAGAAGAGACAAAGTTGGGGTCGGGAGGCTCGCCCAAGCCACCAGTCCCGTTTATTAATCACACTAAGCTTATATGCAGGTATTACTGGCACCTGCTCAGCTGAAACCAGGAAGCTAAGCTAGCCGCAGAGAACAAGGCATGGCACACTCTCTGCTTTCCATGCTTCATGGGCTACGCGGTAAACACACTGGGCTGACTCCCTATAGATGGTGTCTGCTCCGGGTCCACCTGGCACTAGGGCTGGCCTTGCCAAACACCCGTTTCTGCCAGCTGGGCCTTGCCAAGCAGACCCGCAGTCCCTAACAGGAGAGGAGGAAAGAGAAAAAGGGAGAGAGAGGAACATCAATTAAAGAGACTAGCATTGATTGGGTTGCTTCCTGTATGTTCCTGGACCCTAGATCACATGCGCTTGGACCCAGGATCGCATGTGCCCAGACTGCAGGTTGACCTGCAATCTAGGTATGTGCCCTGACCTGTAGTCAAAACCACTCCAACCAACTGAGCCATGCCAGCCAGGGTGATGCAACTGATAATTTATAGAGAATCAGTGAAAATACATTTGATAAAATTCTCTATCCTCATCTGATAAACAACAAACTTGGAACTCAAGAGAGGCTTCACACATGCTGAAAGAGTAAGCAATGCCAGTATGGTCATTAGAATCCTGGTCCAGGAGTTGGAAGATCTGGATTTTAGTGCCTGTGCTGCTGCAAGCTGGCTGGGTGACACTGACACATAGTAATACAATTGTGGTTGGGCAATGGCCTCCGAGCTACATTTCCAACCCTCTTATAGCTTGTTGTGGCCATGAAACACAGCTTTCACTAAAAGGACAGAAGGCGATATGTTCCATTTGCAGGTGGGCCTCCAAACACTGCACATGCATTCTGCCAAGTTCTTTCTCCTTCCTGTGAGCTGGAAATTGGACATTCCGAGACTTGCTTTTGACTTTCTAGACAAGGACAATCAATGTCCTAGGGGATGGTGGGAAAACCAGAAGGAAGGAAGCTGGGACCCCAAGTGACAGTGTGGAGCCAAGCAGCCTGCATACCTAACCAGGGTTGTTTTGCCAGAGAGAAATATTCTTTGTCACTATATAGTTGAATCTTTTTGTTACAACGCCTTAACCTTTCCCAATAAAAAAAAAAAAAAAAAAAAAGGCGTCAAATGAGCTTAGGAATGGTGAGTTTAACGAAAGTATGCACCTTTCCTCTCTGCAAGAGTCCCCAGGTCCTTTCATCTAATTGACATCAACCAAAAGAGGAACAGAATATGCAATGTTTGTAAAACATCTTTATTATTAATTTTGTTGTTGTGGGATTAACTCATGGAACTCCTATACTCTTCTACCTCTTCTGCAAAATACACTCTGGGAACCGCTGGTTTAGAGGATCTCTAACGTTTCTAATTATTTCATGGTGCGGGACGGTGTTTCCCGGGACTCAGACTGGCCCGGGATTTTCAAACCCGCAACTGCTTCAGCCAACCCCTGCGCTGGGCGCCGCCCGCCAGCACCTCTGCAGCACGTTGGACTGGGTCCCTCCAGTGGGCGACCGTCAGCCTGACACAGCCGCAGCTGATGGGAACGAGTTGTGAAAGAAGGCTGGGGGATTTCCCCTGACAGTTTTGGCTGCTTTTCCATTTACTCAAATGCAAAGATGACACAACTTCCACTCGCAGAAGAGCCCCCTCTCCCCCTCCCCTGTTTCAAGAAGTCCGACACGTTTCCGAACTGTTTCCGGAGTGAGTGAGCGGTGTGCCCAGGCCCCAGGCCAGGGGAGGCAGTGACAGCGGGGGACCTGCTGTGTGTCTGGCACGGCTTACGGAGAATTATCCCACTGTTCCCGCCCCACCCTCGGTCCACCAGGAGCTCGGTGGGCGTCTGATTCCAGGCTCCCACTTTCCTCCCAGGGGACACCTGCAAGCAGAGTCGCCATGTGGGGCTAGGACAAGGAGGCGGGATGGAAGGTCAGAGTGGTGTCCAGGAAGGAGGCCTTGGCGCCCCCACCCCCCACCCCCGCGCCCCGCAACTAGAGGCAGGTCGGCCGCTCGCTCAGGGCAGGCGGGGCCGCTGTACCCGAGGCCCGGGCGGGAGCGGAGCCGA
Source organism: Noctilio leporinus (assembly GCA_004026585.1). Taxonomy (NCBI): domain Eukaryota; kingdom Metazoa; phylum Chordata; class Mammalia; order Chiroptera; family Noctilionidae; genus Noctilio; species Noctilio leporinus. Next base: position 118,615 of record PVIW01002709.1, on the reverse strand, counting down.
GGAGGCGCGACTGTCCCGAAGGCGTGTAAATCCGGCGCAGGGGTCCTCAGTCAGCCTTCCCTCGCCCGCGCAGGGGCGAGCACGCCAGTGGGCCCCTCGATGCCCTCCTCAGTTGTGGCTACTGCCCTGAAATTCCAAGGAGAAAGTCAGCGGAGCACTGGCTAACAAATTGGCCTACTTTTCTTTCCTCGTTCACACTCACACGTCCTCCTCATCCTCACCTTTTCCTCCCTGGGTGCTTTCTTCCGCGTCCGGAACAGACTTGGCCGAACAGGTTTCCTGACTGTCGTCCAACTGGAAAAGTCCAGAGAGCTGGAAGGGAGGGGTCGGTGGGGCACCCTCAGAGCTAGCCCGGTGTCCCCCCAGGCTCACTCCGCGACTCTTCTGGGGGTGGGGTGGGGTGGGGTGGGGTGGGGTGGGGTGGCGGCAGCCCTCCCACAGGGCTACTCGGCAGGAGCCCTTCACTGCCACCAGGGCTCGCTGGGCCAGGAGGGTCTGAGCATCTCTGCTGAGGCAGGGACCTCAGCTTCCTGGGTCAGGCCAGGTCCTTAGGGGGGCTAAGAATCCTGGAAAGGAGGGACAGCTGGGTGCGAGAGGAAGAGGAGGCCGGGGAAGGTGATGAACAGGAATGAGGGGGAATGTGAAAGCGGTAAGAAGCAAATAACTTACACCCAGAGCGCTGCTCTCCTTCTCTATACCTTCTGCCTCTTCATAGTCACCCAAGGTTTCCATGGAGATACACGCCCTGCTGGAGCAGCCTGCGCAAAAGAAGGAAAGAATTTGGGTGGGCTGTTAGGGAGAGGGGTGGGAGGGGTCCTGCTGCCAAAGATGGGCAGTGCCTGTCCCCAGGAACCTATTCCCTCCCTCTCTAATTCCTCCTCTCCCAGGACCTGACTGTGATCTCTGGGTTCCCGTTTTCCAGCCATGACATTCTGCAACTGTGACTGAGGAGTTGCGGCCACCTGCTGTTCATAGCCCTACCTCCTGTCCTCCTAGAAAAAGTCTTTTTGTCCTTGTCCAACTTCCCACCTTCCTCCCTTTCTTGCCCCTGGCTCTCTCCCCTGATGGCCCCCCATCCTCCATTTCCTTGGCAGCCTCTGCCAAATGTCACCCCGTGGCCCATTGGTAGATTAGAGGATCCGGTACAGACTGCCTCTCTCCAATGAGTGGATTCATTAACCAAGCAGTCACCCTGGTGCACCTGGCATGTCCTCAGGCTATTAGACACTATGGGGAGCAGCAACCCCCACACAGACACTGTGGCTGCTCTGTGCCTCAGGGGTGAGGGTGTCAGCACAATAGTGTAAGGACCTTAGCCCCATTTTACAGGTGAGGAAACTGAGGTGAGAGAGGAATAATCCCTGGGTCAAATGTCCTTGGCCTTTTAGCACTGCAGCTGGACTCTACAACACTCCTGCTCCTTACCCCACACTAACACATGGTCTTTGCCCCACATCACTCACAAAGCAGGTTAGGGAGGCAGCAGAAACTCCTGATGGGAGAATTCAAGAGCTGGAAAATGTTCAGGTTTAAGTTACAACTAATTAATTTAGCAATTAATGCATGTAGAAAGCTATTGTTCCAGGAACAGGAATTTATAGCATCAAGCAATTTGACTTTTGTGCCTCAGAAAGACTGGAAGCAATCAAGGTGGTACCTGAACCACCATGTCCCCAGGAGAGATGTCTGCCACCCAGCACACAGATAAAGGATGCTAAGATTTATCTGATTAATCTTTTCCCTGAATTTCAAACCCCTTAGCTACCTTTTTCCTAAATTCCAAACCCCTTTACTACACTTTTCTTCTTCTTATAAAAAGGGTCAGTTTGAGATGAGATATAAGATGGTCTTTTAGAGTACATAACCTGCCATTTTCTCAGATGGCTGGCCATCTGAATAAAGCACCCATAAAGATTTAGTCTTTGTTTCTCCTTATTGGTTCTGGTAGTAGCGGGCAGCCCAGATGCTGACTTTTCTGGTTTAGTATGCTGGTGACTCCTTCCAGAATGACTTCGGGACTTTCCAGTAAGTCTGAGTATTTGGTGGGGGTGGGTGGGGGGTCCCATTGGCTGCCTAGACTGAGGGGCCCTGGGGTGAAGATTTGGACACTTCCTAGCAGCTACTGAGGACTCTTCTTTTCTGACTCTCTACAGTCCCCTTCACCTTCACTTTCTTGTAAATCCCTGCACTTTCTGATTCAGGGTAATAGTCCTGGGTTACAACTTAGATTTAGCTTTAGGAGTTGAGGTGACTTCTGGTTGGGTTTGTGTGATTATAGAGCTTTGCCTGGTAGAATGGGGGCAGTACGTCCATTCCAGGAACTAGCCCTTTGAGGCAAATATTGGTTAATTCCCAATTATCATACATTGCCTTCAAAGTTTATAATAACAGAGAACAGAGAAAGGTCCAAGCAGCCACTATTTTCATGGAACAGGCCTCAGGACAATTTCATCAGCAGGTAAGAGGTGGCCAACACTTTTCTAAAAGGCTTGCCACTGACCAATGTGCATATTGCAAAGGAAAGGGCACTGGAAAAATGAATGCCCCAAGCAAGGGAAAAGGAGGTCACAGTCTGAAAACTCAAGAGTTATTCTGGGAAAGGGAGGTAGCTCCAACAATGAGTGATGGGGCCTGGAGGTTCTATTATATATATATGTACCTGGAGGTATTATTATAACAGCTTATTAAAGTCACCCCCCACTTCCCAGGAATGTTGAGTAAAAGTAAAAGTGACAGTGATGGGGAGGACAAGTTGTAGACTTTTTGATTGATACTGGGTGACATATTCTGTGGTCAACAGACCTCTCACTGAGTACTTGTGGCAGGCTGTAACTATAAGTGGAATTTCTGGGAGCCCTGAAAGCCAATTTTTCTTGAAACCATTAGAATGTGTTGGAGGGAGATATGGTTTTAACTCATAACTTTTTATATATTCTTCAATGTTTAATTCCTCTTCCGGGAAGGGACGTGCAGTCAAAACTCAGCACGCAGATACTCTCTCTCCAGAAGAACAACAGCTCCATCTACAGGTCCCTCCAGAGCAGGGTTGGCAGTTCCTTATGAAACCGTGGGAAGAAGGAGAAAGGCCACCCTTGCCCGTAGAAATTGAGACTCAGGTAAACCCCACAGTGTGGCGGGCTGGAAAGCCAAGGAGGGCTAAGAGAGCCTCCCCTGTTAAAGTTGACCTCGAACCAGGGGCTGGGACTCTCAATAAGAGTTAGTATCCCTTGTGGAAAGAGGTGCTAGAAGGAATATGCCCAATAATTCAGAAGTTTCAGGAAAGTGAACTTATTCGACTATGCTGTTCCCCATACAATACACCCATATTACTTGTTAAGAAACCCCACTCAAATGATTATTGATTTGTGCAAGATTTAAGGGCCATAAATGACATTGTTCAGTGCATTTACCCCACTGTCCCAAATACTTATACTTTGGTGAACAGTATGCCCGGGGACAGCCTCTGATATTCAGTATTGGACTTAAAAGATGCCTTCTTTTGCATTCTAGTGATCAAGACTCTCAACTGTTGCTTGCTTTTGAATGGCAGGACCTCAAATCTTGGGTGCAAGACTTAGTACTACTGGAAGCCTCACCACAAGGATTCAAGAACTCTCCTTTGCTTTGGGGGGAGACCCTGAGCCAGGACTTAAAGGATCTAAAATGTGAAGAATGCTGTAACAATATTAGATGACCTCGTAATCACTGGGACATTATTCCAGTGATGTTTAACTAACACTATAGCTACCTTGAAGCAGCTGGCATTTTATGGCTCTTAAGTATCAACACAGAAGAACTAGATTTTGCCAAAAAGCAGTAAGTTTCTTTGGTTTCTGCTTGAACCTGGTAAAAGGAGTCTTACTGGAAATGAGAAAAGAAACCATAATTCAAATGAGAGCTCCCAATACCAGGAAGCAGTTAAGAGGATTCCAGGGAATGGCAGGCTACTGCTGCATTTGGATTCCAAACTTTAGGCTTATTGCTAAACCATTGGACGATGCTCTGAAAGGATCAGAATATAGCCCTTTAGAATGGACAAAGGAGTGCACATAGACTTTTGAGTCCCTGAAGGTGTATCTGGTTTCTGCGCCATCCTTGGGGCTTCCAAACCTTTCAATCATATGTCATGAAAGACAGAGTGTTGCCCTAGGAGTGCTCACCCAAATGCGCAGTGACATTCTGCAACCCACTTTCATTGCATATTTGTTGCTCTATCCAGGGTGGTCAGCCTGCCTGAGAGCCGTGGTAGCCACGTTCGAGCTTTTATAGGAAGTTTTCCTTGGGACAGCCTATTGCCATTTATGTACCCCACCAAGTGTTGAGCCTGCTGGAGCAAAAGGGACATTTGCGGCCCACTGCTGGAAGAATGGGCAGGTATCTAGCCATTCTTCTTGCCAATTCCAACATTTCCCTCTAAACTGTAAGTTAAATCCTGTCTCCCTTCTCCCTGAGCCTGACTTGGCTGTGCTAATGCATGACTATGCTGAAATAATTAATGAAGTTTATTCTAGCAGGATTGATTTATAGGATGATCCTCTAGAAGAGGCAGACTGGGTTCCATATGCAGATGGAAGCAGTTATGTGGATGAAGGAAACAGAAGGCAGGGTAGGCAGCTGTGACTCTTGAAGGATTAACAGAAGCCAAGGCCTTAGCGATGGGAACCTCTGTTCAGAAAGCTGAGCTGATTGCACTGACTAGGGCACTGGAACTGTTGCACAAAAGGAGAGTTAATGAGTATACTGACTCAAGGTACACTCCTAACTTTGTATGGACATGGTCCCATCTGGAAAAAAAAAAAAAAAAAAAAAGACGACTATTAACTCCTAATAAAAAGAAAATTAAGTGTGCAACAGAAATTTAAAAATTATTAGAAGCTGTTCAGGCACCTTTATAGATGGTCGCTGTGCACTGCCCAGCACATCAGAAGGAGGACACTGAAGTGGCTAGGGGAAACAGGCTGGCTGATCCAGCAGAGAAAGGCCGCTGAAAGAACATTTATAATGCCTTTGGTACTTGTTCTAGACTTGTCACAATTTGACCCTGAATATTTGATTATAGACTTAGAGAAAGCTTACAGCTGGAGTTTTGATGAAGAAGATCCTAATACTAGCTCAAAAAAGATTACGAAAGGCGTTATACTGCTTCATGAACATTTAGTAGAGCCAGTCATGAAGCATTTGCATGGTGCCATTCATTTTGGAAGGGATTCATTAACCAACTATACTAAACCATGGCTTCTGGGTCCTGGAATTTCTAAAGCCATACAGAAATTATGTGCGCCAGGAAGACAACCCCAAGACAGATCCCCATCCAAAGATAAAAGGGAAATAATACCAAGAACAACGTCCATCTGAGGACTGGCAAATAGACTTTACCCAGATCCTGAGGGTCCAAGGATGCAAATATTTGTTGATCCCTTTTCAGAATGGGTAAAAGCCTATCCTACCACAACTGAGAGATCCTGGGACGTAGTAAAAGCCTTGCTGAAGGGAATAATTCCTCATGTTGTCCTACTTGGCAGCATCCAGAGTGACAACAGACCTGCTTTTGTTGCAGAAATTACACAGAAGGTTAATACATTTTTAGAAATCAAGTGGAGACTCCACACGGCATGGAGAACTCAGGCTTCTGGGAAGGTTGAGAAGATGAATCACACCTTGAAGAAAAAAGGTAGCCAAGCTGTGTAAGAAACTTATCTCCATTGGGAGCAAGTATTTTACCCATTGCCCTGCTCAGGATAAGGGTGGCGGCGCCTCGAAGTGGGACTCTGTTGAGTCCTGATGAAATTGTGCGCAGGTGACCATTTCAGGCTAATTGGGGTGGGAGATGTGTACGTAGATCAAGAAGAGAAGGTAAAGAAATATGTACAACATTTAAGTCAGACCTTAGCTGTAATTAATGACCTTGCTTGTATTAGAACCCCCACCACCACCCAAACAGGCCCACTATATTCCTTTAAACTTGGAAATAAGTGCTACTCAAGACTTGGAAGACAGGATCTCCAGAAAGCCAACTGGAAGAAAAGTGGACTGGACCCTCCAGGGTGAAATGGGCAGGAATAAAACCTTGGATTCGTCACACCAGAGTAAAGACAGCACTGAAGAACAATGGGCCACTGAACCACATGAAGACCTGAAAGTCATCTTTTGACAACAATGGCATGTTCTTTTCAACCCTTTTGGTTTAACCCCCTGTTAGGGAGAACTTATTTCTTTCAAATAAACTGAAAATATGTGGATATATTTAGCAAAAAATAAAATAAAAAGTTGTAAATATGTCTGAATTTTGTCTGGCAGGAGGAACCTATGTTGAATAAATTTTCACTTTGTATCTTGTAGATATTTGTACTCCCCTGGAAAGCCTTCAAAATTATATTTTGTTTGAGCATATCAGTAAGAATACAATCTACTCTGATATTTATAATGGGGGCCTGTGGCAACTCTAAAGGACAGGGGAATGTTTTCCTTAAAAGTTACTACTATAAAGCCCTGGCTGGTAGCACAGTGGATAAGGTGCCGGCCTGCAAACCCAAAGGTCGCAGGTTCGATTCCCCAGCCAGGGCACATAACAAGGTTGCAAACCAGGTCTCCAGTCAGATCTGTGGCTGGAGGCAGGTGAAAAGCAACCATACATTGATGTCTCTCTCCGTCTCTACCTCTCTCCCTTCCCCTCTTTTTTAAAAATAATGAAATAAAATCTTTAAAAAAAAAAGTCACTACTGTAACCCCAGCTACAGAGTGTGCAACTTCTGCCAAATGTACTAAAAATTGTTTTATGCTTTTAGCAGATGTGAAAATGAATTGCACCACCACTGCTGATGTCTCTTATGCCTTTGGTTACTCAAATTGCCTGGGGGGATGGGGTCAGGGATTCTTGCTTCTATCAGCCACAGCACTGCCACAGCCTGGGGTGGCCTGGGCTGGAGGAAAGTTGGAAACTGAAAGACCCGACAAGCTCTAGCCACTCCACAGTGCCACTGAAAGGGGATGCTAATTTTATATCCCAACACACTGTTTACATAGAAGTACATTTATACAACTGAAACACAAGTTTATGGAACCATTATTATCCTCCCAGTATGTGATGTCTATTCTATTCTATTCTTTTAAACTTTTTAATGTTTTATAAGTTAAAAATAAGTTTTTTCTTTTAATTATATTTTATTGATTATGCTATTGCAGTTGTCCTGATTTTATCACCTTTGGTCCCCTCCACCCAGCACACCCCACACCCTCAGGCAATCCCCCCACCATTGATCATGCCCATGGGTCATGCATATAAGTTCTTTGGCTACCCCATATCCTAGATGGTACTTTACATCCCCCTGGCTCTTCTGTAACTACCTATTTGTACTTCTAATCTCCTCACCTCTTCACCTATTCTCCCCCGCACCCCCCTCCAATCTGGCAACCATCAAAACTCTCTCCCAATCCATGATTCTGCCTCTGTTCTTTTTGTTTGCTTAGCTTGTTCTTTATATTCAATTGTTGATAGATATGTATTTGTTAGCACTTTATTGTTCACAGTTTTGATATTCTTTTTCTTTAAAAAGTTCCTTTAACATTATATATAGTAATGGTTTGGTGATGATGAACTCATTTTTTTTCTTATCTGAGAAGCTCTTTATCTGCTCTTCAATTCTAAATGATAGCTTTGCTGGGTAGAATAATCTTGGCTGTAGGTCTCTGCTTTCTACGATTTTGAATATTTCTTGCCAATCCCTTCTTGTCTGCAAAGCTTCTTTTGAGAAATCAGCTGACAGACTTCTGGGAATTCCCCTGTAAGTAACTATAGTTTCTTTTCTGTTGCTGCTTTTGAGATTCTCTTTTTATCTTTAACATTTGGTATTTTATTTATGATACACCTTGGAGTGGGCCTCTTTTCATCTATCTTGTTTGGGACTTCCTGTGCTTCCTGGACTTGCATGTCTATTTCCTTCATCAAATTAGAGAAATTTTTTTTTCATTATTTTTTCAAATAGATTTCCAATTTCTTGATCATTCTCTTCACCTTCTGGCATCCCTGTGATTTGAATGTTGGAACTCTTGAAGTCGTCCCAGAGGCTGCTTATAATATCCTCATTTTTTCTTTCTTTTTGGATTCTGTTTTCTTCTTGCTATTCTCATGGGTTACTTTTTGTTTCCTTGTGTTCCATATCATTAATTTGATTCTCAGCTTCATTCACTCTACTGTTGTTCTTTATTTCAGTTAGTGTTTCCTTCATTTCTGACTGGATCTTTTTTTTTTTTTTTTTTTTAAAGATTTTATTCATTATTTTTAGAGAGATGGGCAGGGAGGGAGGAAGAAAGGGAAAGAAACATCAATGTATGGTTGCTTTTCACCTGCCTGGAGACCTGGCTTACAACCTTGGTCATGTGTCTTGACTGAGGATCAAACCAGTGACCTTTGGGTTTGCAGGCTGGCGCCTATTCACTGAGCTGACTGGATCTTTTTTATTCTGCTGAGGTCCTCACTAAGTTCCTTGAGCATCCTTATAACCAGTGTTTTTGAATTCTTCATCTGATGGATTGCTTATCTCCATTTCATTTAGCTCTTTTCCTGGCGTTTTGATCTGTGTTCATTTGGGCCATGTTTCTTAGTCACCTCATTTTGGCAGCCTCCCTGTGTTTGTTTCCGTGTATTAGGTAGAGTTACTATAATTCCCTGTCTTGGTAGTATGGCCTAATGTAGTAGGTGTCCTATAGTGTCCAGTGGCACAGCCTCCCCTATCACCAAGCTAAGTACTGGAGGTGCACCCTTCGTGTGGGCTGAGTACAACCTCCTCTTGTAGTGGAGTTTTGGTTGCTGTTGGCAAATCAATTGGGAGGGTTTTAGCTTGGGCAGTCAGCTGCAAGGACTGGCTGTGACCACTTAGCGCCAACTTCCACCCTCCCAGGAGAATCTGTGTAAGGGCAGGTGGTGGTGTTCCAACACAGTCTGTAGCTGTGTACTGAGTGCACTGGCCCTGGGCTTTCCTGGGTGTTGCAGGCCAAAGTCAGCCCCCACCTTCGTTTTGCCCGAAGCCATAAAGCAATCTGAGATGCTTCTATTTGTGCTGGGCTTGGAGATGCCCAGGTGAAGCCGAACTGTGAATCTAGGCTGGCTGCTGCTAGTGCTGGGCCTGGGGCTCACTGGGGTAGCTGTTGCTTGTTTGGTAGGGTTTAGGAAGCTGTTACTGTGATCAATTCTTTTCTGTCCTGCTCTAGGAGATAGAGGAGGAAAGGGGCTGTGGGAGGGGGTGGGCTACCCACAATCACCTCACAAGCCCCTTCTTGAGGGAGGTTTCTTCTGAGACAACTGCAGCTGCTCTGCGTGTGCCCTCAGGTGTCTCCCCCTGGAGCCCTGGTCTCCTGGCAGCAGAGATAATGCCCTCTTCACCTGGTCCCCACTCCCTCCTGGAAGAAACCAGGATTCTGACTGAGAACCAGCAAACCTTGGAGAAAGTCCCTCAGTCAAAGCTTCTGTTTTACGGGAGATGAATGTGCAGCTCATAGGCTGCCCTTTGCTGTACCTTTGTCATGTCTGCATGACATTCCCTCCTGGATGCACTGGCTCCGCGGTACTGAGAGTCTTAGGTACTAAGTCTTCAGCCCTTCGGAGGTGGCAGCACTGAGGGACCCTGGAATCTCAGGCAATCTGGCAGGTCACAGGCATGCAGTGAACAGACCGGAAACCCACTGCAGGGGCTTTGGAGTCGGTCAGACCTGCGTGCAGTTTGGACTTTGCCCAACATGACTAGTTGTGCAATCTTGGCTGAGCCACTTCATTTCTCTGAGCATCAGTTTCCTTGTCCATAAAATGGGGATAATAATTTCTATTTTTAGAAGAAATTATTAAAGTAAAGTTGGTGTTAGTAAAAATGTTTATAAATTCCCAGTACATCATAGGAATTTCATAAATAACCCTGTTGTGATTATTATTAATAGTCATTACAGTGATATTAAAGAGAACGTCTCAGGACAGCTCTGGGCACTGTAAGAGTGCTATCACTACTCACATTTGGGAGAGATCTGTCTGCCATTATCTTCATCCTCATAAACATCTGGGGGAGGAAACAAATTATAAAGGTGATAAATAAATAGCTTGAAAAGGAAACACAGAGTGAACACACACACACACACACACACACACACACACACACACACCAGAAAAATCAAATCACATTCATAGGCCCTTACCAAATCCCCAATTTGATGACAGCAATATTTGAAGTGATGGTTGCATTCTTAGAAAATGAGCAGAATGGTGTCAAGGTTGGGGGGAGTGTTGGGAAGATATAGCCTGGGTCTTGGAGGAACTCATAGTTCATGTAGCGGAATAAGCACTAAGAGTATGGATGGAGAGCAGGGACAATGGGGAGGGTGGGCCATGAACACGCATTGCTGGTAAAGACTAGGGTGGATGATCCCCAGTGGATGATCTTTGAAGCACACAGCACCTAAAGCCTAAATAGTCTGGGGAGTTTAGTTTTAGCCCTTAAAGTTTAGAATTATGCTCATTTATCTTATTTAAACCATTGAATGATATTTATTAATAAATGAATCCATTAGGGAGTTTAAATTAGCCTCATCAGAATACATGTTTTTGGCAAATTATAGGCTTGGAAGATAAAATCATGGCTTTTTCCTTACTGTGCACTAAATGGCACAAAGGGACCACTGTAGGTCAAGCTAGTTCATTGGCAGATCCTATCCCACAGCTTTCAAATGGGCTATTGGGTTGACCAAAAAGGCTGTATGATTTTATTCTGTAAAATAAGACACATTTAAAAATTTTTCCCATAACTTTATTGATTTGGATATTTTGAGTTTGTTGGCTCTCTCCCACATGGGATAATGTTGATTGTTCTCAGTTAAGGTCTCAGTTTGATTGCTATCAACTCCAACTTGTCTACCTGACCATCGAGTATTGTACAGTGAGAAATCTTCAGCATGAAACTTCACAAACCACTTGTGACACATTCGATCAGTCATAGCACCTTCTCCATATATTGCACAAGTCTTTTCTTTGTGTTTCAGTTTTGTTTTCACTTTTCTTGGAACAATAAAGCAGAACATATTGAAAATGTTGTGTGTTTCCTTCCATCTTCAATAGTAAAATGGCTACATATTCACCAATTTTGATGTTTTATTTTAAATGCACGCTGACATGACAGCTGTCACAGCACAATCTAACAAAGTTGTTTTGAATTAAGTTAAAAACAACTTAAAAATAAAATTTTTGACCAACCCAATATTTCTATTTTCTTTTGAACTAGATTTTTCTCTTTTCCTTACAACTATGCAAAAACTTTTAAAGGACCATCTCTATCACATGGACTAAAATACATCATTTTCACTTAGGGTCTCAGGGGCGAGAGTTGCCTTAAAGTAATGCCTAAGCCTCTGCAGGAACAAATGTCAGGAACTAGTTGCTAAAGATCCTATGCTAACAGTATGCCTAGGTCATCTCATTTAATTCTCACAGGAAGGCTGCACAGCATTACCTCCATCTTGTCAAATAAATGATGAAAAGAACTTAAGTACAAAGAGGTTAAGTAATTTATCCAAAGACATGGAGCTGGATTTGAACTGGAGTGTGTATGACTTTATCGCTTGAATCCTGAACTACTGTGCTACACTGCTCACCCAGCTCCTTCTTCCTTCCTTCCTTCCTCCTTCCTTCTTTCCTTCCTTCCTTCCTTCCTTCCCTCCTTCCTTTCTTCCCTCCCTCCCTGCATTTTCTCCTGTTCAGATTTTCAGCAAGTCTAGGAACCGGGGTCAAAGAAATTTCACAACTGGGAAACCACCTCCTAGCTCAACAATCAGATGCTCTCAAATGCACTGGGTTGGAGTAAGTCCACATTTGGGTGGGTGGTAGGTGGGGAGGACAAGCTGATGTGTCTAGTTGGGTTTAGTCAAAGCCTTGCACATTTCCCTAGATATTTAATGGGAATTTTTCAATAAGACTAATAAATATCCCCTCCCCTAATTTGTATGGCTCCAAATTAAAATACATATATACCCCTCTATAGACAAAGTGTCTGGGGTAAAATATTTACAGTGGTTATCTTGTTAATGCCCAATTTGCATTTTTATTTCTGTATGTTCTAAACTTTTGAAAATCTACATAGATATTCTTTTTATAAGTAGAAAAAAAATAGTTAAAGCCAATTGGTCAGCTATCTAAAATAACCCACAATCTCACTAGAAATAGCTGTCCCCTAAAACTTATTTTCCTCATCATAAGGGTGTATGAAATGATTTTGAATAACAATAAGGTAATAAGAAAAGTAATGAACGTAACTATGATATCTAGGCCTAGGAGGAAACCCCACAACAATCAGCAACCCAGCCTTACATGCTACACTAGATGGTTCACATAGTTCCCTTTGCCCCCAAGAGCCCACGGGACCAGACAAGACACCCACAATTAGGCCTGCACTGGGAGCACATGGCTCTCACGAGTTGCCACACAGGCCCTTCCTCTGATACCTTTGTGGCAGAATGGTATTCAAATTTTATGTATCTTTTAATGTCCAAGGCTTTGCAAATTGGGGACAAAAGCTGAATTCAGAATTCAAAATGTTCAGACCTGTTCAAGCTAGTAAAAATACTATTAGCTAAGTTCTGTTATATTAACCAAATAACACCCGAAATATCATTCTCATCTGTTCTATGACTGTCCATCATGCAGCCTTCCCCTCCAAAGGCCTTATTTGGTACTGGCATGAGGAGTCCTATCACTTTGTCCCCAGGCCTATAGACCAGAAGACAAAGAAAGCAGTTGCCACACTGAAGAAAGTAATTGGTATGATCACCATGAGGATGTTGAGCTGTTACCCAACAGAATCAGAAAGGACGGTGACTCACTGGGACATTTCCCAATACTCCCAGGCCCACTTGTAAATGAGCAAGCCAGACAAGTGTCTGGAACACCCACTGTGCTTGCCACCAGCACAATTGCCACACTTGGGGAAAGGGGATGTCGAATTAGTGGGAGGGAGATGATGACAGAAAGAGAACCTAAGGACCAACTGCAGCAGCAGGTGACACACACAGACTTAAGTATGACTCTTACTGTGTCCCCTGATGGAAATGTCCTCAGGAACCAATACCTCTAGGTCCACTGAGACTGAAGTTGCAGAGATGGAGAGCACAAATTCCCCACATGGAAATTTGATAGGAGTGTGATAATGAATAGTCACAACTCATTTGACCTCTTGGCTCCTAGATTCAAATATTCTGCCTACTGGGGGGCATGGTGCTATAGAAATGGCCATTGGTTTAAGGTGTTATACTGCCTCTTGAAGGTTGGCACCCCAACCCACAGTGTCATGTCCAACATTCCTGCTCATCCTCACTGTCAAAAGGCCACTCCATGACTCTCTCAGGCTGGGCACTTCTGAATGGGGTGATGTGTGGTAGGCTTTCTGGGTTGGTTCTGTGATCATATGCCTGAGACTGAGTCCCTATATCAAAGTAATGTTCTGTGGTTGATCAGACACTATGGGAGCCTCTGGACAGTAATGCTGACCGAGGTGTTGTGGGCAGGAAAGCCCGCGTGTCAACGCCACCCAGATTTTGATGAATCCCAGCCTGGAGGGGTTCTCGTGAAGTCAACTGTTCTCAAGGGATGGTTTCCACCAGGGGCTCAGCATCAATCTTCGTGCTGGCAGCTGGACAGTCAGCAGTGGCAGGCAGTGGCAGTAGTAGCTCGATCAGTGTTGATAACAGGGAGCCCGCGCTGCTGGACCCACACACAGCCTCCCATTCTGGGGCCAAGACTTCTTCCTTTAGGAGCCCATTGTTCAGACTCTGGGGTGCCGAGAATGAAGTTGGCTGCCACCTGCTGGCCAAGTCAGCCAGTCAGCTCAGTTGTTTGGCGTCTTCTGCAATGGATAGTCTCTGATGGGCTTTAACCCTTGATTCAAAAATCCTCATATTTTGAGCTCATGTCCATAGGTCTCCATGTCTCTTCCCCATTCATATCCTGTTGTAATTGGTTTTTTAAAAATTCATTATTTTTTAGCGAGAAGGGCAAGGAGGGAGGAAGAAAGGGAGAGAGACATCAATGTATAGTGGTTGCCTTTCACCTGCCTCCAGCTACGGACCTGGCTGGAGACCTGGCTTGCAACCTGGTTATGTGACCTGGCTGGGAATCGGACCAGTGACCTTTGGGTTCACAGGCCGGCACCTATCCACTGAGCCACCAGCCAGGGCACCTATTATAATTTTATGCTACAGTTATTGTTCTGGAAGGGCTTAGGAAGGGAGATGGGGACACATCCTGAGAAGGGTTTTATCTTGTATGTCTCACCTGAGGCTTAATCTTGGGGGGAGGAGGGAAAGGGTCTATCTTCCAACCAGGGGGAGTGGGCCATGCCCAGGGGAGCAAGGCCATGTGTCCAGACTCCTTATCCCAAGTTTTAGGGTTCCATTTCTTTCCTACCAGGGCCTGCATTACCTGCTCATCTACTGGCATTAAGAACCCCAAATGATGAGGCAGCAGACCCGTCTTCACTGAGAATTCATCCCTCTTTCAAGTACTGCCCTCTGCCGTAGGAGAGGAGGGGCCAAACACTGGCGAGAGGGCGCTCCGAGTCTCACACTGCACTTTCAGTTGGTGATTAAGTGAGCTTGTCTCTTCAGTGCATCGATGGTGCTTAGCAATAGCCCCCAGTGGCTCAGTCCTGACAGATGATACTTCCCCAGACCTCTCAAGTACAGGGACCCTGCCAGCTGGTGCATCCCTGCCCACCTACACCTGATCCCAGGTCTCCACAGGTGAATGTCTTAGACGTTGAACTGCTACAGCAGGCCAGGGACCAGGTCAACACCACCTGCCACTGGTGATGGGGTCCTCATTGCCATTAGGCCAGCAAATAACCCAAAAGCAGGCCGTCATTCTTCCTCGGACTTCTCCTTGTACTAACAGGCTTAGGTTGGGTTTCCCAGAAGCAGACTGTGCAAACAGGTTATAGAGCAAAGGGCTTTCAGAGGAAACCTGCAAGGTGATAAGGGCAAAAGACAGGCAGGGAAGAAGCCAGCTGTAGTCATGGGTTCAAGTGAAGTCTAGCATCAGCCTGATCCCCTGGGAAACCCAGGAGTACGGATGGTATGGCAAGTGTTCCTTCTTGAGGCAGAAGGGCTGGCTTTTGTACCCTGAATCAGTCAGTCATTGGCTGGCTGAAACTTGACCTGAAGAGGCCATGACCCCTCAGGAAGTCCCTGATCAGCTGGGGGCAAGCCTCAGGATGCCACAGCTGTGAGCTGTCCGCAGCTAAGATCATACCAGCTGAACAGAGGGCACTCCTGCCTTATAACAAGAATTTGGGCAAGGTGACAACAGCCTCCACTATACCACAGGGAATGGGCTTTTTTAAAGGAAAAAAATAGGTTTTAATTATAGAGCAGTTCTAGGTTTACAGGAAAAAAAATTAAGCAGAAAGTACAGAGAATTTCCATATAACCTCTCTCCCTACTCAGTTTCTCCTATAGTAACATCTTGCATTAGTGGGATACACTTGTTACAATTGTTGAACCAACACTGTTGCATTGTTAACTCAAGTACATAGTTTACATAGGGTTCACTCTTTGTGTTGTACACTTATGCGCTATGGGTTATGATAAATGCACGATATCATGTGCTAATCTTATATCAGGCAAAGTAGTTTCATTGCTGTAAAAATCTCCTGTGCTTCATTGATCTATTTGGCCCACCCCATCCCTGAACCACTGATCTTTTCACTGTCTGGATATACATATATATACATACACATATCTATATATACATACATATGCATGAGGCCTATCTAAAAAGTATCCACCCATGTAATATAAAAGATAGAGACATTTATTGAGGAAGACACAAGATACAAGAAACATTGTACATAGGACAATGATGCCCCAGTTCCCTTCAAGGTAGGAACCTCATACAGTTCCTCTAATCACCATTAACTGCTCCATTATATTCTTCCTGAATCTCATTGACCGTCTAAAATCTCTTCCTTTTTAAAGGTGATTTTAGTTTTGGGGAAAGCCAAAAGCTGCAGGGCAACAAATCCGGGCTGTAGGGGTTGCTGAGTCACCTTGGGGATTTGCTGTTTCACACAAACACTCTGACAAAATGTGATGCATGAGTGAGCACGTTGTGGTGATGAAACTGCCAATCCGTGGCCCGTAGCTGCTGCCTTCTGAATCATCCAGATAGCTTCCTCGGAGAAAAGTTCAGGCTTAATGCAAAATTTGATGCAGATTCATTGTTCCACTCGCCACACAGTATAGATACATGCTCATTCAATGGCATCGGCTGCCCCCCACCCACGCCACCTCAACTGGTACAGTGAAGCCCTCGCTGGGCACGCATGCCCATTCCAGCCCATTCACCTTGGCTGCTAGGTTACACCGATGTTGCGGCAAACTGTTCTCATTATAGTAACAATGGCCGGGCTTTTCTACGAGGTCTGTCTCAAAAGTATCGGCCACGCCAATTTTTAATTACATCAACATTGGCTCAACACTTTCAGGACAGACCTTGTATCCCTCCTTTTCTCAGGTATGTACCTTTGCGCTCTTTTTCCTAAACCATCAGGGACCCCATGAGACTCGCAACTAGGGGAGCAGCTGATTTTGGGCTAACCCCTTGAACCTGTCTCCAAGGTCCCCTTTTCTCTGAGTCTCCAGTGAGCTAAAAGCACCCTGCCTAGTCTCTTGTTGCTTCTTCTACCCTAAGCCCTTCCTTGTTTCACTGTCCCCAGATTTAATAAGCTTACTCTCTAAATCATCTGGACTCAGGTGGTGAAATCTTTCCTGCATGAAGTCAGGAACTCCCATATTGCAGGCTGGCTGAGGCAGACCCAGTCCCTGTAGGGCGACAACACCTCCCAGAGATAATGTTACAATCTACAGAAGGATAGGCTTTATCATGCAAGAAAATGCTGGGACCATATTCAATGAGCTCTTATTAGCCACGATTCTTTTCAAGCCTCAGTTTTCCTGGCCTGTACTAAGAAGAAAATAGGTAATTTTAAAATTTTCCAAATATAAAATTTTTATAGCACACATGCACACGCTGAGAATCGCGACTTATTAAACAGCATTGCCAGTTAGTATTTGTTGACTGAGACCAAACACCTGTTAATTTGCCATTTCACACTCCCTGAAGACATACACTACTTAGCCTTGCCCTGTGTGTGGGAGTGTCTGTATAGGTTTCTTCCATGACTTTTTCACTTCGTAAGTACTCAATAAATGTATTTTGAACTAAAACTCCATCCAGAGCCCTTTTCTAAATAAATTACATGCCTGAATACATACTTCATGTCCCACCAAATCAATCACATAATATTCCATAAGGTAAATCTCGAACACTAAGTTCCTAAGAGCTTGGTTGTGAGCAGTGGTAAAGCATGAAGTGGAAAGTCTGTTGGGAAAGATTATTCTTCATTTAAAAAGTCAAGGAAAGAAAAGTTGACAACAAAAACAGTATCCTCAAAACCCCATCAGTATAAAATATAAAAATACTTCCATCCCTGTTTATCATTTCGATCCCATACTCAATTCTGCTACCAGAAAACCGACACACAAATTAGAGGTAAAGTCTTGCGAGGAAGCTCCTAACTTTTCTATGGAAAGCTGTGAGAGGAGGTGAAATCCGGAAATTCTGGATACAGCAAGAAATAAAGTGCCACCAGTCAGCGTCATTGTGCCCCAGTAGGCATTCTGGCAATCCTCTTATGCCTACCCATTTCCTCCAGGGGTCAGCTTTTTGGAAATGGGAGTCACTTTTCAAGGTGAGCCATCCGCCCTTCATTTAAATTCTGGTGTAATCAGATCTATGCAAATGAATAGCAGGAAATCAACTTCATACTTTTCTTCTCAGTCACAGAATCAAAGAAGGGCTGAGACTCAGGCAATGCTTTCCTCAGCTTCGAAACTAATGGATCACCCATTGCTTCCATGCCCCGCTCTCCCATTGGATCCTACCTTTCATCCCACATGTGCTGGGGGCTGGGCCTTCTTTACTATTAGTAACTCTTCCCATATTTTAATCCAGGTGCAAATTCCACTTTCTTGCCTTGCTGTAGAGAACTGTACATGCACCTGGAACCAATGGGAAGGATGGCATGTGCATTCCTCCCCAGACTAGTTGGAGTGGTGCCGACTCACCCCAGGTTCTCCTCCTTCACTTGAGTCTGACACCTACGCTAGCTCTGTGCTCCACCTTCAGCAAGGGAACATCCAGGGGACACCACTTGCTAGATTATACAGTTAACACCCAACTGGCTACAAGTCTTTAAGTGGCAGAGGTGTGGAGGAGGAACCCCCTTTCACCAAACCCTTAAAGCTGTTTCATTGACTCACAACAGTTCTTCCTTCCTTCTCCCTTGCCCTGAAATGCCAGCTATTATAATAACCTGTTTTGGTTAGAGGAGCTCAACAAATAAACACTAAGCATGGGCACTGGAGATCAGAGATAAACAAAATGTGCCTTGAGCTGGACTTCATCAGAGTAGTTTGCTAGTGTGATGTGATTATTCAATGAGCTCTTCAACTTGTTTATTTGCAATTTACTGAGAACCTATACACATGCCAGGCTCTTGTATAATACGAGGCCCAAGCAAAGCTCAAAGTAATAAGTCAGCTTCCCTGCCCAGAAGAATCTATGGTCTGGCGGAAAGAAAAACAATCATACCTCAAGGTTACAATGTGGCATATTAAAGGGACCCAGCCTTCTACAGGAACCCTTGCCACTGCCCACCGCCATCATCTCTACGTTGCAGATCGTAGGGGGCCTCCGTTAAGATCAGGCCAACTGAGCCCAGAAAAACTAAGCAGGTTCCAGCACCTGAACAGTCTATAAGTTCATTCAACAAGCATTTATTAAATACCTGCTGAGTGCCTTGCACAGGAAGAGGAAATAATTTGCCCGTCTATAAAAAGAAGGGGGTAGGACCACACCTCTGAGTCTGTCTTTTAGTTTGGTAGTTTTTTCCCAATATAAATTACATGCTAGGTTCTGGTGCCGCTTCTTGTCTAGATTTCACGTCCTGTCAACCTAGCACAGTGTTAGGACTTGAGGAGGATTTGAGAAGTGTGTTTTTGAATTGTTACCTGAATAAGTGCATATCCTTAGAACAAACCTGCTGTGGTTCCTGGCCCCTACCCCCAGCAGGGTGGGATAGTTCAGTCAAAATCTAGATTAAACTCAATACTGTTAAGATGTCAGTGCTTACCAAATTGATCTATAGATTTTACACAATTTCAATTAAAATCTCAGCAAGAACTTTTATTGGCAGAAATTGATAAGCTAATTCTGAAATACATAAAGAAATGTAAAGAATGACCAAGACAACTTTTAAAAGGGAAGACAAAGTTAGAAGACTCAAATGATCTGATTTCAGGACTTATTTTAAAGCTACAGTAATTAAGATACTAAGGTATTGCTGTCAAGATAGACAAATTCATGGAATGAAACAGAGCATCCAGAAATAGGTGCACTTATATAAAGTCAGTTGGAGAATTCGTAATAGAACAACTGAACATCAATGAGCAAAAACTGAGCTTAAACCCACACTTCGTACCATACATCAAAAACAAAACAAAACAAAACCTCAAAGTGGATCAGAGACTTAAATGTAAATCTTAAAGTATAAAACTACTGGGAGAAAAAAATAGAAGAAAATACTTGTGACTATTAGACAAAGAATTATGAGGCACAACATCAAAAGTATGACTCATACATTTAAAAAGTTAGGTTTCATCAAAATTAAATCTTCTCTTCAAAAGGTACCCTTGAGAATGAAAAGATTAAACCACAGACTGAAATAAAATATTTGCAAAGGACTTCTATCTAAGTATACCGGGGGAAAAAAAAATACAACTGAGCCCTGGCTGGTGGCTTAGGCAAAGTGGATAAGGCGCCGGCCTGCGAACCCAAAGGTTGCTGGTTGGATTCCCAGCCAGGGCAACATAACTAGGTTGCAAGCCAGGTCTCCAGCCAGATCTGTAGCTGGAGGCAGGTGAAAGGCAACCATACTTTGATGTTTCTCTCCCTCTCTTCCTCTCTCCCTTCTCCTCTCTCTGAAAAATAATAAATAAAATATTTTTTTAAAAAAAGAAAAACAAACAAACAAACAAACAACTAACCAAAAAACTAACCAAACCTCTGAAAACTCAATAATAAAAAAGGATAAGCAGGGAGGAAGAGGCAAGGGAGGAAAGCAGCTTAGACAAAACCTAGTATTAAAGGAACCGTGGACATGGACAACAGGTGGGATTGACTTTGGTGGGGAATGGGTGGGTGGGGAGGGGGACAGAGGGGAGCAAAAAGGGGATGGATGTAATACAACAACAATAAAATTAAATTAAAAAATAATAATAAGCAAAAGATTTGAATGGATACTTCATTGAAGAAAATACATATGACGAAAAAGCACATGAAAATATGTTCAGCCATTAGTCAATAGGAAAAAACAAATTAAAACCTCAGTGACAAACCATTAGAAACCCATAAGAAAGCTTAAAGTTAAAAAGTTTGACAATACCAAGCCCTGGCTGGTAGCACAGTGGGTAAGGCGCCAGCCTGTGAACCCAAAGGTCGCAGGTTCGATTCCCCAGCCAGGGCACATAACCAGGTTGCAAACCAGGTCTCCAGTCAGGTCTGTGGCTGGAGGCAGGTGAAACGCAACCATATATTGATGTTTCTCTTCCTCTCTGCCTCTCTCCCTTCCCCTCTTTCTAAAAATAATGAAATAAAATTAAAAAAAAAAACAACAACCAAACATTAAAAAAAAAAAAGCTTGACAATACCAAATGTTGATGAGGATGTGGAACAAATGAAACTCACATGCACCGACATGCATGTGACGTCACATGCTGTGACAATATCAGAAAGTAGTTTAGTCATTTCTTAGAAAGTTAAACATGCATCTGCCTTATGCCCTAACCATTATAATTTAAAGTATTTAACCAAGAGACATGAAAACATATTCACAAGAAGATTTGTATCTGAATGCTCATAGCAGCATTATTCAAAATAGCTCCCCAAAGTGGAAACAAACCAAATCAAATGTTCATTAATAGGTAAATGGATAAATTGGGGTAACATCTAAACAAGGATATTCTTCACAGTAGTGAAAAGTCACGTGCTATTGTTACACTAAGCAACATTAATGAATCTCAGAACAAGTATGCTGAGTGAGAGAAATTGGACCGAAAAAAAAACCACATGCTGTATGATTCTCTTTGTGAAATTCTAGAACATTCAAACTAATAATCTACAGTGACCGAAGGATCAGTGATCACCTGAAAGCAGTGGAAGGTGAGGGAAGGCAGAGAAAAGTAACAAAGAAGAAGCATGAGGGAACTTTTGGGGGTGATGGGTGTGCTTGTTATCTTGATCGTGTTAGTGCTGTCAAAGGTTTGTATATATGTCAAAACTTACCAAACTGTCTAGTTTAAATTTGTGCAGTTTATTATGTCAATTATACCTAAATAAGGTTGTTTTAAAAATAGTAGTTTAAGGCCTCTGTCCAGAAACTTTATTTTATTTATTTATTTTTAAAGATTTTATTTATTATTTATAGAGAGGGGGTAGGGAGAGAGGCAGAGAGGGAGAGAGACATCAATGTATGGTTGCCCTTCACCTGCCTCCAGCTACAGACCTGTCTGGGGACCTGGCTTGCAACCTAGTTATGTGCCCTGGCTGGGGAATCGAACCAGCGACCTTTGGGTTCGCAGGCCGGCACCCTATCCACAGAAACTTTAATAAGCTCAAATGTATATTCCTAAGCATTAACCAACCATCACTGCTCTAATTCCATAATTCTAGGGTGGGACCCAGATCTCTGTGTTTGTAACAGCCCTTCAAGCAATTCTAATGCAGGTTGCCCTTCAACTGCCCTTTGTGAAACTCTGGTCTAGGGAGCAAAGCTTTTTAGATCAATCTTGTGACGAGAATGTCGTTTCTGGGGAAAACGAGGAACTTTTTCTAACCAGGGTGTTATAACTTTCTGTTCTATACCTCCAGCACTCAGATGCCATTACAATAATTTAAAAGCAAATGTAAGCTATAGATTTTTCCCATCTTATCTTTATGTAAATTAAAACCAACCAAATCACCTTGTTGCTATTCCCTGACAGAGGACTACAGTTTAAATCAAGAACTGTGTCACTTGGTTATTATGACAGGAAACGGATATGGTGGTTTCCCAGTGACACTTGGTTTATCCTTTATCACATCCTCTTGACCACCTGAAGATCAAAGGAGACACGGAAAGAGTCTGAAATGGTTACATTGCTGCTAAGTCTCTGAAGACTTACCTTCTCATATTTATATAATTTTCCTTACCAACCACATAAACCATTGCTAGTACAAATGATAGGAAATAGATTTTCCATGTGCGACTAGCATTTCTGAACCCTACCTGTAGGAAATATTTGAACTCATTTGATGAAGCTTATGGACTTTCTTACAAAATATTTCTGCTATGATGAGGATCAGTTGAAAAAAATGTGACAGGGTGAAACCCACTTGAAATGATTTTTAATTATTAAAAGGAATATAGCAAGTGACAGGTGAGAATAGTGCAGGAGAAAAAGAATCCCTCCAAAAATTCTCCATGAAAGCATGGGGAAAAATGGCAAAAATAATCAGAAACAATATTTTCAGGACACTGGAAATTAAACAAAGGCTTACAGCATTCATGATAGTTTTTATTCAAGAAAAATGGCTGATTCTGAGTGTGGGCAGTAAGGTTTGTGATGTCTTATTTTTTTCCTTTTTTCACTATTTTTTTAAAAAAGATTTTATTTATTATTTTTAGAGAGAGGGAAAAGGGAGAGGCAGAGAGAGAGTAAGATGTCAATGTATGGTTGCCTTTCACCTGCCTCCAGCTATAGACCTGGCTGGAGACCTGGCTTGCAACCTGGTTATGTGCCCTGGCTGGGTAATTGAACTGGAGACCTTTGGGTTCGCAGGTCTGTGCCTTATCCACTGTGCCATCATGCAGGGCTTGGGTTTGTGGTGTTTTAATTGCCCTATTCCCATTCTGCCCTTCTTGGTGATAGCTTTTAGAAACCAGCAGCCTGCAATCGTGGTGAAAATGAGCAATCCAGCAGCCATAGGAGGTGGCCTGAAGCTCATTCAAAGTCTCATTCCCAGAGAATTGTCATTATTTCACTTACCTGAGGTTCCTTGGAATACTCTACTTGCAAAGCTATCTTTACTAGGCCTGATTCAAAGCTTGCCTAGTGTGAAAAGCCTTTTCCCTAAGGGCATTTGTAGAAAGTGAATATAGGCAATTATTTAAGTTCTTGGCTACTTGGGCCACTGGATAACAGCTAAGGCAAAACCAGGCTAATCAAAAAGTTTAATAGAAAAAGTTGGTAATGAGAAGACCATAGTGGCTTTGAAAAGCTCCAAAATATTCCCCTAAATCTGGAAGGTCATATGCACATGCCCAGGGCTGTGTGCATGCTCAGGAAAGATCTGAGAAGGCTTTATGCTCTTACCTCTGGCTGACCATGAGGCTTTGTACAAACAGGAAGTGAGGGCTAAGGCGGAATTGTCACCTGCCTGGTTGAGTATTGAAGGTGTGCCCCAATACACAGATAGAGTCCCATGGCAAAGATAGGAAAATTTATTGGTTTCAAATATTAAGGAAATCTCTCCCCAGTCATTAACTTCAGTGCTACAAGTGACAATGGGTACAAATTTTACAGAATTAGCTTCCTAAAGTCATTAAACAAATTATCAACAACAAAAACTCCTGGAGCTGGAGAAGAATCTCATTTCCAGAGTTCCTACATTATGTTATTTTAAAAGTCCAATTTTCAACATAAAGTTATGAGATGTTCAAAGAAATAAGCAAGTGTGGCTTGTACATAGAAAAAAAAAAAAAAAGCAGTCAATAGACACTGCTTCTGAGGAAGCTAAGATATTGGACCTCCTACTCCAAAAATTTAAATCAAAAATTTAAACCCTATTATAAAAATATTGAAAGAATGAAAGGAAAGTATATATGAAAAATGAAAGAGAAGTATAAGAAAAACTCTCAGCAAATAGAGAAGATAAATAAAGAGAGGAGAAATTGTGTTTAAAAAGAGCCAAATCAAAATTTTTGGATGAAAACCATAACAACTGAAGTAAAAAATCCATTAGAGTGGCTTAATAGGAGCTTTGAGCAGTCAGGAGAAACAATCATAGGCCTTAAGTATCGGTTAATTGGAACTAACCAGTTTGAAGAGAAAAGAAAGAATGAAAAAAGTAAATAGAGACTCAAAGACCTGTAGGACACCAACAAGCATATCAAATACACATAACGAGAGCCTCAGAAGAATAAGAGAAAAATAAAGAGGCTAAAAAAACAAAAAAATAATCTCTAAAGGACTTCCCGTTTGATAAAAATTGCTAATCTACACATCCAAGATGATCTATGAACTCCAAGAAACATAAATTCAAAGAGATCCACACCTAGACA
Organism: Noctilio leporinus; assembly: GCA_004026585.1. Taxonomy (NCBI): domain Eukaryota; kingdom Metazoa; phylum Chordata; class Mammalia; order Chiroptera; family Noctilionidae; genus Noctilio; species Noctilio leporinus. The sequence continues at coordinate 94,151 of PVIW01002709.1, read as the reverse complement.
TATCATGATCAAACTGTCAAAGACGAAGAACCTGGAAGGCAGTAAGGTAAAGCAATTTGTCACGTGCAAAAACTAATAAGATTAATAGTTGATTTCATATTAGAAACTATGGATGACATAATACAGTGAGATGGCATATTCTAAGTGCTTAAAAAACAGACTGTCACCAAAAATACTATATATATCCAATTGATTTTCAACAGGGGTGCTTAGTTTGAGCTGCTATAACAAAGTACTATAGACTAGATGGCTTATAGACCACAGAAATGTATTTCTCATAGTTCTGGAAGCTGGAAGTCTGAGATAAGGGTGCAGTATGATGGAGTTCTGCTGAAGACCCTCTTCTGTGTTGCAGATTGCTAACTTCCCATTGTACGTTCACATTACAGAGAGCGGAGAGAAGAAGCAAGCTCTCCCACAGCATTTATAAGAGCACTAATTCTGTTCATGGGTACTCCAACCTCATGACCTCATTTACCTACCAAAGGTTTCATTTCCTGGTATCATGACATTGGGTTTAGAGTTTCAACATATAAATTTAGGGGAACACAAACATTGTTATGGCATTCGAGTCTGTAACAAGTGCCAAGGCCACTCAAGACTACTCAGTGGAGGAAAGAATAATCTTTTGAACAAATGGCTAAGGGACAATAAAATATCCACATCCAAAAGAGTGACCTTAAACCCCTAATTCATACCATATACAAAAATTAACTCAAAATGAACAAAGATCCAAGTATATGTGTTAAAACTAATTTCTCAGAATTTTATGTTATGTTAATTATATTTCAACTAGAAAAAAGTAATACAAAAAAAAAAAAAAAGTAATACAGCTTCTCAAAGTAGTATTGGCCATTTAAGTTTCCATTAACATTTTCTTGGGTGGCTTTGGGAGATTGTACTGAGAAAGTTGATCTTGGCGATTAAGAATATGGGAGGAAAACACTAAAAGGGCCGCACCCACTCACAACCACAAACACACCCACACAATCTAAAGCGAGCACAGATGCTTCCAGGTACTGTATTATAAAAATGTGGCCACAGTTTTTTTTTTCCTGGCAAACCATTTTCTTTAACAATATCCCCAATCTGTATACCCACCACAATGTTGGAAACAGTATAACTCTCCAGACTAAAGTCAGCAGGGGATCCCTACCTTTATTACTGTTTTGTTGTTCCATCAATAATTTACTTATTTTTGAAAACCAACAATCTCTGATTTCTTTCGAAGCTGCCTGTAATTGCAGATAAGAAAATACCATGAGTATCAGAGCACCTGGAATATTAATTGCACATGGCTCTTTATTCTCCGGGTGACTTTTAGGATAATGAGATGGAAAACACTTTGTCAAATCATGGGAATATCTATGCGGAAGGCATGAGCTTTACCTGCAGGATGTATTTCTCAAGTCCATTTTGGTTGGCAAGTTCAAACTTTCTGTTGCTCCCTCTTTCAAGCTGGTGGATTGAAAGTGTCATCAACTGTTGTAAAGAAAGAAGAAAACTTTCTATACCATCATTATCTGATTTCAAAGTCATGATCAGCTACCCTCATCCTTTCTACCCCTGATATCTCTGTTCTCCCATCTTCCTTTCAAGCATTTTGCTGTCCTTTCTTAATGGCCCCAAGGAGCATACAACACAATCTGGTAGTGTCACCTGCCCCACCCATTTCAGAGGATAACACAGACTGTATCTTTCTGTTTGTAGAACTGTAGCCCACAACCTTTAAGAAAAAAGATGATCTCTCCTTTAGCACATAAGTGTTTCATAAATCTCTACCTAACAGTAACCAAATGAGTATCCATTAAGAAACCTAAATCACAAAAACTACTATGAATAAATGAACAACTTTAATCACAAGAATATAAGCATGTGAGTGGCAGTGGGTGTGTCTCATGAAACATCTCCTTACACAGGTGATGCTTGGTGTGGACTTGGGCTCCTAGACCCCAGGGTCAGGACACTGCCTACACTTGTCTGCCCAGGAGAAGTGGAGGATGAAATTCAGCCCATGCCCCAGTGCTTTCACTCCTCTGTCTGGACAAAAGAGGGTACTTTTTAAATTCGTTTGTCCAGATAGGCTGCTATACTGACCCTTCTTTCCACTCAGCACAAAATCACCTCTATTCCAGCCCTGGCTCTGTCTGATGAGTCTGATGATGGATTACAAGCCCTGACTCTGGAGTCAGACCCGAGTGTGGATTCTAGCTCTGTTGTGTGGCATTTGGCATGTTAACCTCACCTCTCTAGGCTGCAGTTTCCTATCCATAAAATAAGGATAACTATACTCTGTCCATAGAGTGTGCTGATGCCCTTTACCTTCAGAGACTTCTTAAAGCTGTAGTGAGGAGAGAGGCCCTGGCCACTGGGCTCCATTCGTATCTTACAGAACACGAGTCCCCTTTCAAATAGGTAGATTTGCCTCTGGCTGGGCTTAAATCGAATAAAATCCTTCATCTTATAGCGATCCTTGTGCGCCATCCAGACGTTGAAGGAGTCGTGCATCAACAGCTTGCCCAGTTTTCTGATATCGTCCTTTTAGAATTAGACACACACACAATGCAGCTATTAAATTACTCGACAGGGAAAGGACTCTTAGGGGTCTGTTTTCAACTTACAAATCATGCTTATTTGAAGTTTACAATCTTAAAAGTGCCACTCAGGCTAATCTGTCCTTAAATTAAAATCACAATTTTGCAAGCTTCACTGAGCATGATGACACCATTCAGTTACATAAGGAAATAGTTTAGCAGCATAACGCATACAGTGTGTTAGAAATACTGGAACTAAAGATGTTGGAATTCTGATCTTTTTATCTTGCTATTAATTTTAGCTAGCAGAATTCCATTTCCTCTTCTCTGTTTCTGACACGTGACACTACTTAAAAAGGGCAGTAAGTTAACATTTGAATTATGTCCAGGAGGGATAGAATTTTTGCTGCATCACAGATCTTTGATACCATGTGTGTTCCATATGTATCCTAACATCTGCTTCATGTACATGAGAACCTGAGGTCATGAGATTGGTTCTGAAAGGAGAAGGCTTAACATGACCTAATCTTCATAATATTGTAATATAAACAGTAATTACCTTAACCCTGCGTTTTTTGGAGTGAACAGTACAAAGGGAATCTCAAATGACAAATTAAAAAAAAAATCTACTTAGCTCTAGGACACACACTATGATATATCTCTTGGCCAGTGAGCCCACCTTCCTCACTGAAAGTTCCAAGTCCAACAGAGGTGACCCCGCCTTCTCTGACTTCTCTCTAAAGGGTAATAGAGCAACATGGGCTGGGGAAGGAGTATTTTCCAAACCTTACATCACTTAAAGCAGATAATCAAGAATTTATTTCCTTGAATCAAAACACCAAAAGGCAGAGTTATTTCAACAGGACCAGGACAGGTAAATTTCTCTGACTTACAAATGGTTGAGATAAATTGCCACAATTTCTGATTGTTAATACTAGCAATATGTGCATTATGCATAATTGTTTAGGCACATGTACAATTTATTGTTTATATTGGACTGCGAATATCTTCTTTGAAAAAATTGACTGTACTTCTGAAATTCTAAAATAAAAATTCATGAGCAATGAACTTGAGTCATTTCTATAGTGTTCGACATATTTTCTATACCTTTTTTTTTTTTTTTTGCTTTGTAAATTTTGCATGTGTTGACCCCTCATGGAGGAATAAAGAGCCTAGCTTAGAGGCCTTCCTTCCTAAAAGCATGGTGCTCCTGTTCAAAGTTACAGTCTCCAGACAGATGAGGATGCTTGAGGAGTTTTTCACTCTATCTACATCCTGCAACGGGCCATGCAAATATGTATAACCACTCCAGCCCTCAGTGACAGCTTTCTCCTTTAAACCCATTCGGTGAGCTGTATAGACATAAATAGCATAGGAAGTATGTCTCAGTTAAAGCAACTGGCCAAAGTAAATGCTTAATATTTGCACATGAACAACTGTAATCAATAATGTCTATTGTAATATGTGTTTATACTCCAACTCACTTCAAAAATGTGATACACCTTATAAAATAGATACATTAGGGGCAGATTTAAAATAACTGAGGCAATTAGGGTAAAGAGAAAAAAAAGATTTAAAGATGGAAAGACTCACATGTCTGCCTGCTGCAGACTCTGCTCTGACTGTCCAGTAGGCAGCACAGAGGATGACAGAGTCAGTTATAAGAATCACTATGTTTGAAGACAAACCCAAACCAGCTGTCCAGGAAAAACACAGAATCCCATTAAAAAGATGTGAGAGAAATTTCTCCCATGGGTCCTCATCAAGGGTCACTCAGTCGAATACTGAGCACACCCTCAAACGCATCCTAGAATAGATGGATGAATGAATTTTAGGTAAAGCTGTGTCTAAGAACACATTTGGTGAATAGTCATAGCTGTGAAATCAATTCGGAAAAAGGCGAGAGCATAGGGATGCGGAGAACAGATCCAGGTGTGCGCACCCTAGTCACTTGTAGAGGGAGGGCTTATCTAACACTCAACGTTAGATAAGATTTTTGCCAAAGCCATGACCGTAGAGGCAATAGCTCTGCTGAAGAGGCCACCACAGACAGCAGTGTGTTTGTCCTTTGTCACCTCTGCACTTCCCTCCTCACCTCCCCCGCAGTCACAGCTGTTCACATTTTGAGAGGCAACTGACCAATGATGTGATGCCAGTGAGGTGCCAGCCCCTGGGCACCGAGGCCCGAGGTAAAATAAAGACGGCAGATAGCCAACGCGATTCTTGTCTCAACTGAGGAGGAGACAGTACGCAGCAGAAGCGGTTGCTGTGGGAGGCTTTAGCAGAGGGCAGGTGATGGAGTGAACGATAAAGGAGCAGAGCCGGGAGGAAGATGAGTCATCAGAAACTATGAGGGAGAGGAAAAGATATAGAAAGAACCGGTCAGGCGGTGGCGAGAGGAGAGGGCGTGTAGTTGCACCTGTGCACAGGTGAGAACCCCAAGACCCTCCCGGGTTCAGGCTGAGGACCTGAGAACTGTCCCATCCTCACTGGTGTGAGCTGGCTCTGCTGTTCTGACTCTTCCCAAGGTTCTGTGGTTGGCTTTTCCTAAAGTCCGTTATCACTGGAGGCGACTGGGGACCATCGCTGGGTCTGATTCCAGCTGATAAAGATGAGATGTATATCCTCCAGGTGGTCTTGTATAAACTTTCTCAGAACACTGCCCCTGATGGGATCACACAGCCTGTGTGGAGGTCACCCACTGCAGGGGGAAGCAAGCACCTGGATTCTTCAGGGCAGATCCATGTACATTCTTTCTTCCCAATCAGACTGTAGTTGGTCCCAAAGCCAGAGATCACGTGCACAACCTCTTGCAGGTATTTGTCCCTTAGAAAGTATTTGTTCATTTATTGGCATTTAGTGAATGAAGCTAAGGGCTCAGCACTATGAGGTTGTTAATTCAGTGATGCAGGTTGAAGGAGCATCATGTCCAACCAGAAACTCATGTCCACCCAGGACTTCAGAATGTAACCTTATTGGAAATAGGATTTCAGACATAATTAGTTAAAATGAGGCCATACCAGATTAGAGTGGGCCCTACCCTGAAGGCTAGTGTCCTTATCAGAAGAAGAAACGGAGACAAAGCTTCACACACAGGAAAGGAGCAAAGAGGAAGAGCCTTTTGAGGAAGCATGGTTATACCAACACCTTGACTTTGAACTTCTAGCCTCCAGAACTGTGAGAAAATAGATCTATGTGGTTTTAAGCCACCTGTTTGGTAATGTGTTGCTATGGCAGCTCTAGGAAATAAATACATCCACAACCAGTTTTGCTACCAGTGATGTAATGGCATGTTCCTCATTTTGGTATGTGAAAAATTTGACGGATGGGAGCCCAGAAGTAGGTTAGGGGCCACCCCAAACAAATGAGCGAGTGAAGAGTCCTCCTCCATATGGGAAATGATGGCAAAAATGAACTAGTAACTCCTACCATTTTCTTTGTAGACAAAAGCTCTCATACGAGAATTTGAACGTGACTACCTGGGCTAATGGAAAAACCTGGTGGAGAGAGGGAATCTAGGGAAGCCAGCCTCCAGAAGGAGGCCTCTTTTGGGGCCCAGGTCTTCCTTCCCAGGAGTGACAGCTACCCGGGCAGAGCTCTGGACGTCTTTCACAAGGAAGCAGGAAACATCTGGATAAACGAATCAGCACAAAGCCTGGTCCAGAAATGAAAAACAGAAGCCGTGGGACAGAGAAACCGTGGGTGATCGCATCACCAGAAGCAAAGGGCTTCCTTCCTTCTAGCCTGATGAGGCTCCTGGTCAGCCCTAGGGCTCTGTCTTCAAACCTACCAGGTGCCAGGCAAGGTGCTAGGTGCCTTAATCCTCAATTACTCCACTTACAGGTGGCGGGAGGTGGGAAGATTCCCAAGGCTATTGCATTGAATCATTAAGATTGTTTACTCTGCCTTATCTTTGCAGCCAAAGCTTTGCTAAGGGAACTGGAAAGTAAACTAGAAATAAAATACCTGGTCCTGGCCCACAATAAACTTGCAAGAAAAATACTTTCTTTATTAAATTATATACAATTTGTTCCCAGAAAATTTAAATGTTTCATCCAGTCATTACTATTCAGCTTCAGAACTTTTTGCCAGCAAGTCAGGATTTTAAGGGACTCTAAATGTATCTCTATTTTATACATGGAATTGAAGAGGGGGGAAACTTTTAATTTTTTAATTTTAATTTAATTTTTTTTAGCAAATGGAGGGAAGTAAATTGAATCTCAGTGTCCTACCAACCTTTCTTTTAAAAATAATTTTAAAAAAAATGTTTTTCTGATCAAATTAAACCAAGAACTCAGTATATACAGGGAGAAAATACAAATATCAGAAAGGAATTTTTGAGTAGTTTTAATTATAAATTCATCCACTCCAGTTTAATTTTGTTCCTTTACAAAACCAGGTTAATATTGGATGCCAAGTAGAGAAACTAAGAGGTTGGATTTATCCACACATACAGCATATGATTGTGAACAGCTTGTGATAAAGTTCTACAAAGCTGAGGCAAAGAATCATTAGGTCTGAGTGTGTAGGAGTTGAGTTGTTAGTCAACTTGAAACAGAATCAAATGAAGAATGTGTTGAGAGGGTGGCACCCTGGCTAGGGACCCAAGAAGTAATGCCAGCTGATGACCATGTGATCTTGGGTGAGGTAAGTATCCTTTCCATAAATCTGATGCTGAATCAGAAAGTTGAAAATTCCAATGCCTGCTCCTATAGAATTCAACAGAATTATGCAAAACTGTCAGGATAATAAGCTAATGTATGAGATGTAATGAAAATTAGTCTTAGCAAAAAAGAAACCATAGAGTGTATGTCAAAGGTACAATTCTAAAGACATGGGGAGGAAAAAATATTTTTTTGTACTTGGTATAAAACCTCTAAAATCCCATAAATTGGTTCACCTGATTTGCACACAAGTCATTGTAATAAAATTAGCATAGATTGTTATTTATTCATGGTTTAATCATTCATTTTTATTTTATTTTATTGTTGTATTACATCCATCCCCTTTTTGCTCCCCTCTGTCCCCCTCTCCACCCACCCATTCCCCCCAAAGTCAATCATTCTTTTTTCATAACTTCCTCCTCCTATGTTACTTGCCCACAGAATAATAGCTGGGTGTTTCCTACCCTGTGTAACATTTCTTTGATTCAGGCAAATAGCTATCTAATAGGGTAGCTCACATATATTCAAAGATGAAAGGAAAAGAACAGAAAGATGTTCCAAATGATTAAATAAATGGTTTCCTTGACTTTTACCTAGCTGACGAAGGAAACATTATTAGTAAGAAAGTGACCTCCTCTTACACGCTCTGTGGTTTCTGAACACCTTCTGAATCATGCCTCAGGGGTGAACAGAAAGCACCCTGGAGTCCCAGCATCACCCCTGGATCACCCACACACAGCGGGGCTATTGCCAAGAGGCTGGCCAGAAAAATACCAGGAGGAAAGAAAACAAAAAGATCACAATTTTTGCCCTATAAAGAGTTTGCATGGTTTGACTTATGATAAGGAAAGCTGAGAAAGGTCGTTTCATCTTCCCCACCTCAATAATGAGAATGTTAAAACCAGGTAAAAAGGAAAAGGAAAAAAAGGGAAGGAAAGTGTCTGAAATGCAACTCTTAGAATGTTTATTTACTATTTGGTAAACAGAGGAATAGCCTCCCAGAGTCCAGGACCTAATCCCTAAAATCTGAGTATATGTCCCAATATGTGCTGAACAGTTGCAGATGGAATCAAAGTTGTTAATCAGCTCACTTTGAGATGGGGAGATTATCAGGGACTATCTGGGTGGGTCCAGTGTAAACACCAGAGTCCTTAGCAAGTGGAGGAGAAGCAGAAGAAAAGACCAGAGTGATGTGATCAATGTGAGCACAGAACTCGCTGTTGCTGGCTTGGAAATGGAGGCAGTGACCAAGAGCCAAGACATGATTTTAGTTTAGTTTCTTTTTTTTTTTTGTAAGGACGGAAAAGATAAGAAATGGATTCTCTCCTAGAGCCTCCAAAAAGGAAGGTAGGCCCCTTGATTTTAGCCCCTGGTGGGATTGTGTTGTACTTTTTCCCCATGGAACTGTAAGATAAACTTGTGGCGGTCAGGGCCACCATGCTTGTGGTGATTGGTTATGGCAAAGATAGAAAACTGATATACCTGAGTTAAAATCTAGAGTGCTTTACAGTGCAAACCAGTTGACTATTACTTATGTTCCTGTCCCAAGGTGATCACACGGTTGTAGAGGATAGTTCGCTTGGAATGTCCAGGACTGGTCGGCTCAGGATTAATACTTCATGCTGGGGCTGAGATGGCTCCGCCTTCCAGCACTGCCTCTCTTGGTATTTTCCCTGAACCCTTTGGATGAAGGGATGTACATACAACACATGCTTGTCGTGCCTCTTCTGCAATCTGTGATGTAAAATGGGGTAAAATTTTCATGTAGGACCCATTTTCAATGTAATTCTCACGAGGACAATCTGAGTCAAGAAGGGAAATCTTTTTCTATTTTAATAGTGCCATGAGTCAAAATAAATGACACATTTAGCAAAGTCCCCTGCCCATATCTTTTCAGACCCCCAGTTTCTGGTTTTTCCAGAGCACAGGTCAATTTGAGCATTCTGGACCACTCAGAAGACAACCCAAGACTCCTGAAAACTCTGAGGGGCTGCTTGAAATCTGAGAGCCTGGGTTTGTTGACTGATGCAGGCTACTTTCTCCAGAGTCAAATTTCTTGACCGTAAACCACTTCTCCAACTTTGCCGCAGCATCTCCTGCTTTTGCTGTATTATGCCTGCCTCTCCCAGCAAAGTTGTGATACCTTCCAACAACTGTTCTCGGACATAACATACCGGGCATCCAGTGACTTCAGCCAGGTCCACAACCAGTTCACAGGACTTGATCAAATCCTCCATCATGGCCAAAGCCTGATGTAGTTCAGCTAAGAATTCGGAATCCTTGGTCCTCTTTGGCCCACTCTGTGGAAACCAGATGCCTTGTTGGAAATCAAAAGGTAAACCATCTACCAAGTAAAGGAGGAAAACAGGACAGAGATAAGGAGCCACAGATCCAGCCAGCACGAAGTATCTGAGAAGGTGATACGCCGATCTGTTTCCCTGCTCCCAATGAATAGTGGCTGAAGATATTTGCTGTTTTATCCTCAACCACACTCCTGTGGATTGCACTAATGAAGAATGAAGTTCACAAAACCATGGGCATTATATTTCTGCTCTATAAAAAAACACATTGAGCTTTTTTAAAGCCAGAAAGAAAACCAGGCTTTAAAAAATTAAAATTTAAATTGGCTGCTCTCTCTCTTTTATACCTCTACCCCTGGGGCCTATAGATAAGTATAATTTGGGTATCATATTCCAATACTTAACATGAAAGTCTTATTTCTATGGGTAAAGTTACCCTTAAAGTTGTCTCCCCGCCCTTCTTTATTGATCTTGGAGAGAAAGAGAGAGGAAGAGAAACAGAGAGAGAGGGAGCGAGAAACATAAATTTGTTGTTCCACTTACTTATCCAGTCAAAAGTTGCTTCTTGTATGTGCCCTGACCAGGGATCGAACCCACAACCTCAGCGTATTGGAAGGATGCCCTAACTAACTGATCTACTTAACCAGGCCAGGTCTTTTTTTTTTTTTTTTTTTTTTAATATATTTTATGTATTTATTTTTAGAGAGAGGGAAAGAGAAGAAGAAAGACAGGGAGATAAATGTCAATGTGTGAGAGAAACATCAACGGGTTGCCTCTCTCAGGTGCCCTGACCTGGGACCAAATCAGCAACCCAGGATTGTGCCCTCATTGGGAACCAAACCAGCAACCCCTCACTTTGAAGAATGATGACCAACCAACTGAGCCACACTAGTCAGGGCTTGGCGAAGCCTTTAAAAAAAAAATTTTTTTTATAAGAACTTATTTGAGCCAAAATGAGAACGTATGTTTGGGAGCAAGATCCCAACTACTCCAGAGACTAACAGTTTTGCAGTTTCTTTTATACATTTGAGATTAAGAAAGAAATGTCAGAAGATTCCATGGAGGTGGGGGAAAGTAACAAGGTGATTAGACAGATGACAGGGTAGCTAACAGGATTACGTGCTCTCTTGAGGGTGGTGATGGTGGTTTACTTCCAAGGTGTTTTAACCTAGATGCACAGACTTAAAACCATCCCAGGGGAGGATATTTTTAAACTTCTATGGGCTGCCACATGGATGCTGACGAATGATGCATTTGCCACGTGAAATTCCCACAGCTCTGCCCTTCCTCTCCTCCCCCAACGCTGCCCACATGCTACTACCTTTAAGGGTGCCATCGAGGGCACCACCTCCCAAACATGAAGACTCAGCCTTAAGTGGAGAAGCCAGAACTGCTAATTGAAGAAACTAATGTTTCCATTGTTGCCCCTGTGACACATGGGACCAAATAGGGATGATCGTTTCAGCTGGAAAGGATTTTGCTTAGGTTGTCAGTATTTTTTATGCCCCTGCTATTTACATTGCCTATTTATGTTACCTAGTAAATGCAAACAAAAAAATGTGGTTTCTCCCTGGTTGGTAGCACAGTGGATGAGGCACCGGCCTGCGAACCCAAAGGTTGCAAGTTCGATTCCCCAGCCAGGGCACATAACCTGGTTGCAAACCAGGTTTCCAGTCAGGTCTATGGCTGGAGGCAGGTGAAAAGCAACCATACATTGATGTGTCTCTCTCCCTCTCTGCCTCTCTCCCTTTCCCTCTTTCTGAAAATAATGAAATAAAATCTTTAAAAAAAAATGTGGTTTCTTCCATTTTTTTAAGATGTATCCATTTTTCCAACAAAGGACAGATAGCTCTTTGCTGCCCCATACAGCCCCAGCTCTTTCTGTCCTCTTCTGCATGCCGTCAGTGGAGGGCTGTGTATTTCTTGAATCTCTGTAGAAGCACTGGGGATTAATTAGCATTTTTGGATCAGAGATGTGAGTGACAGGGCAGATGAATGGAGCAGAGCATGCTGCCTCCACTGAGCTATTTGTCATGGATCCTTACCTTCTGCCTCATAATAACTATGCTCTAGCCCTGGTGAAAGACAGCAGGCGCTCTCCTGACTTTATAGTAACATCATCAGGAGAGGATGAAACGTTCTTACATTAGACATCTTCCTCTTTGCCCCAACACTTCAACTCAACTTCTTGGAGATTCGACTGCTCTACTTTCTCTCCTTCCTAGTGTTACATGCATTGGTAATGCAGGGCTTCTTAGGAAAAGGCTTACAAACATTACCAGACCCTTCCACCTCAGGCTGGCTTCTCTGGCTTCGGACTATAAAATTATTACCTGTGTCTTGGGCTTCTAATTTCAAGGATGGTCCCCACCTTACATTCTGAGCAGAGACGACATGCAAATGACTGTTAATGTTGACACTCCTGCCCTAGGTATTCTTGTTAAAACCGGAATACTTAATAGGCAATTTAAAAGAAACCCCACTGTTAAGCCACAAATTTATTCCTAACCTGGTTGGCTACCATTTCTTCCAAGGGAACTTTAGAATTCACATACACACATGCACCCATATGCACTAACAATGCCCACATTCATACACACACGCGCACTCTCAAAGGGAACAGGACAAATTAGACAAAGAAAGAAATATAAATTATTCATAAGCCTAACATGCAGAAAAACCACAGCAGAGATTTGGTCATGTTTACTTACACATTCCTATTTGTACTCCTGTTCAAACATCTTTATGTGAAAGGAAGAAAATATTATTACTACTTGTCCTACAGCAAATTCTCACTTTAAAATTGCCTAAATATTTTTGTTTTTTTCCTGACTATGAATTATGAAATACATACTATTGTACAAAACTTAGACAATAGAGATCTTAAGCAAGGAAAACAAAATCGCCATAAATTTTCCTACTCATGACAAATACCATGAACAGTTATGTAAAACAAAAGTTAACATCCAGTACCTTAGCCGAACCTCCTCTTAGGTCACCTGGGTCTACCTCCAAATCCTCGGCAGACTCAACCTCCAGCAGACCCTGCATTAATCCAAAAGCCTTATTGAAAATCAAGAAGTAAAATGCCAACTAAATCTACTGTGCAACAATCTCCAGACAAATGCTAAACTAACTGAGAACGTATGCAAATTTGCCAGCCTGCCAGAAGAGGAAAAGAATGAAGGATGTAGTTGCATCCTTTCCACAAGTAAAATATGATGGGATACATTCATTGTAGTCTGCTTTTTCCCACTCAATAACATACCGTGAGTGTTTATTTCCTCATGACATTATGTATTTTTAAAAACATGGTTTTTTTAATGGCAGTGTTGTATCCTATACATAAATCATAATTAATCAATACCTTGCATTATTAAATATTTAAGTGCCACAATTTTTCCTAAAGACAAATCCCTAGAAGTGGAGTTGTCAATGTTAAGAATTTTGATGTATATTCCCAAGTTCCTTAGAGAAGGACATGTTCCCACCAGTCACGTAGGAAACTTTGTTTCACCAACTCCTAGCCTACATGGAAAATTGCTCTTTAGTCAAAAAGTTTGGCCAATTCAATTAACAGAGAAATCCTACTCAGTGTGTTTTAGTTTGAATTTCTTAGGAAACTAGTGAGGTAGAAATTTCAAAGAATGTTTGCTACTAACATGTATTCTTTTATAAACGGCCTATGTCTTTGTTAATTTTTTATTATTAATTTCTTTTTTTAAATCAGTTTGAGGGATGCCTGACATACAAAATTGTTAAAGTATAAATCATGATGATTTGATACATGTATACATTGTGAAAGGATTTGTTCCATCTAGTTAATTAAGACATCTATCACCTCACATATTTACCAACCTCTCTCCATTGATTATTTCTTTAAATAGTAGCCTATTTCATTCTTTTAAAAGAAGAAAAATGAATGCTATTCTTATGAGTTAGTTTATACAGGGAATCAGCATGATCTCTTATTCTAGAATATCCTTGTAATAAGGAAAACTTACAGTAAATAAATAATGTACCATTTTGCAAAACATATCTTAATTAAACAAAATCCAAGAAAAATTCTCTACATTAAATTTGATAGTTTCCATCCATCTGTTAGCTCATTTGATAGAAATTATGAGCTCAATGAAAGCAAGTTCCTGTTGTCTCTGAATGTATCTCTTTCCAATATATTCAGGTAACAATATATTAATATTGTTTAATTAATTTGCCTTGACTTATTAGATATTATATACTCAAAAAATTCTTGATCATGACTATTAATTTCTATAATCTCTCAGATAATAACCATTTTTTGTTTTTTTAATTACCAATTTCTAGAATATCTCAGATAGTAAACATTCTTTGTTTGTTTTTTTTAATTACTAATTTCTATAAGCTCATTGTTAAGCATGCTGACTACTGGACACATATCTTACTAATATATGTTCCCCAATTTTTTATGTGTCTGTTTTTAATAGTATAATCTATCATTCCTTCCTTTTCTGCCATACATTGAAAATCTCTCCCATACCAGCATTTCACAATCCTTTCTCAGCCATGAGGCAATCAGTCCAATATCCATACCCATAGAAGCTGCAGAATGAGCTCTTCCTTGGGGCGGAGAACACCACAGAGTTCTACCCCTTCACTGCCAGCCAGTGGCTTCAACTTGTGTTCCTGGGCACCCAGCAAGCTTCTCTATGGGAAAAACTGGTCTGCCCTGAGTAGCCTCCCATAGTTTTGCAGATACCCCCTAGGTATATTTTATGGTGATTCTGTCTCTTGTTTTCTCAGTAAAGCTAACAGAATCTTCTAATGTGTATTACGTCATCTAATGCTCCCAAAAAGTATACCAGAAAAGTATTATTGACCTTCATTTTCCAGGCGAGGAAGCTGAGGCAGCAAATGGTTACCGAGCTGCCTTAGTTCAGAGTCTCAGAGCCCAGGTCTACATCCAAGGTCTAATTCCCGCCTCTGCGTTTCTAATCACCGTGCCCATGGCCCTCTGCAAATGGACCTTAGCTACTGGGTCAACATCACATCCAAGGGGAACCCTCAGCCCTCTAGTCCCTGATGCAGCCAGGCCTGGGAGTGAAGACCCTGCTCAGGTCCTGCCCCCTCCTCACTGGGCTCAGTGGTAGGACTTCATAGCAGTAAGAATGGGAGAGAGGCATTTGACGACCTAAGTGAACACTGCATCAAAACATGCCCATAGCCACCACTCAGGTTGGGAAGCAACGAGCCACCCTCCTCATTCCCACGCTGGAGGGAGGGCTCCAGGTTTACAACGGTGGTGTGGCACGGGACCTTCCTGCAGCTCTCTCCGTGCATTTATGTCCTCACTGCTTCCCCCCCGCGAGCTGGAGTTCTGATCTCCCTTTTACACACGAGAAAAGATTGGCCTAAGAGGCCCAGTCATCCCACAGCTGGCAGCCGCAGAGCCGGTCCAGCCCAGGTGGGTCGCTGAGGCAAAGTGGAAAGGGGCAAATTGATCTGAGGGCAGAATGTTGGGCCATGAGCTGAACCTCCATGAGCCTTGGTTTCTTCAGGCTCCAGAGCCTTTCTGACGCATCTGATTGTGAGGATTAAGTAAAAAAAATCATAAACGCATGGGGATGTACCCAGTAAACAGCAGTGGCTTTCTTTTGAGATAGTGTAAGAGCTGCTTATAAAAGGTTCATTCAAAACCCAGCGTGCAAAAGGGGCCCTAAGCTTTCTCTCAGCTTACACAGTGCCTCCATCCCGTTTGGCTTGGCGTGTCTAGGGGTGGTCTCCTGCAGGCGTGCTGGTGTCAGAGAGAGAAAGAACCATCTAGAAGGTCTCCAGAGCCCAATTCATTCTGTTACAATGCCCTTGAGAAAGATGCTAAACGGAAGGGTGGAGGCAGATGTTGCAAAAGGAGCGAAAACTCCAGTTTTGTCTTCTCCCTTCCATGCTTCCTTAAAGCATCGAAAATAGTGACACCTCTTTCCCGAAGCTCCTTGCCTCGTCAAATGGATATCTTACCTGGAGATATCTCACAAGAGGGCCGAGGCCTGGCTGCCTCCCACCCCCTCTGCCAGCAATGTGGCTACAGACCCCTCACACCTGGCTGCCTAGCACCTCTCCTCCCGCCAGGCTCCTTAGAGAGTCACGCCTTGGCTGCATGTCGGACTAGCCAGGCTCCCAGGTCCCGTTCAACTCCTTGTCCCTTTGGGCTTCTGCCTCAGTGAGGAGGGCTACTTTGAACTTGGAGGGCAGAAAAGGCTCCAAGGATAGATATCTTCTTCATCTTTGAAAGACGGTCACAACTCTAAGCGAAAGAGCAGCACGGTGCGTTCACCTGTTTTCCCAACAGAGAAAAGCACTGTCTTGTTGACTTTACTCACCTTCAACAGCGTCTGGTATTTTATGAGTCTCTGGCTTGGTCCTCTCAGGTACTTAAAAAGAGAGAGATTGTGATCCAATTGGCGCTGGCATACCTTTAAGAGACAAAGGGAAACAACGTAAAACCAAACAAACCCACCCAGAAAACAACAGTGCAACATTTAAATATAAGAAATGAAACCAGCTGTTTGCAGACAAGAGGGGCAACTGCGTTGACTGGCTTTGCAATGTTGCTGAGTTGTTCAGCCCTTCAGATACAGGGCTGAAATGAAAGAAAGGGGCAAGGGGCAACTTGGCTAGTATTTTTACAAGCCACTAGGGCAGCAGGGCCATTTATTTCTTTTAGAAAACATGTCCACTAGAAGAGCACTGTGGGGCATTGCAGATCTTTCTGAAAGGGAGGCAGCCTGTGTCTGACTTTGGGTGTGGTGGGGTCTATTGAAGTCATTTTGAATCTGGAGGGTACCTGATGGATTATTGATAACATTCCAGGGAGCCCCAATGCCTAACCTTTTGGACTTAATCCATTTTTAGAAAAGGGGGAAGGGAGGGAGAAAGAGAGAGAGGGAAACACCAGTGTGCAAGAGAAACAACTGGTTGCTTTTTACACACCCCCAACTGGGGACCTGGCCCAAACCCAGGTATGTGCCCTGACAGGGAATCAAATCAGCGACCTGGCCCTGGCTGGTGGCTCAGTGGATAAGGCGCCAGCCTGTGAACCCAAAGGTTGCTAGTTCGATTCCCAACCCGGGCACATAACCAGGTTGCAAGCCAGGTCTCCAGCCAGGTCTGTGGCTGGAGGCAGGTGAAAGGCAAACCATACATGGATGTCTCTCTCCCTCTCTGCCTCTCTCCCTACCCCTCTCTCTGAAAAATAATAAACAAAATCTTTAAAAAAATATATTAACAAACCAGCAACCTTTCAGTTCACAGGCCAGCACCGAATCCACTGAGTCACACCGGCCAGGGCGAGACTTTTAATAAACATAAATCCCAAATGCCACCTTCCTCTGCTTAGCTCATACTCTTAATATATTAAAAAAATTGATGCACGAAAACATTTCCAGGGAAAACAATTTGTGGGGTAATCTCAACGTTACCCCAAAGTAGGCGCAGTCTTGACATTCTTGCCAAATTGCCCTAGCTCGGGGCAAATTCTTATGGTATTTAAAATATATCTGAAGATCTTCTTTCTGAATGGGAAAATTTTAGAACAAATTAATCAGATACTGTTTTCCAGTAAGTGGATAAAATAATACAGATTATTCATTCATTCAACAAACCTGAGGCTTTTCTACTATCTTTTAAATTTTTATTTTATTTTTTCCACCACCATTTATCTCCCCATACCCTCTTTCACCCCTACCCACGTCCTCCCTGCCCCCACACCGCAATCACCACACTGCTGTCCATGTCCATGAGTTCTTTCTCTCTCTCTTTTTTGCTCACCTCAATCCCTCCACCCCTTAGAGCTCCACCCCCTCTTCCCCAGAGTGGTCAATCTGCTCCCTATCTATGAGTCTGTCTCTATTTGGCTTGTTAGTTCAGTTCATTCATTAGATTCCATGTATGAGTGAAATCATATGGTACTTGTCTTTCTCTGACTGGTTTATTTCACTTAACATAGTGTTCTCTAAGTCCCTTCATGCTGTCAAAAAGGGTAAATTTTTCTTTTTTACAGCAGAGTAGTCTTCCAGTGTGTAAATGCACTATAGCTGTTTTATCCACTCATCTACTGGTGGACACTTGGGTTGCTTCAACTCTTGGTTATTATAAATACCACTGCAATAAACATAAGGGTGCATTTATTTTTTCAAATTAATGTTTTAGGTTTCTTCAGATAAATTCCCAGAAATGGAATTACTAGGTCATAAGGTGATTCCATTTTTAGTTTTTTTTTTTTTTTGAGGTAACTCCATACTGCTTTCCACAGTGGCTGCACTAATCTGCATTTCTGCCAACAGTACATGAGGGTTCCCATTTCTTCACATCCTCACCAACACTTGTTTGCTGTTTATTGATGACAGCCATTCTGACAGGTGTGAGATGATACTCATTGTGTTTTTAATTAGCATTTCTCTTATGATTAGTGACATTATCTTTTCATGTCTATTGGCCACCTGTATGCCCACTTTGAAGAAATGCCTATTCAGGTCCTTTGCCCGCTTTTTAAATTGGATTGTTGGGGGGTGGGCAGTGTTCTCATTTTGTTTCAATGTATCTTTTGGTTTCTTCCTTGATCTCATTGTTAATCCATTCCTTGTTTAGTCGCACGCTATTTAGCCTCCCTGTCTTTGTGTGTTTTACCGTTTTCTTCTTGTGATTGATTTCTAGTTTCATAGCATTGTGGTCAGAGAAGATGCTTAATATGATTTCAACCTTCTTAAATTTGTGGCCTTGTTGTGAGTCCTAACATTGGTCTATCCTAGAAAACATTCCATGTGCCCTTGAAAAGAGTGTATATTCTGCTACTTTGTGATGAAATGCTCTGAAGATATCAATTAAACCCATTTCATCTAGTGTGTCATTTAAGCCTGCCAACTCTTTGTTGATTTTCTGTCTGGAAGATCTATCCATTGATGTCAATGGGGTGTTAGATTTCCTATACTATGACTCTATTACTGTCAAACTCTCCCTTTATATTCATCAAGATTTTCTTTACATATTTAGGTTCACCTATGTTGGGTGAATAAATGTTTATAAGAATTGTATTCTCTTGTTGAATTACTCTCTTTATCATTATGTAGTATCCTTTGTCTCTTACTATATCCTTGGTTTTAAAGTCTATTTTGCCAATTATAAGTATGGCTACCCCAGCTTTTTCTTCCTTTTCAGTTACATGAAATATGTTTTTCTATCTCTTTATTTTTAGTCTGTACTTATCTTTTGTTTTGAGGTTGGTCTCTTGAAGACAGCATATATACGGGACTGGTTTTCTTATCCATTTAGCTACCTATGTCTTTTGACTGGAGCATTTAAGTTGTTTACATTTAAAGTGATTATTGATAGATATTATTTATTGCCATTTTGTTTTTCAAATTATGTTTTTCTGTTTGTTCCTCCTCCTCCTTCTTCTTCAAGTAAGCCCTTAAACATTTCTTATAATATTGGTTTGGTGGTAACAAACTCCTGTAGCTTTTTCTTGTCTGGAAGCTCTTTATTTCCCATTTCTCTTTTTAAATGCTAACCTTGTTGGGTAAAATAGCCTTGGCTGTATGCCCTTTCCTTTCATCACCTTAAATATTTCATGACCATTTATTCTGGCCTAAAATGTTTCTGTTGAAAGGACCATGCTGTGCACCAAAGCCAGCTTTTACCAGCACTGAGCCAGGAGACAGGTCTGCAAAAGCAGCAGAAGATTCTGAGGAAGAAAAGGTAGATGACCATCTTGGAGCAAGAGATCAACAGCAATTCCAAGTGCTTGTGCAACCTTGAGCCTGTGAGACGATCTGCCAATATGCCAGGCAGAAGAGACGCCCTGAGCCACTGAAGTCAGCAGCAGCTTTATCTGCTCCCTCAGCAGAACTGGGTCCACAGAGCCCCTGCCGCTCTGGCAGAGAAGCCCAGGAACGACATCCTTTCAGACTCCTATGCCCCTCTCTTTCCACTAAGGGCAAATTCTTGATCTCCTTCATGTGGACATGAGCCATTTTCCCCTTACAGCGGCAACCCTAATTCTAAACACACTGCGGTAGCGAATGAGTTCCTTTTCTGTATCTCTGTATCTCTTCCCCTCTCCTGATGGATGGTAAGTGGTCATTTTACTGTAATAACTATAGCAGTTCTGTCTTTTGCTACCCTCTCCAGAAAAAATTGCATGCACACACACACACACACACACACACACACACTTACAAAGACAGGTGACCCTTGAGAAATGTGATTCATATTAGTTAAGGAACTAGAGTAATAATTCAAAGCTTAATAATAATATATTCATTATGCACTCACTTACAAACTATCTATTGAGTACTTTTGATATGCTGGCACTATTCTAAGTACATGTCTTAAACTCAAATAGTTCTCACAGCATGGTAGTCTAGACATGGGAAACATTTCTGTCATCCTGAAAGCCAGGCTTACAAAACATTACAAGTTCATTAAGGCATCTCATCCACAAATAGTCTGTCAGAGCACAAAGACATTGGCCTTTAGCTCCTAAAGGAACTCAAGGTTTCAATGTTTTCAGCATTCACCACCGGAAGATTCTCAGTGGCTGAAAAAGACTTTGGAGATCAGCATCCCACCCACTGAAGCACCCATGACAGTCGTCACCTTTCCCCCAACTCTCCCAGCAACAGTGATGCACTTGGTTCTCTTGGTGGATGCTGAGTTGACACCAGCATTCCTGAAAGGTTCACCCCCTTGGTTACGTGTCTGCACTTTGAGCAAAAGAATATTATAGGCCTTCAAGTACCAAAATATAGCTATTGACCTCAATTTGCTCTTCAGTTCAAATTCCTGAGAGAATGGTTCTGCACTAACCAGCAGCATGTGAAAATGCTCGATCCCCCTCACCTCCTTATAGAATATATCAGGAGGCTAAAAAAAAAATTGTTACCAAAAACTCATATTCACACAGAGAGATGTGATTGCTTATGAATTAAGGCTGTGGGCTCTGGAGGTGGATGGTGCAGCATCAGTTCTTGGTTTTGTCAGTTACAATGTACATGGCCTAAGGCCAGTTACTTAACTTTACACCTCAGTTTTCTCACTTGTGAAGTGTGCTCACAACAGCAGTCGTCTCCCATGGTGGTTGTGAGATTCAATGAGATGGTGCCCGATATATACAGAATACCTAACAACTGGCAGTTATTGTCACAGAACATTTTCCTTTGTAGAACCCTTCTGCACACATTATTTTATTTGATGTCCACAACGGCTTTACATATTGGTATTATTGAGTCTGTTGGATGGGAGAAGGAAGTGAGGCTTCAAGTGTTTAAACGACTTCCTGGAAGTCATGCACATAGTAGCTTGACTTAGACAAGAAGATCTGTTTCCTGAGTCCCATACCAGTGACCTTTTCACCGAGGAAAGTAAACTAAAAGTAAACCACTGACAAATATTATTTGTGCTCTTGACACTGACAGAACTTGGTCTCTGGGGCTGAATCTCCCCGGATGCTATGGGCTACAGAGTCTGATTAAAACACTTGGGTCAAAGCCGTATTTCGAAATTCATACTGCAAATACTATTGAAAAAAGCTAAGCTGCTACAGAAAATAAATGATGATAGACCAGCTTTATTAGCTAACAAATACAATTCTTTGCACAGTAGCAGCCAATTCCCTCAAAAATTCTCAAAGAAAAGATAATTGTGGTTTTAAGATAAGAATTTATTATCTGTATGTTGTCTCCAACATCATATATCATATAGGATTATATGCAGAGTTTATGATCTGGATTAATGATTTCTAAAGTGTCTCCAAACATGTGGAACCATAACTGTAGGAGAGGAATTCTTCTAAGAAAAGATGTTTGGTTCACAATTCCCTGGCCATTTCCTCGTCCTTGGACAATTTTCATTTGTTCTATCTATTTCCCCCCATTGGAATTTGGTTCTTTTCTCATTCAAAAATGTAAATGTCTTTGCAATAATGACATAAGCATTTTTAGAATATTTCTAAATGCTAAAACTAGATTTCACATGGATGGTTTGGTGAGTCCAAAATTGCCAAGTAATATCAAACACTAATAATGCTGTAAAAATAATTCAGAAAGGAAATAAATCACATTGAATACAAAATAGTTTTTAGTGTGCTATCTTGAATTCTAGCATTTGATTTATATAAAATAACAAACAAACATAAAAATCCCCAAAAATCCCTATGACAGGGCTGCACTTGGGAATTCCAGACAGGGCTGTGGAGGGGGCCTTCGAACATGGTCAGGAGCTCCTGAGCGTTGAAGGCTCTGTTTTCCACTATGTCAAATACCTTACAACCTAGGGATGTTCACTTGCTTGCTTTCAGGTTACCACAAGTACTGCTCTTAAACTGACCGGCCATTCTTTACGTTGTTCAAAAATTGGAAGTTGTTTGATCCATTCTCTCAGTCTCACAAGAAGTAAAACAAGAAAGAGAATGAAAAAGGGGGTTGGCTGGGGAAGAGGGAAGAAATGGGGAAGGTTTACAAAGTCAAGGGCACAGGCTCATCTGCACTGTCCTCCTACAGGGAGGGGAGCACTTGCTGGGGAACGCGTGGAGGACCGCATTTCTCTGTGCCAGCGTCCAGAGAGCAGCGTGGCCCAGGGAGCAGTGCACGTGGCCCAGACAGCCTGTTTACCACCCAAAACATGGGTGGAGAGGCCCGGAGGGCAAAGAGGGCTGTGCGGTGGGAAGGGAAGGTAGTCAGAGGTATGTGAACAGGAAGTTCACAGATTGGGTGCTACACATCAGAGAGGTTGTAGATTTAACTGTTTCCAATTACCCTCTATGCTGTAGAAAATAGAGTGGAAGTAAATACAGTTTCAGGGATTTTTAGTTTAACACCAGCACTCCTTTTGAGAGAGTTCATACAACTAGTGAAGCTTGTAAATATGATTCTGGTTCTAAGAGAGTCAGGTTAGTTACTCAGAGTCCTTCAGGATCACCCGCTTTGGGTTGCCGGGGCAGGGCTGTGGGTGTTGGTGGGTTTTT
This sequence comes from Noctilio leporinus, assembly GCA_004026585.1. NCBI lineage: Eukaryota > Metazoa > Chordata > Mammalia > Chiroptera > Noctilionidae > Noctilio > Noctilio leporinus. Next base: position 71,659 of record PVIW01002709.1, on the reverse strand, counting down.
CAGTTCATTGGGCTTTGCAGGAAGCCCGCTAGTAAGTGGTTGCTGCCTATCAGTGGGAGCTCAAAATGCACTAGTCTCACACTGCGTGAAGTACTGCATAGAACTCCTGCTTTGCATCCAAGACAGACAGGTTTTCAGACTCATGGCGTTTCTCTTAGCCCTTGTCACTTACACAGAAAATTAAAGGCTGACTTGAATCTCATAGTATTTTGATTTATTGGGAACACAGACTTACTCTCTTGAGGAAGCAACGTGCTAGAAGTTCAGGATTTCCAGTGCATGTTTCCAATTCTTTTAGAAAAGTCCTATGAAAAGAAAGGTAATAATGCCTGTTAATGATTTTTACATGCATTAACACTTTTTAAAAAGTAAGATCAACCCTGGCTTGAGTGGTTCAGTTGGTTGGGTGTCATCCTGTAAAGCCGAAAGTTGTTGGTTCGATTCCGGGTCCAGGTATACTCCTGGGTCCTGGGTTCAATCCCTGGTTGGGGCATGTATGAGGTGTTTTCCTTCCTCTCTTTCTCCCTTCCTTCCCCTCTCTTTAAAAATAAATAAATAAACTTTTTAAAAAGTATAATCACATAAGGTTTTAAGAGGTGCCTGGAAAAATGTTTTTCAAGTTTTATTGCTCTTGATTCATCTTCAACACACTGATTTGGAAGAAAAAAGTATGTTCTGGGACACTACTAGGATGTCCCGAAACCATCTGCAGTAGTTCGGATAATTCCAGGCACTAGCCATTGACAGGGTGGATGCCCTGATACTTCCTGTTACCTGATGATAATGTTGATAAGAACTGTTGCTGTTGCTGCAAGTACTATCACCACCAAGCATGAGCTAAGTGATTCACAGACAAAGTCTCATTTAATCTTTCACCAGGCCTTGCAAGATAGTGTTTCATCAGCCTGGGGTTCAAAAAGGCTGTAACACTTCTGCAGGAAAAGTATCAGAAATGAATTTTCCATTTGCGTTTTGACAATAGACTCATAGACATGAGATGTGGTTAGGAATTAATCATATGTGTGATTTGGGGGTCATCATAGTGAGTAAAGTGACTAATCAAGCAGAGGTTTCCTCATCTGTAAAATGGAAGGGTAGGCAGATGATTTTCAAAATCCCTCATCCCCTACTTCTTTAGAATGCAACATCCAAGCTCCCCAACCCTGGGCTAAAAAGAACTTGCTTGAGTAGTTAATGGTTTTTACACCCTAGTTCCCAGTACTACCCTGTAATAACTCATGTGAATGAGTGTCTTGGTCATCTGTGTATTCCCCCATGCTGAACACAGTATGTGACACTGAACAGGTGCTCAATAAATGCTGATGCATAAAAAGAGGAACAAGCAAAAGAACATGTATATGAATACAACATGGGTGTCTGACACTTCATACATGTTCCATTAATGTCTTTTTTCATCCTCCCTTCTTATCTCATCCCAACGGATTCTGGACTATTTGCTTCAGCCTAAAAATATCTAAGTGCTCTCATCACCAGATTCCAGCAGTCTGAGTTCCAACCTTCTCTTACTTTCTATTTTCTCCTGATATGTGAAATATTATATACCTGTTGTGAAATTCATAAAGTTCTCTAATATTCCCAAAGAGAACATCCTTGTTATTCTGAAGAATGTCTGGAATCAGATGTTTCAGCCAAATAAAATCCATTGGGGTGATATATCCCTGCAGAGATGGAAACAAGGTAGTTTTACAGATAGGTACGTATGAGATGATTTGAATGAGCTACTCCAAGGAATAAAACTTCAATAAAATAATTGAAGAATATGGTACACATATTTCCTGAAAGCCATTTCATCCAATTCTTTTGATATTATTTTCCTCCTCTGTCCATCTTCAGAAGATGTTTTATCAGTAATGATAATAAACTGGCACTTTTATAAGAAGAATATATATATTTAAATTAATTTATTGTTGTGGTATTACATTTATCAACTATATATTTTAAATGTTTAAATTATGCAAGTCAAGTATGAAAGTAAAAAACTTAACCATCACCTTATGACCTGTTGCAATTACTATTGTTTTTTTATATTTCTTTCATGACTTTTAAAGGGCTTATTTTATTTATATGGTTATAACCACATTATATAAATAATTTGTATTCTGTTTTGCTGTATATATTTTAGAGTTTGCTTGCAAATTTCTACATGTACTGTTTTTTATTTAACCTTATAAGCATTTTTCAATGTTGCTACAAATTATTAAAAATAATTATTTTGTAACAGTTGAATAATATTTCATTTAGCATGTATATCAGACTTTATTAACCATTGCCTTTCTAAAAAGATATTTGGTTTCCTGATATTTTGTGGTAAAAAAATTGATTAGAATTGTATACATATAATTTATTCCTCAAAAGTATGCCCTTAGGAAAATAAGGAAAATACACATTTTCGCTCTTAAGCAAAAAGTGCTACTTAAAACAATGAGAAACAATGCTCTCTCATTAAATTATCTAAAACATCTCAATGATCATATCCATTGTTGGCAAGTATATAGTGAACCTAGTGAGTATTACTAGAATCAGTATGAACTGGCACAATCTTTAAAAGTTATTGAGTTGCATGGATCAACAGTCATAAGAATGTTCTTATTCCTATTGGAAAGACACTTGTGATCTTGTAAGACCCGAAACCTGGTGGGGGTGGGGTGGTAGAATGTAGAGACATAGGACAACTATTTTGATTATCTTTGTACAACAAAGTTCTTCAGTTTGAATACATGTTCAACATCCCCTAATCTACTTACATCAATTATGCTCTTCATTTCTTTTATATAAACCTCTTCACTCTCAAGCAAGTCACGTATAATGCGCCTGAAATCACCGCAGCAGTTGGGAAGGTGCAAGAGAGAGAAACAGAGGGAGGGTAGAGTGATTTTTCAGAACTCTTTTAGGATAATGCTCATCAACAGTTCCTCTTAGTGGCTCACTTAAGCTGTGGTCAATTCATTCTGTTGTACTGAACACCCAAGGCCAACAGATCCCAAAACCACACACACCCCGATCACACTGATATTAGAAGAAATGGCAAGGACTCAAAATTTGTGTGTGCAACCAGTGAATGACTTGCCCTCTGGTGGGCCACGGAGGGGGGTGGGCGGGTCAAGAGGGCAGCCCATGGAGTTGGAAAGGCATGGTTTGGGTTCTTGGTTAAGAAGGTCTCCCTGACTCTTACATGGTTTCCTAGGTTTTCTTTCTAGCTTCCTGCTGTTTAATTGCTCACATGGATCTTTGACTCACATGGATGGACGGATGGATTTTGTTGTGTACAGAGTTAGACAGATGCTAGTCATGCCCTCTCCTTCTGACATTTGATGTTTCAGTGAGATCAATTACTTCGGCCAAATGACTTAAGCTCTTTCTACTTCCTTTGAGGAAAGCAGGTGGGGAGTGAGGTAGGCACGATTCTAAGGTGGCCTGCAATATTTCTGCCCCTGCTGTGCATGTACCTCTCCCAGCTAATCAATCAAACACTGATTTCCGTGCTGCTGGAAAGGGATTTTGCCATTCTGATTTGTTCCAAGTCACTTGACCTTAAGAGAAGTAGAAGACCTCATTGGGCTTGACCCAATCACATGAACTCTTTAGATCTGCATCTAGACATCAGAGAGATTAGAAGCATAAGAAGGATTTAACACAAGGGAGCTTAGAATAGCAAATACACCCAGTCAATACCATGGTTTTAGTTTATGGGACCTGAGCAAAAAACCAGTCATGCTGTCTCCAGTCTCCTGTCCCCGGGAAATTGAGCTAAGCTGCTAAGTTTCCCATCACTTTGTTATGCAGCAATAGAAAACTAATAGTGTGAGGCTAGATTCCCACATCTACCTCTAAACAGACTGATTTTCTTTTTCTTTTCAGGCTGTGTGGCCACACTTTCTTTTTCAGGCTTTCTTTTAGGCCTTCATGTGAGTCAGTATTTGTACAAGTTTTCATGTGTAGAATATATACATGCATGGTTCCCTGTGAACTGTTTCTGGTTACCTATTAAATGGATATGGCAAATAATCAAAGAACATGACATAGAAATTTCATACAAATAGCTATTAGTCTTATGTAGAAATAAAAAAGCTCAATACACACTAATCTAACAAAGACAAAGTAAAAGGAATAATAATTTTCAAGTAGTAAAATGGTAGAAGTTTCAAATCCCAAAGGAAGACCAATAGATGAGGATGTAGAAACACTTTCGGACAGTACTGGTGGAAATGTAAATTTGTGCAAGATAACTTAGAAATAGCCCATCATATTTAAAATAAAACTCCTTGACTCAGCAGTACCACTTCTAAGGATGTGTATTGTTTGTTATTAGAACAATAGCACTGCAACAGCAACCATATATAAACTGGAAATTACTTAAATTCTCATCAGTAAATTAAAGTAGGTACATATAATGAAATGCCATGCAGCTTTTAAAAGAATGAAGCCAGTTGAGTTGCGCTGATACGACATAGTCACTTTAAGGGACTTAAAAAACCCAAGATACAGAAAAGTGAGCATAACATGATCATTTGTATAAAAATGAGTGGGTACACATACATATATGTAAAACTATATGCCTAGAAAATTCATACAAAGTAACTTAAGGCATTGTTAACAGTGATTGCTTTCAGACACTGGTACTGAAAGCTAGAAAACGGAAAGAGGATTTCTACATTTTACTCTACACCCTTTTATAATATTTGATTTAAAAACTAAACATTAGCGACTTTTATAACTTAAGAAATGGCTCACATGACAGTTTGAAATGAATGCTTTGGAGCTAATGACTTGTAAACCCTATTTGAAAGATATAAATAAATCCTACAATGTTACATTTTACAGCTTTTTAAAATGACAATCCTTGTATCTATTTATAAAAGCATGTTATAAGACAAGACTGATAAAGGTTAGCCACTGAGAGAAGATACAATTTCAAGAAGGATAAAGACTATGAAAAAGTTACCTTAAGATCATATTTAGCAGAGGCACTGAATAAGGATATTTTTTAAAATAAATCATCCTGAGATGATTATCAGAAGGAAACAGAGACCTTAATACCAATCCACTATTTCTATGAGCCATGACATCAAGTAGGACCACAGCAACAATTAAGCTTTCATAGAAAACCGGAGTACAGTCAGCCTCTCAGGACCTCACAATGCAGTGGGCTAAAGCAACTTGGCAAGTCTGCTTATGAATAAATTGATGATTAAATGAAGTCCAAAGGCAGAAATCACTAGGTGGTGAGCAGAGATCCATTTCATTATGCAACAGTTATGTACAAATTTAGAGATTCTAGGGAGTTTAAAAGAAACTGACACAAGAAAATATTCACAATTCAGAAGAAAAAAAAAATCTCTTGTCAGGTTATATCACTGTTTATAGTTTGGAAAAAGGTCTATGGATCTGATCTCATCCACCAGCTTCATTTTACTTGAGTGCAATGGATAAAACTCTAACGTTAGGAAGTCCCCTGAGCATCTCTTGCCTACATTTCAGTTCAGATTAAAAATATGAATAATAACCTTTGTGTCACTGTGAAGCCATTCGTTTTCATTTCCTCTCCTTTGTTTTCCTTTCAAATACTATTAAGTGGAAGAAATTTTATAGTTTTACCTGAAAAATTGTCTGCTTTATTACCCAAAGCACATATGTTTGTTCATAGAAAAAGGCACTCAAGGATTTAACACCTAGATTCACCAAGTACACAAAATGTAGATGGAGAGCAGAAAACATTGAGTGTTCTCAAATAATTTAAAAACCTTTTAAGAGTAGAGCAGCTTATGTCCTGATGGATATCACCCCAGAGGTGGAGCACTGTAATTAGGGTACCAACTGGAGTTGACAGACCAGAGCAGCCTGCACTAATGCACTCTACACTCCTGCATATTCTGGTCCTTCTGCTTTTTAAGTTTAAAAGGGGACCTCCCCGCACCTTCCATCCCAGGTCATGAAAGAAGAAATGGAGGCATGCTGTGTTTTAAGAGACGGTTTCTTTCTCTGAAGCCATATCTTAAAGTACTGCATTGGCCAAAAAGTTCATTTCTTTTTTCTGTAAGATAATTCTAATAGTGCTTAGTTGTCTGACTTCATTCCAAACAATTTTGTTAGACTGTGTTGTGACAGCTGTCATATCAATGTGCATTAAAAAAAATATGATCAAAATTGGTGGATTTTTGGGTGGCCATTTTAATATTGAAGATGGAAGAAAATATGAAACATTTTCAGTATATTATGCTTTATTATTTTAGAAAGGTGAAAATGCAACTGAAACGCAAAAGATTTGGGCAGTGACTGATCAAATGTGTCAAAATTGGTTTGTATAGTTTTGTGCTGGAGATTTCTTGCTGGATGATGCTCCATGGTCAGGTGGACCAGGTGAAGTTGACAGCAATCAAATTGAGACATTGTTTGGGAACAATCAATGTTATCCCATATGGGAGATAGCTAACCTTCTCAAAATACCCAAATCAATAAACTTATTGATGAAAATGAAAAATGTGTCTTTTATTTTATGTAAAAACCATACAGACTTTTTGGCCAACCCAATAGCATAAAAAAACAGAGCATTGAACATATGATTCTATTTCATATGAAATCTCATGTTTGTCTCAGATGATACAATAACCAAGAGGGCAAGAATGGAGCCTTTTAAAATAATGAATGAGCCGGCCTGTGAACCCAACAGTCACTGCTGTTGTGCTGTTGTGTGGGTTCGATTCCCAGCCAGGGCACATAACCAGGTTGCATGCCAGGTCTCCAGCCAGGTCTGTAACTGGAGGCAGGTGAAAGGCAACTATACATTGATCTCTCTCTCTCTCTCTCTCTGCCTCTTTTCCTTCTCCTCTCTCTAAAAAAATAATAAATAAAATCTGTTACAAAATAAAATAATGAATGCAATCTTTTTTGGTAAGCAAGTTCTTTAAAGTAAGTACATGTTAGAATTTCCTGATAAGTTTCTTTTTGGCCATGCATCCTAATCTGTTTTCCTTTTTAACCTTATTCCTTTATATCACTCCCTCCTCAATTCCCCAGCTCTTCAATAGAAGAGTGTCCTTTTAGGAACCAATTTGTCAGAAGCATATTTTGTTCATTAATTGTCATCACAATTTGTCATCAATAGTTTTCATTTACTCCTGCTATGATACATCACATCACCCACATCCAAAAGTATTACAGATTTTTACTTTTTAAAAATTAGTTTTCATCTATTGCAATCTTTGCCAAATTGAAAGGTTTGTTCTTATCCCTCTCAAATTCTAGAACCTCTGACATAATGAACATTCATCTTCTTAAATCTTTCTCTTCCCTTGGGTTCTCTTTATTATTCCATCTTTATTTATCTGTCTACTTCTCTATTTCTTCCTTGCTTCATCTTTCTCCTCCTATCTAATGTCGCTGCTCCCCAAAAGTCTGAACTCAAGTTTCCAGGTTTCCTGCCTTCTGCTTCATTCATGCTATTGACTCTCCCACACCTTTGTCTTTCTCCCAGACCTTTGATCAAGCTCAAGTCCATGTTGCCAATCCATATCGTCACCTGGACGCCTCCCAGATACCTCAGTCAATTCATTAGACAGAAAAAGCATGTGCATCTGCAGATCTGCCATTTCCCTGCTGACATTTGAAACTCTTTCCCTGCCATTATCACATTTAATCTGTCACCAAGCCTTATCCTTTCACCTCTCAACATGCCTCTTGGGGTCACTGCTTATTCTCCATTTCTGGTGCTGCTACTATGGAGCAAACACCCCATTTCTGTTATCTCAAATACTTTGGTGAACTCCTAGCATCTCATCCCTGCCTCTAAGAACTTGCTCTCATCAATCGACTTTGCAAACCACCTGCCTATGTCCTTCCTGAAGCTCTGTTTCCATCAAGCCACCATTCTCCCTCTTTAAAAGCTTAAAATGAAAATAAAAAAGCTTAAAATAGCTTTCAATTGTCCACAAGTGCCAACATACCCTCCAGGGGCTCAAACCACTCCATTCATGTGATAGGACTCTTGCTTGAAACGTAAATCCAGACCTGCAGATTCAGCATGGGGAGTGGTGGGTGGTAGTGACAGGTGAAATCTGTAATTTTGACAAGCGCCCCACATGACTCTAGTACAGATGTTCTCCTATTCAACTAATGTTGACCTGACCCACTCCTTTTAGCCACCTGCCCCCTTTAGTTATTCTAGCATTATCATTATTCCAACACTCCTTTCCAGTTCCTGCTCAGGGTGCATGTCTGGGTTGGAGGTCAGGTCCCCATTTGGGGCATGTGTGAGAAGCAACCAATTAATGTTTCTCTCACACATCAATGCTTCTCTCCCCCTTTTTCTGCTCCCTTCTCTCTCAAATAAATTAATTAAATCGTTAAAAAAGAAATAAAACAAAGGTCGTAAGATCTAATCATTTACAACCTCAATGAACTATACAGTTAATATGTAACTGCAACATGCAATAGGACAATGAACGTGGCCAGAGATGCCTTAGAGAAGATGAAACCCAATCTGTCCTCTGACAGGAACATGTTCCAGAAAGAAGGACAAGTGAGCAGGGTGTAGGAGTCCTGGCTACATAGGGGCCCTGTGAGGACCAGGCTGGGGAGGGGCCTGGAGGAGGCGTGAGAGGCAGGGGGAGCCTGGATGGGGATGATGGTTCTCAGGCCAGGCAGACTTGATGTAGGAGTCTGGGGAAGGCATAGGAGGTTGGCTGGGCCAGCAGGGCAGGTGTCTGTCCAGGAGCCTTTTCATTAAGGACAGAATAGGTTCTAAGTGTTCAGACTTAGGAAAACATGTTCTTGGTTTTACATCCTTCTTCTATTTCAATTAGGTGTTCTGTTTCCATAATTACATTAACAAATTTCCAGAACCATAAATGATAACAACACAAAACAATGTAGATCAGCAATTTTCAACCAGTGCACCACAAGAATGTTTAAGACATGTGATTCCTGCTATTTAGTCAGTGGCTCTGACCTCTTTACCCTTAGATTGTCAGAAAAAAAAAGACAGCAGCCCACACAACAATAGCCATCTGATGGGAATGGCCTGTCTTAAACCATAAATATATAGATATATAACAGCTATATCATATTGGTCATGTTGCATAATAAGGTTGCATCTGATTGGTTAATTATTGGTACCAGAAATCCTTATATACGAAGTGTTGTCACTGGTGTTTTAAAAAGTCATTTTGGGGCAAAGAGGTTAGGTAATTACTATTATTACTTCCTTTGTAACTCAATCAAAAATATACTTATTTTCGTCAGATTGTCAAAAAAGAAATTAGTTAGTGGTGTGTTGCAGAATTTTAACAATATGTTTGTGTGCCATGAGGTAAAATGGTTAAAAATCTCCTCTACAGATTCATACAACAATCATGCTGAAACCAATGATATTTTAAGCACTTATAAAAGGTCTGATGAATATTAACAGTTTCCTGGCTCCTGGAAGGTTAAGTTTTTGCTCAGTTGCTGTTCTCTTTTCCACTTTTATATCTCAGTTTCTAAACTTTGTCCTAACGTTAACTGGATTTGATCTCAGTACTCTGATGTGCTTAGGATAAATTACCTCAAACTATTTTTGGAAGAGGATGGGGCATAAATAAATTATTATTAAAGTTTACCTGGATGAATGCTCAATCTTCAGTGTCATGTAATAACTAATGGCAAAATAATTTCATGCATAGTTTATTTTTTAAAAGAGGGATTGATTATAAACACAAACCTATGAATCCTAATTCAAATGAATAACACTGTATTTATACAGCATTTTAGGCATTATAAAGTTTTTTGTTTGTTTTGTTTTTATTTTTGTTTTTGTTTCCAATGTGGTGATCCCTGGTCAGTGTGGCTCAGTTGGTTGGAGCATTCTCCTGTAGACCAAAATGTCACAGGTTTGATTCTCGGTCAGGGCACATACCCAGGTCTTGGGTTCAATCCCTGGTTGGGGCACATACTAGAAGGGAGCCAATCAATGTTTCCTTCTAATATCTTTGTCTGTCTTCCTTCCTTCCTTCTTTCCTTCCTTCCTTCCATTCTCTCTCTCTCTCTCTCTCTCTCTCTCTCTCTCTCTCTCTCTCTCTCTTCCCCCCTCTCCCTCCCTCCCTCTCTCCCTCTCTCTCTCCCCTTTCCTCTAAAAGCAATGAAAAAAATGAAGCAAGAAAAATGTCCTCAGGTGAGGATAAAAAAAAGATCAATCAATATATCCTCCAATGAGTATTAAAAAATGTGGTGAACTACACATGACATAAAACTTAAACATTAAAAAAAACAACTTAAACATTTAAACAATCTTTAAATGTCCAATTAGGTAGTAGTAAGTCCATTCACAATGTTGTGCGACCATCACCAGAACATTTCCATCACCCCAAACTGAAACTCTGTACTTATTAACACTAACTCCCCATTCCCCCCTACCCCTGGTAACCTCCATTCTACTTTCTGTCTCTGAATGTGTCTATTTAGGTGCTCCATATAAGTGGAATCATAGAATATTTGTTCTTTTGTGCCTGACTTTTTTTGACTTAGCATAATGTTTTCAAGGTTCATGCATGTTGCATCATGTGTCAAAACTTCATTCCTGACTAAGGCTGAATATCTTTCATTGTTTATACCGCATTTTGTTTCTCTATGCATCTGTTGATGGATACTTGGGTTGCTTCTACCTTTTGGCTATTGCAAATAATGCTGCTATAATCATTGAGGTATTAGTCTCTGCTTCAGTGTCTGTTTTCAATTTGGGGGGGGTGGGGGTATACGAGGCCTGTCCAGAAAGTGTCCAGACATACGCTATGAAAAACAGAGACGTTTACTGAAGAAGATACAAGATACACGAAACATTGTACATAGGATAATGACTCCTCAGTCCCCTTCAAAGTAGGTGCCTTGGAACCTCACACAGTTCTCCTAGCATCTCTTCCTCTATTTAAAACACTCTGCAAAATCCTCTGTTGGAATTGCCATCAACTGCCCTGTCATATCTTCCTGAATCTTATTGGCAATCTGAAATCTTGTCCCTTTCATAGGTGATTTTCATTTTGGGAAAAGCCATAAGTTGCAGGGTGCCAAATCTGGGCTTTAGCAGGGCTGAGTCACCTGGATGATTTGATGTTTTGAAAAAAAAATCTGCATAAGACATGACGTATGAGTGGGCATGTTATTGTGATGAAGCTGCCAATAGCCAGTTGCGGTCTTCTCAATCATCCGAGTAGTCTCCGGTAAGGAATGCCCAAGCTTAATACCATATTTGATGCAGATTCCTTGCTCTGCTCGCTGAGTTATTTTGAATGTGATGGGCACACAGTACACATGCTCGCTCAATGGCATCTACCACCCCCACTGACTAGCTACAGTGAAGGAGTCATTATTCATGCATGTACATTCCAGTCCACTCTCCTTCACCGCCAGGTTGTATTGGTGTCGCACCAACTGTTCCCATTATATTAACAATGACTGTACCTTTTCCTGGACAGACCTTGTGTAACAGAAATGGTCTTGCTGGATTGTATGGTACTTCTATTTTTAACTTCTTGAGAAACCACCAAACTGTTTTCCAAAGCAGCGGTACTATTTTGTATTACTACCATTAATGCAGCAGGGTTCTCATCTCTCTACATCCTCATTAAGGCTTATTATTTTACCATTTAAAAAAAGAATAACCTGCCTAATTGATGTGAACTAATGTTGTTTCTCAATGTGTGTATTATATTCCTTGATCCATTAAACATCTGACAAAGAGCTTCTCTAGGGTAGATGTTCTGTCTTATTTATCCTTGTGCCATGTCTCCAAGTAAGAAAGTTCTCAATAAATGTTTATGGAATGGATCAATGATAGATTTAAGGAACAGGCAGACACCAATTCTATGAGCAAGAGGTATTCTTTCTTTTCTTTTTCTTTTTTCCTTTTTTAAAGGTTTTATTTATTATTATCAGACACAGGGGAAGGGAGAGAGGCAGAAAGCGAAAGAGGCAGAGAGGAACAGAAACATCACCCACCTCCAGCTACAGACCTAGCTGGAGACCTGGCTTGCAACCTGGTTATGTGCCCTGGCTGGGAAATCCAACCAGCGACCTTTGGGTTCCCAGGCCAGCACCTTATCCACTGTGCCACCAGCCAGCGACCAGTATTGTTTCATTGCACAGAAGAGGAAATTGAGACTCACAGCATAAAGTGATTTGACTGAAGCCAAACTGTTGACTTAGGCACTTTCAGCAAGTGTTAAGTATGGGCCTTCTAGCTCTCAACCCAGTGACAGGGGAACGGGTGTGCCAAGGGTAAATGTCAGTCCCCTGAAATAGTACTCAATAATCTGACCCTGCAGCATAGCTCCATAAGTGACAGGGCCTGCACAGTACGGATACAAGTAAGGAAACTGGCTCAGGCCATGTGTATTTATGCCTAGTATTCAAAAAATTGGGCTCGAATCTCAAATCCATGGTGCACAAGTGTATCTTCAATCCAAACATATCAAGACATTGTGTGAGAGATTTCTAGCACACCAAGGAGTTCATGGAATACTACTATAGGAAAACAATTATTAGTTCAATTAATGGGAAAGGGAAGGACTGGTACTAACTCCATCAGGAGTGTTCAAGTAACATGATAATCTTCAGTAAAGAAAAGAGGCTGTGGCCCTGGCTGGTGGCTCAGTGGATTGGCACTGGCCTGCGAACCCAAAGGTCACTGGTTTGATTCCCCAGCCAGGGCACATAACCAGGTTGCAAGCCAGGTCTCCAGCCAGGTCTATGGCTGGAGGCAGGTGAAAGGCAACCATACACTGATGTTTCTCTCCCTTTCTTCCTCCCTCCCTGCCCTTATCTCTCTAAAAATAATGAATAAAATCTTAAAAAAGAAAAAAAGAAAGAAAGAAAGAAAAGAGGCTGTGAAACAGTTAAACTTCCACTTTCCATTTGATGCAAACACAATGAAATCTACTGAAAAAGGAAATTCCCAAATATTTTTTTTAATGTATAAAATAATCAAAGATTAAAAAATGTTAAGCCCTGGCTAGTAGCACAGTGGATAAGACTCTGGTTTGTGAACCTAAAGGTTGCTGATTCGATTCCTCAGCCTGGGCACATAATCAGGCTGCAAGCCAGGTCTCCAGCCAGATCTGAGGCAGGAGGCAGGTGAAAGGCAACCCTACATTGATGTTTCTCTCCCTCTCTGCCTCTCTCCTTTCCTCTCTCTCTGGAAATAATAAATAAATAAATAAAAAATTTTAATGTTAAAAAGAAACACACTGCTTGCTCTGTCCTGTGTACCATATTTGCAGGACTTGTTTGTATCTTTATCTCCACTGCAGATATTCTATTATTCTATTAATTCCTTTCCTCCCAACAGGTTTGTTTGTTTACTTATTATGATAGAAACATTTCTCTTAGAACTATTGTTCTCTTGCTAGATTCCTAAACCCTGTATCTGCAGAATCAAATGTCTATTTAATATTAGTTTTATGATCTTAGATCACCAGACCAACCAAGTCTCATTCATGAAATATATATGAATTCAGATCAAATGATTTATCAAGGACTTTAGAATTGGCTTTTCAGGAAAGAAGAAGTTATATGAAAAAAAGTATAGCAAACCTACTTCTACTCTTAATTGTCCGCTTATTTTATTTATTTATTACAAGATTTTATTATTTTTAGTGAGAGGGGAAGGCAGGGAGAAGAAAGGGAAAGAAACATCAAGGTATAGTTGCCTTTCACCTGCCTCCAGCTATGGACCTGGCTGAACACCTGGCTTGCAACCTGGGTATGTGCCCTGACTGAGAATCAAACCAGTGATACTTGGGTTCACAGGCCAGTGCTCAATTCACTGGACCACAACTGCCAGGCTGTGTCCACCTACTTAAAATAATACTCAATGTACATCACAGGCAAGCTTATAACTGCCTTTTATTATTGGAGTGGGATTTGAACCACATATGTTCCGTAAGCTGGCAATAGACAGTTAGCAATTCTTAACTCTTTAGAAAACATAAATAGAGAATTTATTTTATTCTACTTGTCTTTAAAATATCAGCACAACCAGGCCCTGGCTGGTAGCACAGTGGATAAGGCGCCAGCCTGGGAACCCAAAGGTTGCAGGTTCGATTCCCCAGCCAGGGCACATAACCAGGTTGCAAACCAGGTCTCCAGCCAGGTCTGTGGCTGGAGGCAAGTGAAACGCAAACACACATTGATGTTTCTCCCTCTCTGCCTCTCTCCCTTCCCCTCTTTCTAAAAATAATAAAATAAAATCTTAAAAATATATATATCAGCACAACCAAACTTACATGCAAACTTCCTAACACAAATGGTAGCATCTGGGCCAGGTATGCAGCACCATATCAGTCAGTAACTATTTTCTGGGCATCTGCTCTAATTTTCCTATTTTCTCAGTACCATTCCATCACAGGACCCAAATCGTTTTACTCAGGTTAGATAGCTGTGGCAAGGCTGGTGCCAACTACCTCTTAAAATATGAGTGTTAACCCGACAGCATTGAAGATTGTCCCACACAAACATCACTCATTCACTCCATTTGGATATGCCCCCTGGGCAGCAGAGGAGAAGACAGAGTTAGAGGCAGCCCCTGGGCACAGAACCCCAAATGGCCCCGGAAGTGAAGTGTGTGTCTGATCCGCAGGTGGGGAGGGGAGGAAATGCTGAGCCTACTGTGGGGACTGGGGCCGGGCCACTGTCCCGGGGGCTGTCTGAGCGTTTGCAGCATGGAGGGAAACCTGGCCAGTCTCGCTCCCACCCCCAGCCCTCTCCTCCCCACGCCCTCCCCAGAGTGAGGCCCACCCTCTCCACAGCACAGCTCTGCTGGACCAAGTGGGGGGTCCCAGCTACCAGGGCCTGCTTCTCCTGCCCTGTGGGATCTCTGCTGAGGGTTAGACAGGCACAGGGAGAGGCCCTTAGGTGTTGATGTAAGAGATGATCAGAGCGGGAGCCTCCCCCCTCCCTCCGCTCCTCCTGCAGAGGAGGAGAGAAAGGAGAAGAAAGTGGGTGTTGAGAATGCCCTGGGGAGTGCCTCTGTGTGCCCTCCGCTCCCTCACCCCCAGTTCCAGGTGTACCCACTAGGACTTCGTCCAACCCCCAAGTCCTGGAATCCAGGGAGGATGCAAACGTGCCAAACCACGGCAGCAGAAGCGAGGCTGCGGGAGGGGCGCAGGCCTGCCCACTCAGCTTTGGGGCCTGCTGGCATCAGGGAGAAGTACACTGGGGCCCTTGTGCTGCGGACGGAGGACGCTTCTTGGCAGGAAAGTTTGAACACTTGAATGTGGGAAGCGTTCAGCAAGGATTCAGTTCAACCAGCAGTTAATGCTCACATATGCACTCTGTGCAGAGCTTGTGGGGGTCGCTTCAAGGAGACTGGAGGCGAGAAGGACAAGAAGGACGTGGGCTCCACCCCCAAGAGGTCTGAGCACCCTCAAAGGACAAGGAATGCAGAATCACAGACCATGTGTACAGCGACCAAATGCCAACTGTTACTGACACACAACGCCCTGGACTGGGTCACTGGGGAGAAGAAGTAGGGGAATCTGGCCCTTGGGACATCTGAGCCCCATCCAGCCACATGGGTTTGGTATTCCATTTTAGACATGTTAAGACTTAAGTGACACATTTAAGCTAAGACATTCACGTGTGGAGCTGAGAGTCTACAGAAAGAGAAATCAGGGATAAAGGCAATGGGTGAGCTCACCAAGAAGCAAGCGTGGGGAGGAAAGAGCACCCAGAGGACGTGGGTGGGAGTGGCTGGTGGGCAGTAGGGGAGGACAAGGCAGCCAAGGAGACGTTGCGCTGTTTTAAGGGAGGATGCTGGATTAACAGAAATTGCTTCCAGAGATGTGAAACACAGCGGGTCCTTTACAGCGATGACGGGACGCAGCCTGCAGACCCCCTCTGCCCGCTCAGCAGTGAGCAGTGCTTCCCGCAGCCTGGAGTGGGTGTGAGGATGACCACCCTGCACCAGCCCCCAGGATCACCCTGTCCTGACAGGGCGCATCATTGCCACTGCATTCAGCCCCAGGCACCCTTCCAGGCAGGAATGACCGTGGGGTTGGGTCACTTGCCCAGACCCAGAGGCCAGCAGGAGGCTGGTCAGATTCCACCCCATCTCTCACAGTCCAGGCCTGGCATGAAGACGCCACCCCAGTTTAGAACTAACAGCGTGTGATGTGTCTGAGCTCATAGGGTGGGGCCTGTACAGGGTCTGTGAGGAAATACCCTCTGTAACAGAATTCAGAGAGAGCCAAGCCTGGCTCTTCGTAATATCCTTCAGTTGTGTTAAGTAATAGTGTTCAGTTACCAAACCTTTATCTTCTCTCATTATTTCAGTAGCATTTTTTTCTTTTTCAGGTTTCTTTTGCTCCCACCATGTTAGGTTCTCTGGTACTCAGGTTTCAAGTCTTTTTTCCCCACAACTCGTGATACATGCCCTCTGCCCTCCTCTTTCATCCTGTCTCCTACATCTGCTTCTTTCCTGCTCTTTCTTTGACTTGCTCTTTCTAAATCTAACTGGCAAATTGCAGTTCCTCTCACTTTTTAAGTTTCCCATCTCAAAGTTACAGTTTCCTTTTTCCAGTACTTCCTATAGTTCCCTAGTTTTCTGCAAAGTGAAGTTCCAATGGTGAGATTTAAGTCATTTATAGATCTAATCATAATGGTTGTTGTTCACCAGCAGCTACTGTGGACAAAGAGGGTAAAATCATACTGTCTCCCTTCTTTGAGATGGCCTAATCAGCATAACCACTATCATCTAATCTTATTTCCAATTAATTTCACAATTTTCATCACTTCCTCCCAATAACAGAGCCTGAGTGCTTTGTTGTAGAGCATCAAGTCTAGTATTCTCTTTCTCTCCCTCTGGGGTGGGATGGGGAGCAGCCTGTGTGGGAAATCCTCCCAGATGAACAAAGGAGACTTCCAGGCTGCTGCCCCTACCCTGTGTGCCCTGTGCGTGTGAGCACCAGGGCAGCCATTTAGGGCCACTCTGTTCATCCTCATCTCTCATCCACCCTGGTTCTCCTCCTCCCAACAAAAGCCACACATCCTCTCACCAATCTCCTGACTTACATTTGAAATAATTTATATCTGCTTGGGGTGTAAATGTGTGATTTACACATGTAGATCGATGATCTGGTTGGTCACTTTGTGTTTCTTGTGGGTACAATCCTATGTTTGTGCATGTGGAATACTCTTGTACTGACACATGGATTGATGTGGGCCTAGTTCCAAATAACTTGAGAGGAATGGAATATAATGGTAATTAAACACTTGCCCATAAATACAACATCCAGATATGATAACTGTGGGGAATGCGTGTGGGATTACTGTTAGGTCTTATTTTGCATAGGTAAAGAAGGGTGATTTGCGCTTCACTAACAATGAACTAGCTTATTTATGGATCACTGTCAGTGATACCCATACAAATTACGCGATACAAATATTTCTGTGGTCTGACATGCATATGGCATAATAGTCTCTATGTGAATAATAGCAGTGCTGAGTCATCTTCTCTACAGGTAATACATGAAATGAATTGCCAGGTTTCAGCCCTGGGGCCCGGAAGCTCACTTGGTTAGAAGGCCTTCGCAATATGCCAAGGTGTGGTTTCCATCCCCAGGGGTCAGGACTTAAAGAAAGGTGCCACACTTTGGGGGGAATGGGTGGGAGGGGAAGGGGACTGAGGGGAGTAAAAAGGGGATGGATGTGATACAACGACAATAAAAATAAATTGAAAAGAAAGAAAGGTGTTATAAACATCCTGAAAATCTAGTTTGAAAGAACAAGTACACTAGCGTAACCACAATTTCAAACTCTGATTCAGTAATCTACTTTCAGCCTGCCTTACTCCTTTGGTAATAAGACACTCAAACGTTTTTGTTTTCTGTTATGTTCTGAAATATGTACAGTTACGAACTCATTCAAAATATTACCCCCTCTTAAGTGATAAATGTTCGGTCTATAAGAAAGCTAGAAGGAACATTTGGGGAGTAGGAAGCGAAACCCATAAAGGATTTAGCTGCCGGTTCCTTCAGAAGAAACGTACCTTCTCCTGATTTTGTCTAGGGATGTGCGTTAAGTACTCGGAGCAGGGAAATCAGCGCAACGACATTCAAGTGCAGTCTGGCAAGCAGTCCATCGTCGGGGTGTATGATCTAATTAACTGAAGAGGCGTGGGGGAGCACTTCCTGGAGTTCACACGCGCCCGTTAAGAGCGGAATCGGGTTGGACCCATCAGCACCAACAGGCCAGGTTGATGGAGGAGGGGCAGATCAGTCTTGGCTTTGGCAAGGACGCCGAGGTGCTGGAAACTCGAGCGGGCAGCGCCCTGGGAGAGGCCGGGCCGCCGTGGCCCCATCTCCGCGGGAGCCCCTGGTTGGGTGCGCTCGTACCTGCTCACTCCAGCCTGCTCCAGCGGGCTATCGAGCCAGCCCATCCAGGGCCGACTGCCTAGTCCTCGCCCGAGACCAAGGTGAAGTGGGCAAATTTGGTTCCTGACCAATGACTTTTGCTCCGATGTCGGAAGGAGAGCCGACCCCCGATTTGGGAGTTTAAGGAGCTGTGCTTGGACCGGTGAGTTTTGCTATAAGCTCCCTATGAAATTAAACCCAGCTTGACGGTAAAATCAGTGGGGGCGGGGTGATTCCTCTCCCCTCTCGCATTTTTTAAAACTAACCGATGTAGTGAAGTTTTTGCTTGCTGTAAATTAAGTTTCCGTCCTTTGTCACTTAGGCCCCCGAAGCTCACGGTTTAAGCGGTGTGACAAGAGCTGTTTGTGTCCAGATTAGCCTGCTTTTAGCACTCTTACTCTAAAACGCAACATAAAATGATGAAGGAACTGCTACTCAGGCAAAACTTATTTCCTTTAGATGAACAGCTGTCGCTTGTTCTGAACGAATGGATTATTCTATCCCCTAATGAAAAGTGTATGGAGACCAGTTGTTTCATACGTAATTAATACGAGATCGCTCGTACGTTTTTTTTTTTTTTTTTTTTTTTTGAGGGTGTGGAAGGAAACGGGACACGTGGGGTCGTGCGATTTAAAAAAAGTTCCTCTACAGCATCCTAACTGGGGCCGAGCCTTCGCCGCTGCCGCCGGGGTGGAAATGTAGTCTTCCCGTCCGGGTCACTCAATGGGAGAAGCTCTAGCACGCTGGTGGGCTAACAGCTAAACTTTTCTGACGGGTTGTTCTTTGTGCCGGGCACCCGCGACCCGCTGCTGGTCGGCGATCAGACCCGGGGCCGCCCAGCCTCCGCCTCCAGGTCGCTCCGGACCGTGGAAAAGGGACTCGGAGTCTCTGTTGGCTCTGGACCAGGCGAGGTCTCAAGGCCGCGAGAGGAAGAGTTGCAAGGAGGTGAAGGCCCGTTCGTCCGCAAGGGGGGGTCCGGGACTTAAGGTTGGGACGCGCGGCTGGGCGCCGGGAAGCGGGGGCGGCCCTCCCCGCCGCCGGGCCGGGCAGCGGGCCGCCAAAAGCGCGGCGGGGAGGGAGGGCGCGTTTCCTCCCGGAGCGCCTTTGTTACCTCTGGCTCGGGCGCGGGCGCCGAAGATCAAGACCCGGGGCTCGGCCGAGCTGCCGTCCAGGTGCAGCAGGTAGGCTGGGGGGTGGGGGGAGGGCTGGATCCCCGATGGGGGTTACACTTCCCAGGGTCTGGCGGCTCCCCCTCCGGAGGGAGCTCCAGCGAGGCGGCCCCGGCGCCGCGATGCCGAGAACCGCCCGAGCGCGGGAGACCTGAGGCCTCGGTTTCCGGCGGGGTTGGGGGTCCTCCCACCCTGCTGCTGCCGCCGGGCTGCGGGGTGAGTTCGGGTAGAAAGCCGGCCTCGTGGTGGAATCGTGAAGCCCCGGACTGGGGAAGCTTTCGGCGAGTTACCGGCCGGGGGCATGGAGACGAGGAAGTGGGCAGGCAGGGGCAGCTGGGGAAGGAGACCACATCCCAGCGGGAAGTTCTCTGACATTCCTATTTTTTGACTCAGCCGAATTTTATTTTGCATCCCAGAGTGACACAGTCGGTTGCTTACTCAAAACCTGTTTGAAAGTAGCACGGACTCTGACTACACGCCCTGTAGTTTTACTTTCCCAGTGTTGGTTTTTATAGGTTATGGGTTACGTTGAAGGGACACCTATGTGGACACTACATCGTCGGCTGGTGGCTTGTAGCTCATATTTAGGGTAATTCTCTGATGAAAGTGCAGCCACTGGAATTGGATTTGTGCCTCTGTGCCTTTATTTTGGGAAACTTCGTCTGGTCTCCATGGGGGAAGGGAGAGGGATGAGAGGAGCTGAAACTGACCCAGAAAAGGATGACTGAAGGTAGTTGTATTAAGTAGTGGCACTGAAAAGACCCCATCCTGAACTTTCTGAAAGGGGAATTGGCGATTAGCAGCTTCAGTTTTAACTTCCTCAAAAGAAACTTAAGGTTGATTTTTATATCTTGTTACAGGGGAGTGAGTGCTTCTCTTTGGGGTCAACTCTTTTCTTTTAAAGCAAGGTACGTTCAACACCCGAACTGTTTCCTTTATGTACTTAAAACGACCCTTCTCTCCCCTGCTCCTTGTCTTGCCCTTCCTTTCCCTTGTCCCAAAGGCCCTCTCCATGGGTTTTCATTAAGCACCCTCTGAGGATGAGGCTGATGCTGTCTCACCCATCTAAGCCCTTCAGGGGCTAACTAACCCTGACACCTCACGTTGGGGACTAGAGGGAAAGTTCAAGCTGAAGCTCAGAGAAACTGTTCCCAGGCAAGTGAGAAGTGAAGCATGATTAGGAGACATAAATGATACTGCACGTAAGTGCTCCCCCAAACCTCACCACACACCCTCAGAAGAATTTTCAAAATAAAAGTATAGTTTATAGGAAATAAAAATGTCACTTTATATTTCACTACAGTGGAGATCACATTTCCCGTTGATAAAAGACTGATTCAAGTGATGTGATTGTAGAAAAAGAAAATAACTTGCTAATTCTCAAATATAGAACAGCTTGAATCATAACTCATGGGTTTTGAAATGGGTCATCTTTTAAAATGGGTCACTTTGGCTAGAATCATTGTACTTGGTGACTTTCAAATTTGTAAAAGTAGAGTTCTTTCTGATCAGCTACACTAGAATGGATGTAACAAAACAGGATGTGGTGGTGGCAGAAAGAAATGGAGAACGAAATTGTCTTCTCAGAATAACAAAATGTATACTGTCTTGGGGATTTTGGATATGTTCAATTCAATAGATCTAAGCTTTGCATTTGATGTCACATTATACCTTTTTGGGTGGTCATATTTACATAGCCATTATTTTATTCCATTGTTAGAATAATCTTGTGAGGAGATGCATACACACACACACACACACACACATATATGTTGCAGCCATGTTCCAGAAACTGAGGCACAGCATAGAATGTCTGCTAGCAAAGATTTAGCTAGACCAGTGTAAATCTAAACCATCACAGTATGCATAGACACAGGAGGTATAAGATCTTTATGTTTAAAGGTAAGAAAGTTGATTTAGTGAGAGGATCACATTTTGTGAAAGTGACTTTTTCACATTGTGATGCTGGAAATTCAGAGGCTGACTTTGATCTGCAATTTTAAAGATTATCTTCCATAGTGAAGGCTTTAGCACTAGAGGCCAGTTTTCTACAGGAAGGAATATTCTACCACGTCTGCAGGTAATAAGCTTCCAAGTCAAAATACTATTACACACAACTTAGGATACACCTAAGACTTCATATTTTGTCTTTTGTCCCTTTCCTCCAGTTCTTTCTGATAGTTACGTAGCAAAGGAGGTTAAAAGGTTGACTAAACTCAGGTTTTCTCCACAATTTACAGAATCTTATAACTTTTGGTTTTGTCATCATTATTGAAATGATTTTTAAATGCTTACGGGAACCATATTGTTCTTTCCTGTCAAGGGAAGACCATGATCAGTCACTTGGTAGTAACATGTGTTTGAAAAGTAAGGTGTTCCTTTGCAATCAGATCAGTATTTTTAAAAACTCATCTAATGACTAGTTTTTGAGAAGAATATTAAAAGTGTAGCTCACCATTTTGAAAGGAAACTAACCCCTGAAGACCATCCGCCATCTGCTATCTAAACCATCATGGTAAAGATGCATGAACAATTTCTAGAGAAAGGAATCTAGCAGATATTGAATTCCTGATCTGCACCAAACTTTGTGAATAAATGATCTCAAGTGATCCTTAGAAGACACTGTGTTGTGTAGTTTAGAAAAAAGTCAAGCTTACGTGACTAGTAAATGGAAGTGCCAGAATACAAATCTACTTTGGTTCATGTTCTAAAACGCTTGGTGGTTTCACTCTCTTGCCTCCATCAGGTCGGTTCCAGGTTGTGCCAGGTTGTTGGCTCTGATAAGGGATCTACACTGGAAACATCACTGAAGCTTTTCAGCATCCCACCTGTGGCCTACTACACAGTATGTGAGAAATTGATATTTGCCGAATTAATTAAATGCAGGCATTACCTATTTTCGGGGCTGCCCAGCATAATGCCTGGAGCAGGGTAGGTGCTTCATGAATGGTAGTTAATTTATTGTAATAAATGTTGATTGAAGTGAGACAGAAATATATTATGTATACCTAATGTTTCACACCATTACTTATTGTTTGTCCTATGTGAACCCTCAATCAAATGTTGTTTCCAAATATAACGTCCAGAATAAAACATATGTACTGCCATTGGCTGACAGGCTTAAATGTATAGCTGATATAAATAGATGTATATTGGGTCAGACTGTCAATTTATTTCTAAGTCATTATTTTCATGTCATAGTTTGACCTCAGCTCTGTATGATTCTTCTCCTTTCATTTCATCCGTTACTTGTTCATCAAATACTTGCTTAAAACATGCCCTATATGAGCCCTATAGTTATTCCTCTCCTCTCCGTTCCCTCTTTCTCACCTCTTTTGATTTTTAACCCCCTTTGCCACTTTGGCTTTTCTCCCATAAATCCCCTAATCTTCCTTGTGGAGGAAAGACTGTGCATTCAAAGGATGAAGACTCACAAGGCCACCCTCTCCCACTGTCTAGTGCTGCTGGGATCAAGAAAAGGAAGCAGGGAAAGTTGAGATGGAGGATTAGAGAAGGGTACATTACAAAGAAAATGAGGACAAGCTCTGACAAAATGCAGGTGGAAGGTGGCAAAACATAGGTGACTCCAAGCTTCAGGCAGTGAAGCAAATTCTTTGCCTTCTTGGGTCGCTTCCCTTGGCCCGGCCCCACCTGCACCCCAGCTCTCTGCTTTCGCATCCTGATGGAGCTCCAGCAAGGGCAGCGGTGCCCCGCCAGGAAGGAGGGCAGGTGGGGAGCTCAGGGGTGGGGCCTGGACCTAAGCTGGAATTTATGGAGCTTCCAGGGCATCTGGAATTTACAGAGGTTATGTGGTGAACCCCATGTCTGCGCACTTCAGTTTCTTCTTCTGCAAAATGGGGTGGCCATTTCTCCCTCACAGGTTGCTGTGAGATGTAAAAGAGTGACTACCTAAGTAAAGCTTCTGCTGTGCAGTAGACACACCCACGTTGGTGACTGTTGCAAGAGGGACAAAAGGAGAAGTCTGTTTCTTAAGTAGCAGGAACACACTGACAAGAATTGTATTTAAAAGGGCAGCAGCCCTGTCAACACGGACAACTGTGCTCAAGAATGACCACAGAGGGCTGAGCTTAGAAAAGCAAATGTTTGGCCTTTCTGAGGCTTGCTTTGTATTTTAGCTTTTTCGTTTGTTCCAAATTCTATATGCTCAACCTCATTACTGGAAAGTTTTAATGACTTTTAATATAACTCCTGAAATATAAGACATACTCTGCAGTTCTGTCACCAGTTTCCTTAGCACCTATCTTTACTTAGGGCCTGTCCTTATTTGTTTGTTCATTTGGTAGTTCCCTCTCTTTTTCCTATGACCCAGCAAACAAAACTCAACACCTTTGTTTAACTTATAAAGAAACCTATAACTTAATTTATTCAATACATGGGTGAGGTGCTTATTACAGGATTCACGTTATAGGTTTTTATAATCCAGCTTTTCTTTTTGTTCCCCATCTGTGCTTGCTGTGTGGGGCTACAAAGCATTTAGAATTAACTCTTTAAATGTATTCTTTGTGGAGGGAGGATAACTCCAAATGATTTCCAATCTTTTACTATGGCTTAAGCTAAAGTTTCATAGCTAGTCACAGACATAAAACCCCTAAAGACAGCTGTTGGATAATATTTTTCCTTTTTTACAAGCCTCATACTGAAAATACTCAATTTGATTAAAGAATAAAACAAAATTGCCCTGACTGATGTGGCTCAATTGGTTGGGCCTCATCCCACCAAACAAAAGGTCACTGGTTTGATTCCTGGTCAGGGCACATACTTGGATTGCAGGTTCGGTCCCGCATTGGGGGAGAGGCAAGCGGTAGATGTTTTTCTCTCGAATCAATGTTTCTCTCCCTTTCTCCCTCCTTTCCCCTCTTTCCAAAAATAAAATAAGTAAAATCTTTTTCAAAAAGAATACAATAAATTTGAGACAATATGTGAGTTGTGAATTCAAATTTCAGGTTGCTTCCTTTCTCCTTGAGCAAATAAAATAAGCAAATAGTATCGAGTTGTGTTTCTCAGCACCAGTTACCACAACTTATTTACAAAAAAAAAAAAAATCTATGAAAGTCAAGTTACAGCCTTTTCAGTAAATTTAGGGCTCTTTATTCCTGATTTCTTTTAAAATGGCAGCTTGATTCCCAAGGATTGGCCCTAACTATGTTTCACAAGGAACAGATCAGGCAAGCAAGGTAAAAATTCTTGGAATGTAAAGTGTAAGATCAAGATGGGACAGAAAATGTTCTCCTTCTTCATTTTATGTTATGCCCAGACACGAAACAAAAACTGTGTCTCACCTGGGACTTTGTCATAAAGTTTATTTATATTTTAAATAAATATAGTAACTTAGAGGAGCATCATTAGTTTATGATCATACTTTTACCACTTTTCAACGTTGTGCCCCAAATGATTGCCTCACTTGCCTCACCCCAGACCCAGCCTTAGAGAAGAAAGGGAGAGGTTTGGAGAGCCTGGCACGTTCATGACATGTTGGGGTGAGAAACTGACAATGTGTGATGTCTCCTTTCTCTGTGAGGCAGGAGTAAATGCATCAGCTAAGCAGATAGGCCTTGGGAAAGAGCAAGGACCTAGCATGCTGGGGAAGAGACTGGGGGAGGAAGAAGGTCCAGGACAAGTGAGGGACAGCCACACAGCACGTGCTGGGCCCACAGCTATATACTGCCATTTGTGGCGAGGCTGCCTGCCTGGTGTGTCATATGCTTCTCCAGCAGCCTGGCAGGTGTGGGTGAAGCAGAGAAGTCGGGAGTGACCTGAGGTCTGGGGTTGTTGGATGGAGGGGCAGGAACCTAGAAGAGGGCAAAGGTGCCAGATGATTCCTCATCAGGCAGATGGGTAAGAAGGAAGGTCAGGAGCTTGCTGGGTGGGGTGAGGGGGCAGGCAGGGGTGGGCAGAGTTCTAAATGAATATATAGAGGCTGGTGGTTGAAGAGCGAGTGTGCTAGACAGTGTGTGTCTTAGAACTCCGAGAAAATGAAGTTCCAAGTGAAGCCACACAAAGGACTTTCTTGCTGATACATTGTCTTGTGTATAGCAGGGAGGAAATGTAAACACAATGGTTCATACATCATGAAATAAAGGTTCCTTAAACTTCTGAGTGTTGTAAGTCTACTAAATAAGATGTAGACATGTAGTTTCCCTAGGATTAGATGTTAATCTATTACAATGGCCAGAAACGGGCCAAGAAGCTATGAACCGACAGGAATATACGTGTGTTTGAATTCAAGTCCCCTGGCGCTCTCTACGAAACATTACTCAGACTTCAGGTCTCAGCCTCATGCCGCCTCTCCTCCTGGAGGTGTCTTCCCCAGCCTCCACCTCACCTCCAAATGGGGCCTGGCCCACGGCTGACCCTCCGGTCTCCCAGCGCAGCTCTCACTGTGCTCCATGTCTGTCTTCCCACTCAAGAGCTCCGTCCTGCCTTCCCTCTATCGAGTTGTTACCCCATCTTCTAGCCTTCAAAATAGTTCCTAATTTTTGACTCCTCCCTCTTCTTCTTCCCTGAGGTTACTTTTCTCCAGGATGGTCTGCTCTTCTCCCCTGAAGAGCTCACCCGCATCCACAGCTACTGTCTCCCTTACGCTCAGAGCGCCCACTGCCTCCGCAGGCCTGTCCCCACACCTCACGCTCAGCACAGTCTAGCGCCAAGCACGTTCCCCCTACTTTAACTCCGGAAACCAGTTTTCCTTCCTCTGTCAGCAGTGCTTCAAACTAGACCCCACTCCTCCTCCTCAACCCCCTTCCCTGATCACCCAGCACTGCACTGCTGGGGTTTTGTTTTCCCACAGAGGGTCTTCTTTATTCCTTCCTCCCCTCCCACTTCCACCGCCCAGACTAGGTCCTCCTCACCTCATCCTGGGTCAACACGAGGCCCTGACAGAATTGATGCCCTGATCCCCAGCCACCTGCATCCATCCTGCATGCAGTCCCTTTTGCATAAAGCTTCATTCAGATTGACAAGGGAGTTATCGGGAAGACAGAAACATAAACTTCTGTGTGACTTCCTGCTGCCCTTGGCACTCACTGGCTCCTCTGCTTTATCAGCAGGCAGCAGGGTCTCCGTGAGCCCCTGTCACACATGTGCCTGTGCCACCAGTCCTGTTCTGCGTTCTCCTGCCTCAGGCTGCCTCCCTTCCGGTAGCCACCAGAGTCCTGCTCATCCTCTGGCCCTCCTCATCCTCCTGTCACTGCCCTCTCTCCTAGGGACACTCTTATTGTGCCTGGAGCTGGTACTGCCCAGCTCTGGACCTTTTGTGTCGCCCATGGGAGCAGTGTTTTCATGTGGGCACCATGAGTCTTGTCTCAGCTGGACTGGAGTTGCTTTCAGACTGGAGACTATGAAATGCTTCGTGGCTGCCACCAGGCCTGGGGCAGCTGTGTCCACAGCACAGGCTCACAGACTTGCAGGAGCCATCAAAACATGCACACGGAGGTTGTTTAACTTGAACTTAAAGTGCAGACCTCACCATCCTGATGAGAACTTCAAACTTTATAGCAGGTTTGCGTGACATTTTAGGATCACCTATGTGGACTCAACAAAGAAATGAGTTGACGGCATGGGAGAAGTACAAGAAATCAGGGGTCATTTAGGGAACCTTGTAACCTCTATGCACACTAACTCCCTTTTTCAGCTCCTTTCAGAAGAAATACTGTAACTGAGGGGCACACAGCTCCCATCTTTTCTGATGCTCCTGCTTGCGTTTTCTCCTTCTGCCTGCTGCCTGCTAGGAAAGAGAATATTATGGGTATCTATTCCTTCTCAGTCCCCATAGAAACAACCCCAAGTCATATTCCAAATATTTCCATATTTTCCTCTAAGCAGTCCTTTGTCCTGTTCTCTCCTACAGTCTTTCCTGTTTCTGTCTTCAGCAGGCTGAGTCATCTGTAATTTCTTTATCCCCTCATTAACAATACGTTGAAATTCACTTCAATTTGCAGATGAAGTCACCAGATCAGAGAGCAGTGAGGGGTGCCGGAGGTTACACAACTAATCTGGCCCCTAAGGGGGGGCAGCCCTGCAGTTTCCAGCCTGTGGACTGGTCACTGATCAGGCTGCGGGCGCACAAAGGAAGCTGCACCCACAGCATTCTGTTGTGGACGTGCTGAGCTCTGCGCACATTGTTGGGATGGCTCCGTTTCCTGTGAGGCCCAGCATTTTCTTTCTCCTGGTCCAGCAGGTCTGCAGGCTTCTGCCCAGTTCCCTCCCCGTTGAATACAGAAGCTGTAAGACTGCAAATCAGAAAGTGGGCATCCGTTGCTTGTGCTTGGTCTCCCTGAGCAAAGCAGAGTTGACGGCGACATTGTTTAGTTTGAATTAATGAATTTAGATAACAGGTGCTTTTGCTTTTGGTTGGGAAAGGCCACCTAGTAACTATGTTCAATTTGGAGGAGTTCAGGTGTTCTTTTATTATAAGAGGGAAGCTGGGTGCTATACAAGAGTAGTTTACCTTTTCCAAATCTTCACTCATCTGCTCAGTACTATCCTCAGAGTTTAGTTCTGATCAGTGTAAATGGTGGGTAAATAACTTGAGCGACTGCAGGTGAAGAAACCTTGTTTTAGAGTTTGACACGCTGCATCAAACCAAAATAAGTAGCATGGGTCGTTGGCTTCATGTCAGGTACTTGGTCATTTTTCAGAAAACTGTTCTGTTTGAGGTCAGTTTGGAACAGTTGAAGAAATGTAGGGAAATAATGTAAACAGATACGTATGTGATGGGGGTGCTGAGGGATATAGTTAAGTGTTACAGGCTGGCTACTGGGTGGCACTATGGTGAGCATTAGCAACACACCAACTGATGAGTAATAGATCCCATTCATTGGAGAGGTACTAGGGCCTCCGAGAGTCCAGGCTACTATTGAGGAGCTAGGCTTGTTGGCTGATTGGCTCCCAAGGTCAGGTTCAGACAGACCTGAGAATGGGTGCCAAGCACAGTTGCTCAGAAATGGAAAGCTAGTTTTGTGTTTGCAAAGGTTACTCTCTCCTCTTTGGTTCCTTTCCAGGTTCTGTTGGAATAGCAACCGCAAGTTAGTTTCAACAGAGAATTTTCTCAGAATTCTTAAACACATGCTGTCTTAAAAATCGGCTAAGAATTCTGTTACTTTGTGCTAAGTGTCCAGTTCCTTCATTGTGTCTGGTGAGGGAGGCAGCAGGGGTGTTCTGCCTTCAGATGTGAGCCCTTACTTAAGTGAGCTCTGTGAAGACTGAAAGGAAGGCTCCCCCTGCCCCCACCAATGAGAGTGATTTTGCAAGGTGTAGGCAGATGCCGGCCATAGTAACTGATGTTTCCTGTTGTCTTTCTCATCCTACTTACAGCATTGGTCCATGAGCTGCTAAACCAAGGGGGAAATGACTAATAATTGATCTATCTCTTATCAGCAGTATTTCTTACTTTTTTGATGGTGAAGCACAATAAAAATGCATTTGAAACTACAACCCCGCAGGTGCTATTTGCAGTACATCTGCCAGTCTCTATCCTCTTCTTTGTTTTCTTCTTCTTTTTTTAATGCTGGTTGTGACTTTCTAACGGGAGCTAGCTGTTTTAAAATCCATGCCCTAGGGGTAAGATATTCCAGTGCTGATTATCTCTAGAGAAGTGTCAGTGGGGCTTGGCTGTCATCTCTCGTCCTCCTTGAATTTTTGTATGCCTGGCCTTTGCAGTAGTCACTCTAACATGCGGTACTCTCAGGGGATTGAAAATATGGCTGGATGCAAAGGGCTTGGAAGTCTAAAGGACGCCCCACTGTTAAGGTTAGGAGGGACTGCAGGGCGCTCCCAGTGTGAGCACTTGGTTTCCTATCAGGCGACTTACAAGTGAGATCTTTGGGCACCAAGCAGGGCCTTTGCCTTGTGGCTTGGGATGTGGGCTCAGCTACTCAGCCAACTTGGACCTTGTGGAACTTGCATTGTACTTTCTGTGTTAATCTGTTGAAAGCCCAAGAGATTGATGTGTCAGGCCTGAAGGGAGAGCCTACTTCCTCAGGCTCAGTACTGTGTCTTGGCTGTGGTAAGCACTGGGGACAGAATCCTTCAGGGAGGGAGGTGCGGTCTCCTAGTTGTGGAAGAAGAGGGAGGGCATGACTGGCTGGGCATCCTGACCCGTAGTTCTTCCCAGGTGACTAGATATTTGATTGAAAGGGGATTCTCCCCAAAGCATTTTTTTTTTTTTTTTTTTGGTACCAAAATCTAGAAAATGCCTACTTGCCTGGGTGCTGAGGGTAGGCTATCTACCCCATCATGCCTTGCAGGCAGCAATTAAATAAAAGTCTCAGTACAGGAAGACAGGCGTAAGAAGGTACTGTGGCAACACAGATAAGAAACATCTTTGGCAAGGGATGGCCCCACTTCAAACTTCCCAGAGACAGATATAGAACTCATTCAAGGTCAGTAGACTTCTTATTAGCAAGGGGCAGAGGGCTTGCCAGGCCACCAGACTGCTGGTGCAAAGTTGGCACGTAGGAAATAACAAGTGTAGCTGAGCTTTCAGCTAGTAATTTGGTATTGTCGACTCGTAGAGAGCATCTGCAGGGGTTTAAAGAGCTCAGCTGCTTTCTTGGTTAGAGCTGAGTTTAGAAAGGGCCCTCTGACGGAGTAGAGGAGGACTTGGATTTACAAGAAGCAATTCCCAAGTTTAAATAACTGGATATCGAATGGAGGAAAAGGAAGACTTTCAGATCCCTGACATAGATGCATGAAGTACAAGCAGACACAAATAAGGAGAAAATGGGTTCGGCGGGTTTTAGTGGGCAAGGCAGTAGAATGGGGTAGAAATGGCAGTGGAGTACCCCTGTGTGTCAGGGAAATTCTCTCTCCCCCTCTCTATATATCTACATATATTCCCATTTAATTTGCGTAAAGACTTTGAGATAAACAATGTTATTTCAATTTTTCAAGTTTCTAGGTGAGATGCATGCTACAGTGCAAAAAACTGTAGGTGGCTGAGCACGCACTGGTGTTCAGATTTCCAGATTACAAAGACAGCAATTTTTGGCTGTAATTCTGCAGCTTCCTAGTTTTGAATGTGTTCATTTTGAAGCACCTATTGAGTTTCCAAATGAATAAGTTAAAGAATATGACTGTACATATTCTACATGTTTAGAGAGAGTTTGAACTATACTTTTGAGAAATGTATCTCAGCTCCTTATGGATAAACCTTGATTTTTTAAAGAAATCCCTCCTCTAATTCCTGCCTGGCTGGGGCAGGCTTTATTAGATCTTTACTATCATGACCTTTTTATTATTATCTCTTTTGCCTTGAACTGTATAGCTACTTTCATCCTGAGTATTTCAAATCAATATAGTCATCAATATACCCATTTGAAAGATTTGAACTTTTAAGTACATAATAGTCATTTGGAGGGCCTTTTTTTTTTTTTTTTTTAAGATTTTATTTCATTAATTTTTAGAAAGAGGGGAAGGGAGAGAGACATCAATGTATGGTTGCTTTTCACCTGCCTCCAGCCACAGACCTGACTGGAGAACTGGTTTGCAACCTGGTTATGTGCCCTGGCTGGGGAATCGAACCTGCGACCTTTGGGTTTGCAGGCCGGCGCCTTATCCACTGTGCTACCAGCCAGGGCAGGGCTTTTTTTTTTTTAAGGTTGAGGAGAGAAAAAGTTCTCTGTATTCTGAATGGGAAAACAGTAGAGAGTTCCTCTTCCCCTTTCTCTCTACTCCCCTCAAATAGACAGCTGTATGCCTAAGTGCCAACTGTCTCATCACCTTTTGTCCAGCTTCTAGTTCCATTTAGTTTGTAAGGCATTCAGAGTAGATTATTGCTTTTTGGTAACCCATTAACCCATTCATGTGTCATCTTTTCTCATCCTAACTCCAATAGGTTACACGTAACTTTCACAAAAGGAAGTACATGGATACCTGCGTGGAGCCAGTCACCGGGCTCAATGAAGGACGCCAGTGTGGGAACATTTGGGTATGCCAGTGTCCTCGTTCCACAGCGTGTTGAGTTCTTTTGCAATCTCAGCAAAAATGGTATTAAAAGAAAACTCTTTGTGAAATAAGAAGCTCCTTTGATATTTCTTAATAACCAACCTATCTTAAGATGGACATCTGTTCTACAGAATGTGAAGTTCTACAGTCTTGAAGAAGCAAATGCCCGTTTAACACTGATTCTAAATAAACATGGACGTCAGAATGTTTGTTAGTGGCCGAAGAGTGAAAAAATGGCAGTTTGTCCATTTATGTGCCACTTGTTTTATACTGAGCCTCATGGTTTTGTGGGGACCATTTAATAATCACATTGTGAGCCACATGAAGTCTTATTCTTACAGATACCTCATAAACAGATACGACTTTGTGAATGAGAGTCTGTCTCTTAAGCACAGCGAGGATGGGTCTGCTCGCTACCAGTACTTGATTAACCACAAGGACAAGTGCAAAGCACAAGATGTCCTCCTGTTACTGTTTGTAAAGACTGCTCCTGAAAACTATAATCGACGTTCTACCATCAGGAAGACGTGGGGCAACGAGAAGTATGTTCGGTCTCAACTTAACGCCAACATCAAAACTCTATTTGCCTTAGGAGCACCTTCTAATCCACTGACAAGAGAAAACCTGCAAAAGAAACTGTTTCAGGAAGACCAAATGTACAATGATATAATTCAGCAAGACTTTGCTGATTCTTTCTATAATCTTACTCTTAAATTACTTATGCAGTTCAGTTGGGCAAATACCTTTTGTCCGCATGCCAAATTCCTTATGACTGCTGATGATGACATATTTATTCACATGCCAAACCTTATTGAATACCTCCAAAATTTAGAACAGATTGGTGTTCAAGACTTTTGGATTGGTCGTGTTCATCGTGGTGCCCCTCCCATCAGAGACAAACGCAGCAAATACTATGTCTCCTATGAAATGTACCAGTGGCCAGCTTACCCTGACTATACTGCTGGAGCTGCCTATGTGATCTCGAACGATGTAGCTGCCAAAGTCTACGAGGCCTCACAGACACTTAATTCTAGTCTTTACATAGACGATGTGTTCATGGGCCTCTGTGCCAATAAAATGGGGATAGTACCACAGTACCATGTGTTTTTCTCTGGGGAAGGTAAAACCCCTTATCATCCTTGTATCTACAATAAAATGATGACATCTCATGGACATGTACAAGATCTTCAGCACCTTTGGGAGGATGCCACAGACCCTAAAGTAAAAACAATTTCAAAAGGTTTCTTTGGCCAGTTATACTGCAGGATAATTAACATAGTTCTTCTTTGCAAATTCACTTATGTGGACACATATCCTTGTAGGGCTGCTTTTGCCTAATAGCACTTGAATGTTGTATGCTTTCACTGTCACTGAGCCAAACGTGAATGAAAAACCTTTAAATGTCTGTCTATACCTGAAGTGAAATATGAATATGAAAATACAAAGAAATATTTTGAAAGCCCAGTCTCTCAGAATGTTTCTTTGATTCTAGAAGCTATTCAGTATAATTTAATCAGCTTCATTGCATAAATTCACTTCAAGGAATTCATATTTAAATTTTTTTTAAAAATCCTCACCTGAGAATATGTTTTTAAGTTGATTTTGAGAAAGAAAGGGAGAGAGAGAGGAAGAAACATTGATGTGTGAGAGAAGTATCGATTGGTTGCTTCCTGTATACACCCCAACCAGGGATCAAACCCGCCACCCAGATATGTGTCCTAACCAGGAATCAAACCCACAGTTGTTTTCCGTGGATGGGCCAAGGCTCCAGTCAACTGAGCCACCCAGCCAGGGTTCAAGGAATTTATACTTAGAAAAGGTTTATGAAAACAAAACTAAAGAGAAATTCAAGTTCTCAATGCTGCATGTATATGTGCTGTATTGAGGAACCTTGATGTTAGAATAACTGCTTTTGGAAGATACCAACTGAATGTACAGTATAACAGTTTCAAAGAAAGGAATATGTTGTTAAACTAGGTATAAATGTTAATTTTCATTGAAGAGCACTTGATGGGAAATGCTGGGGCAGGGGACAGGGGAGGGTTGGCATAGGAGAACGTGTATGAGCCTGGTAAAATAAAGTCTCGTGTTCTTTAGAGGAAATTTAGGAAAATGCACATTAGGCCCTCAAATAACCCAGTTTTGTTAAGCATCATTTTATTATAATGTCAGTAAGTTGGTGTTGGAAATTAACTTTTGTTTCTATCAATTAGTCTACTGTAAAATTATTTCATTGTACAGTGTTTTGCTGCAGTTCCAACAACTATTCAAAATGTTAAGTGAGGACTTACTATGCATAGTTTCTTTATAAATGGCCAAATCACTTGTCCATGTAGCTATTTTACTTAGAAAGTGCTGGAGCCATTTAAAATGTAGTTATGTCTCTTTTTAAAAAGTTTAATGTAAAATTGGAGAGGTCATTAGCTTTGCCCTAACTGATACTTGGTATGGGTTTGGTTTGGTTTTTTCTATCACTAGAAAATGACACAAAACATGGGCAGCTTGTTACCCGTAGGGTCCTTCTGTAAGGAGAAATCATTGTTAATTCAAATCAGCTGATTTTAATTCAATGAATTTTCAACTTGTTTTTAAATATTTAATAGATCTGTTTTTAAGGCAGTTATTTGAATGTTGTTTGCGTGGAGGAATATAATAATGGAGAAGACTTTACAAGGAAAGATAGAACACTAAAAGCCTCTCCTCTTCATAATTTATAAACTCTTAGTGTCTCAATTATTGTAATGATTACTGAAATTAGCCCACCCTCCCCAACCAGGTCTCATAAGCCACAGTACTTTGTTCCTAGTTCAGATTTTAAAACCCAGGCTATTGAACATCACAGCAAAGCTATGGTAGCTTTTTTAAAAAAAAAATCTATTCTTTCATCAAAATAACTATCAGAGGTATTTTCAGCTTTTAAATATTTCAAACTTGAAATCAGAATGAATGGTGGAAAAGTTGCCAGAATGAGGTTTAAAGCATTTGTAAAGCTGTGTGTGTTCCTTATAGTCAAAGAGATGTTTCATTTACTTTACAAGACAGTGTGGAAAGGTAACCATGATGCAAATAACTTCCTCTCACTCATTACCGAAATAACTAGGTGTTAGATGTTATCAGGAAGATTATATGAAGGCTGAAATAACGACTTTAGCAAAAACTGTTGTACCGATTATACAACCTTTATCTGCAGAGGTGCTGTTAGGGAAAACTAAGATGCTTCTTTTATTTAATTAGATGATGTTTGAAACATGGAAAACAACGCAGAACTGAAAAAGGAATTCTCAGTAAACACAACTAGATGATAGCGTATATAACTTCTTACCGGTAGCTCTTAAATGTTTACAGAATTAAAATATTTTTTCTATTTCAAAAATTGAGGCTTATTTACATTGATTGCTCAGATAATTCAGAATTTTTAACTAAATATCAAAACTACAGTGTCAACCATTCAATTTATAGTTACTTTCAGAGTAGGTTCAGGGTATTTAGATTATTACAGTTTAAATTTTCTGACCAACTTTAAAAACTGTAGAGAATAAAAGCACAATTTGACAAAGTGGATTTATAATTAATTTTTATTAGCTGATTTCATAACCATTTGCATTTTGGCCATGCATATATACTGTGTATCTATACTTATGACTAAATTTTTCATTGGATACAAACATCAGTGTCTCTCTGGCCATCAAAATGATCTTGTTTACAGCAATATTTTTGTGAAACAGTTATTTATTTGTGAGAAAGCTCTCAACTGCATTCACCTTTTAATTTTTGCTTAGAACATATTTTTAACTTAAAGGAAATATAAAGTCATTTCCTTTTGTAATAAGAAGGATATTGCTAAATGCTTCCTTCACCAGACTTTAAGTACTGAGAAGAATATTTGTAAATACATGAAAAGGACTGCAGCCTTTGAAAAAGGAAAATAAAACTTTGGTGCTCCAGTGCAAGGCTGTCTTAAAAATCACAAAGGGAAAGGAAATGATCAGCCTGGATGGTCACTTGAGTAGAAGTACAGTGTTATTGTTAAATTTTTTTTAATTCTTGGTTGGTTTGCATCTTTTTTTTTCATATTATTAATTTTATACCAAAATGTTAAATAATTATATTATTTGAATTTTGCTTATGTCAAAAAATTTGTGTTTTTTTAAAAAAATAAGTCTGATTTACAATAAACAGCTTGAAAATTGTCAGCAGATGTGTATTTTCACAAGGGCTTTTAAACTGCAGTGTGATCACCATTTGCTTATATACGTAAAATAAGCTTGTTCTGTTGAATGTCAGAGAGGCCTCTGGTGCACAATCTTCATCTTCCGTTGTTCGGACTTGCTGCCGTGCCCAGGATAGAATATGTGTCCTCTGCATTATGGAGCCACTTAAAATGCCTCTTTTGTTTGTTAAACGACTTACGTCAGAATGGCTAAGTGAGGGAATTCTAATAGATTATTTAGGAAGGGATAACATAACCTGTAGCATAGGGCTTTAAGACATATTTGAAAAGGTCCTGTTTTCCTATTATTTGATATCATTAACTGAAAGTAGATTCAAATTTAGCCCCAGTCTCCTAATGTCAGGAATGTTCTCAGGTCCTCCCACAGGAATGTTTGGTGCTTCAGTACATTTGTATATAGTATATCCTCATCTGCTTTTCACCTGATTCATGCTCACTTCTTATTACAGCGTATGATTCAATCTGTATATATATATATATATATATATATATATATATATATATTTAAAACTTGGAAGCATCTGAACTGTTTGGTTGTAATAGAGCTTTTTACTTGCAAGGCATGGACGGGGTGTTCGTAGTTGGGACTAAAGTGATGATTACGCGGATGAATTAATACACTTGACCTGGATGGTATATTTCAGTTGAACACCATAACTGCAATGCAAATCAGAGCAGAGAACCCCTGATACGCAGGGTCAGTCATTCTGCTGTAATAAGGAGAGAAATGTCTGGCGTTTCCCTGCAATCGCTGCATGGCGCAGTGAAATAAGCCTCCAAGGATTTCTTGACGTTAACCCTTTTCTCCAGACCTCCAA
The DNA here is from genome assembly GCA_004026585.1 of Noctilio leporinus. Classification (NCBI taxonomy): domain Eukaryota; kingdom Metazoa; phylum Chordata; class Mammalia; order Chiroptera; family Noctilionidae; genus Noctilio; species Noctilio leporinus. Next base: position 35,082 of record PVIW01002709.1, on the reverse strand, counting down.
AATTTACTGCCTCTAGCATCAAATCTCATCTCTTCCTTCCTTCGGCATCCGCTTTAGTTTTATTTTCCCCATTGCCACTATTATCCATTACAAATCTCATTTGTGACCTTGTCTAGAAATTTGCTTCTCTTGCCAGAACACCATTTCTCTTACATCTGTTGAAGTCTTGGAAACCCAACCTGAAGTGTTCTAATAAACATCTCCTGCCCCCCCACACACACTTATTATATATACTTATCACATATTTGCTACTAATTGCTCCATGTGTTTTTTCCAACTAAAATATAAGCCCTGAAGATCGGGACTATGCACAGTGCTATCACTCAGCACTTAAAAATTCTTTTTTAAATATAACATGGTAACATTATTCTGGTTAGCCATCCAAATCTGAAAAGCAGATAAATTACTCAGACCCCTGGGAGTAGGTGGAGGCTCCATTCACCTGCTCCCAGGACCAAACTGAAATTACAACTAAATTATAGAACAACCGTCCAAAATAACCAACTGAAGGTTAGCTGAAGAGAGGCCTGATAACCAAGGATTTACATAAGAAGCAACATTGAGACTGGTAGGAAGGAAGGACAGAGACACAAAAAGGTTGGCCTGCCCCCTGGGTAGAAGCTGAGGTTCCGAAGAACGGATATCACAGCTGTGCGGGGTTTCCCCCGAGAAGCATGAAATCTAAACCCCAAGCCAGGCTCTGCAGCCCAGAGTACCAGAACTGGGAAAGGTGCCCACGTACCCTCTGGTTATGAAGAGCAGCAGGGTTTCTCTCTGCCAAGGAGAGGCAGGAGTCTGCTAGAGACAGACAGCCTCTTAATGGTTCTCAGCCCTGGGGTCTGGTGAAGGGAAGACGTAGCAAACTAGAGTTGTTAGGAGAACTGGGTTTGTGGCTCCATGGTGAGAGCTGAAGGGTCAGCTACCAGTAGACCTGTGCTGAATAACTCTTCTATCACAGATGCCACCTTCACTGGGTGGAGCACTCCCCTTTGTGCTGCATCAGCCTGTGGGAAAGAAATAGCCACCCCTCCGAGCCCCGTCTTGCCCCATCATGTGCAGCTTATGCCTGCTGATGAGTGCAGCTAGAGCTCCTGCAGTGACTGAGCCTAACAGGCAGCAGGCAGACAAAGGCAGGTGCAGGTGGACCTCAGGGTACTTTGGGACATTTGCTGACCATCCTCCAAGACTGGTGCTCATACAGCTGGCCTTGGTGTGCAGCTTGGTTCTTCCTGGGCACACCCAGGCCCACCACTGGCCACCGCAAACTGGATCTCTGATAGCTCCAAACAGGTTACCCAGGGCCACTCACAGGTAATGTCCGACATTAGTCTGCACCACAATCCTTCCAAAGAGGCCCCAGAACAAACATACCCAGAGGCCAGCTTCAGCCAACAGAGCAAGATCCAATAAGCCTCACAAATGGGACTTCCAAAGAAAGCTCTCAGCAGGCACCATGCCCCTAATGAGGCAAACTCCAATTCATGCACAGCAGATCGCACACTGTGGTCAGGGTTGAGCCTCACAGTCAACCAGCCTGAGGGTTGATCCCACACACAAATGGGCCAATAACAATCAAGATTTAATTACAACAGGAGGGTTCATGTAAGGGTTCATGTAACATGCCCAAGGGACATTCCCAGAGCACCCAGCTAAGGTGATCAAGGAACCCCACAGGACACCTACTACATAAGGCCACCCTACCAAGACTGGGAGTCAGAGCAAATCTACCTAGTACAGAGCAACAAACATAAAGAGGCAGCCTAAATAGAAAGCAAAGAAAGAGGACCAAATGAAAAAATAGCAGAACAGTCCAGAAAAAGAACTAAATGAAATGGAGGATAGCCATCTATCAGATACAGAGTTCAAAGTAATGATTAAAAGGCTGCTCAACAACATTAAAAAAAAAAAAAAAAAAAAGGGCATAGGAACTATAAAAACGGATCAGTCAGAAATGAAAAATACAATATTTGAAAAGAATACATGAGGGAATCAACAGTAGGTTGGATTAAAGCAGAGGATCGAATCAACAATTTGGGAAATAAGGTAAAAAAATAAACACCCAATCAGAGCAGCAAAAAAGAAAAATAGCTTTAAAAAAAGTGAGAATAAGCCCTGGCTAGTGACACAGTGGATAAGGTGCTGGCCTGCAAACCTAAAGGTCACTGGTTTAATTCCCAGCCAGGGCACATAACCAGGTTGCAAGCCAGGTCTCCAACCAGGTCTGTAGCTGGAGGCAGGTGAAAGACAACCATACATTGATGTCTCTCTCCTTCTCTGCCTCTCTCCTTACCCCTCATTCTAAAAAAAATAAAATCTTAAAAAAATTTTTTTATTTTAAGTGAGACTAGTTTAAGGTTCCTTTGGGACAACATGAAGCATAACAATATCAGCATCATAGGAGTACCAAAAGAGGAGAGAGAAACAGGGATCAAGGACCTATTTGAAAGAAATAATGACCAAAGCTTCCTTATACTGGTGAAGGAAAAGACACTTAAGTCCAGGAATCGCAGAAAGCCTCAAAAAAGATGAATCCAAAGAGGCCTACACCAAGACATAATTAAGATGGCAGACTAAAGACAAAGAGAGAATTTTTTTTTTAAAGATTTTATTTATTGTTTTTCAGAGAGAGGGGAAGGGAGATGGGCAGAGAGGGAGAGAAATATCAATGTATGGTTGCCTTTCACCTGCTTCCAGCTATGGATCTGGCTGGAGACCTAGCTTGCAACCTGATTATGTTGCCCTGGCTGGGAATTGAACCATCAACCTTTGGGAAAGAGAGAATCTTAAAAGCCATAAGAGAGCAACAGTTAGTGTTCTACAAGAGTGTTCCCATTAAGGCTGTCAGCTGATTTCTCAACAACAACATTTTGGGCCAGAAGGGATTGGCATGAAATGTTCAAAGTGATGAAAAGCAAGGATCTACAACCAATACTCCTTTACCCAGCAAGGCTATCATTTAAAATTGAAGGAGAACTAAAGAGCTTCTCAGATAAGAAAAAGCTAAAGTTTGTTAGCAACGAACAACTATTATGAGAAATGTTAAAGGGCCAATAAGAAGGAGAAGGAGAAGAAAAAACAAGAACATAATTAAAAGAATAAAATGGCATTAAATGAATACATACTTATCAATAATCACTTTAAATGTAAATGGCTTAAATGCTCCCATCAAAAGACGAATGGTAGATGAATGGATAAGAAAACAAGACCCAGGTATATGCTGTCTACAAAAGACTCACCTTACAATGAAAGATGCACACAGACTAAAAGTACAGGGATGAAAAAATGTATTTCATGTAAGTGGAAAGGAAGAAAAATTAGGATAGCAGACTTATATCTGACAAAATAGGACTTTAAAACAAAAACCATATTGAGACAAAGTACACTACATAATAAAAAGGGAGCAATCCAATAAGAGGATATAACCCTTGTAAACATCATGCACCCAACACAGGAGCGCCTAAGTATGTAAAGCAAATCTAGATAGGCATAAAGGGAGAGTTGACAGTAATAGAGTCATAGCTGGGGTTTTAACACCTTTTTGAAATCAATGGCTAGATCTTCCAGACAGAAAATCAACAAGGACACACCAGCCTTCAATGACACACTAGATGAGATGGATTTAACTGATATCTTCAGAGCATTTAATCCTAAAGAAGCAAAATATACATTCTTTTCAAGTGCACAACGGAACATTTTCTAGGATGGACCACATGTAAGAACACAAAACAAGTCTCAGTAAATTTAGGAAGAATTAAATCATATCAAGCATGTTCTCTGACCATAAAGGTATGAAAGCAGAAATCAACCACAAGAAAAAAGGTGAATAACACGAAAGACATGGAGGCTACATAACATGTTACTAAACAATGAATTGGTTAACAAGGAATAAATCAAATGATACATTAAAACAAATGAAAATGAGACTACAACAAGCCAACATCTATGGCACAAGGAGAAAACGGTCCTAGGAGAACTTCAGAGCATTACAGACCTACCTCATGAAACAAGAAAAATATCAAATAAACAATCTACATTCACATATAAAGCACCTTAAAAAGAATAAGAAACAAAGCTCAGAGTGAGTAGAAAGAAGAATAAAAGTTATAGCAGGAATAAATGAAATGGAGTCTAAAAAATAATACAAAAGATCAATAAAACCAAGAGGTGATTTTTTGAAAAGATACATAAGATTGACACACTTTTAATCAGGCTCATCAAGAAAAAAAGAGAAAAGCCAAATAAATAAAATCAAAGATAAAAGAGGAGATAAAAAATAAATCTTGATTCCCTAGCCAGGGCACATAACCAGGTTGCAAACCAGGTCTCCAGTCAGGTCTGTGGCTGTAGGCAGGTGAAACGCAACCATACATTGATGTCTCTCTCCCTCTCTGCCTCTCTCCCTTCCCCTCTTTCTAAAAATGATGAAATAAAAATCTTTAAAAAAAAAGTGAATTAGTCAGAATAAAGTAAAGATCATTTACATTAAAAAAAATAAAAATAAAAATAAAATAAATCTTAATCTTAACCACCAGACCACATCCTCCTTTATGGGTCTCCGAGAGTGCTTTTCTTGTGACACTGAAAGGACCCCGCTCTGGCAACACTCTCTTTTGCTGAGTCCACTAGCTGTTTTTGCTTTTTCCCACTGTTCTTTTGCAAGAACATAAAGGTATTCCTTAACTGCTGTAACCTTTCCTTTGTATTTCTCATTAGAAGAATGATTTAATGGTCTACTATAAATTCATACAATAATTTATCAACTAACTTAAAGGACCATTCAACTCAGACTTTATAATTATAAGAATTATAAAAGGTGGATAATTCTAAAAGTAAAATTACAATGAGAAAAGTAGGTAGGGTTGTAGCAACAGTCAGAAAAGTTCCAAAAGATATACCAGCACTTGAGAAAAGCAATAGAACACCTTGCCAAATACTGCTTTTCAGAGACAGCCCAACTGAACACAATTTTCAGGTGTGCTGAATTTGGCCATTTACTATAACTCAAAGACACATTACAATCAGTAAGAGCCTACATGTTTCTTTGATTATACCTTAAAGTGAAAGACTATAAAGTAGTATAATTAAATTAATATTGGCTTTAATGAAGGAGCAAGTTCCTAACGATGTGTATTCATTGATTGTACAGGCCTTTTTAAAAGGCCTGCTAAGAGCCATAAATGATAGACCCTGAGAATTAAAACAACTCATAGATTAGTAAGTCAGGAAGGGTGCGTGTGAACAATGTGACGGGGATTCCAAACACAGAGATTTGTTTTTTTAAATGAATTTCCCCTTCTGCTTTTGGTCTTTACCACTCAACTGCAGAGCATTCCCGTGCATTGTAAACACCTTTCTAGCACTAAATTTGTATAAATTGTATCTTCTGGGAACCTATTGCCTTCAAATGCCTTTAAATCAATAATTCAAGTAATATCAGCAATAGTTTTCATTTACTCTCTCCTTAATAATTCATTTTTTTAAACACTGAGCATCTTTGGAAACTTTGATAAGATTTCATGTTCAGCTCTTGCTTGTTGTTTTTATGAGATCCATGAGTTTTGTTCTCGGGTATGTGAGCGTGCAGAATAAATATTTGACTTTATCTGGGAAAGACAGGTGATGAGATTTAAACCAGAGGATACTCTACCCTGTCCTCCCCACCCCCGCAAGGAGTTAAAATGACTTCTACCAAGGGGTCTGCGCTCTCACCTGCGAGGGGGAAGATTTTCAGGACTCTCACGCTGCTCCAGCCCAGGGTTCTCCCCATCATGACTGCTTTCAAGTACTTCTTCAATCTGAAGTAAAAGAAATTTTGATAAGATAGTCCATTTCATTTGTGGGGGAATTCTAAATCTCTATCTTTCTTTTCTTCAATTTCTTTGTTTGCTATTTTTTTATTTTGAATTCTCCAGATTGAGTATCATATCTGGTTTCTCATGTTTCTTCCTTGGGTTTTCCCCAACTATTCTGTGGATCTGTTACTGCTGGCCCTCCCGGCTTCCTTCAGGAGCGGCAGGAACTCATTCTGAAAAGCAGGTTTCTTTTTCCTTAATGATGGGCTATTAACATTGCTCTCCTCCCTTTCCCCTGAGGATTCACAAGAGATTCAGAGTTTGAGCTAAAAAGCTAAAGAGATCTTTTGACAAAATACATTTTTTTTTCTCTTCTGGGTCAAAAAATCAAGGTCCAGAGTTGTAACCTGCGCAAGGCTAGAGGTAGAGGTGACGTAAGTCTCTAAGTCTTGTGTTCAACTTTCACAGGCTTATAATCATGTGTCACCTCCTAAAGCAGCTGGTTCCTTAGGAAGAGCACAGTGGCCAGTGGCTTGAAGCCAGCTGGGGGTCCAACTCCCTGCTCTGGGATGACGTGCCAGCTCTGAGACCTTGGACAAGCTCCCTGAGCTGCTCTGCCTTGATTTCCTCCCCTTGAACACGGACTCCATGGCACTACCTACTACAGTAAGGTGGTGGCTTTTTTTCCAGAACAATACCAGCGTTCAATTCTCAAAATGAGGCAAGACCCCTTCTCAGTTTGCTCTCAAGAAAGTATCATTTTAAGCAGAAAGTGAATTTGTATAACATCAAATAGCAAAGAGAGTATGATCAAAGTATTAAAACAATGAACAAGTAAATAGATAATTAGCCAGGATTTGAGTTTTTCCAGCCTGACAGGTTCTGTTTAAATGAGTTATTTTACATTCTCACAAAAGGGAGGGTAGCTTTAATAGGGCCCTCTTGTAAAAGATTTGTTATGGAAAATTTAATGAATAAACATAAAGATTCCTTGTAAATTAGAGCTGGAAGTTGACAAGTGAGCTTTCCCCAGACTAAGGAACTGATGAGCAACTCTCATCAGTTCTGGTGAGGGTGAGATGCTTTTCTCACCCTCACTGTCTATTGACAGTTTAAGAAGACAGTCCTCTCCCCAAAGCATTCAAGGCCAACTTTATTATCCACAATGCTAAGGACGGCAACTGAAAAGTGTTCAGTGGCTGAAGAAAATCGTGATTCTTCTGTCTTTCATAGATGTCTTCCTGAATCTGGTATCATATTCAGAAAGTAAGCTAACAAGTAAAGGAGTATTTGGGACACTCATTTTTTTGCTAATTCAACTCTAAAATACAAGCGGAATCTTATATTCCAATATGCCAAGTTTATATATATATATATATATATATATATATATATATATATATCACACACACACATATTATATATTAATAGATACTTATTCCTTTAGTTGAACATCCTCTACACACAAAATAGAGGGTTAAAGTTTTTTTTTTTTTACAAACATTTTTTTTTGTTTTGTTTTTTAATTTTTTTTTAAAGATTTTATTTCACTATTTTTAGAAAGAGGGGAAGGGAGAGAGGCAGAGAGGGAGCGAGACATCAATGTATGGGTTGCTTTTCACCTGCCTCCAGCTACAGACCTGACTGGAGACCTGGTTTGCAACCTCATTATGTGCCCTGGCTGGGGAATCGAACCTGCGACCTTTGGGTTCGCAGGCCGGCGCCTTATCCACTGTGCTACCAGTCAGGGCACTGTGCTACCAGTCAGGGCTAAAGTTTTTTGAGTGGAAAGGAATTTAAGTCTTAAGAGATTTTGAGTCCTGCTAAGGCCCCTGATGGCTGTGGCCAGATGGAAAAAAGCTATTTTTTCTTTTTAAATAGGATATTTCAGAACCTGAATTTTTAGTTTCCTCTATTACATATATTTTACCAGAGACTAGAATATATATATATATATATGTGTGTGTGTGTGTGTGTGTGTGTGTGTATTATATATAATTTCATCCTCACCTGAGGACATGTTTCCATTGATTATTACAGAGAGAGACAGAGAGTGAGAAAGAGAAACAGACAGTGATGTGAGAGGGAAACATTTGTTGCTTCCCATGTGCACCAACCAGGGATCGAACCCTCAACCTAGGCACATGCCCTGAGCAGGAATCAAACTGGCAATCTGCAGTGCATGAAACAATGCTCCAACCAACTGAACCACATGGCCAGGGATAGAATATATTTTTTATTTTAGTTAATCCAGAAATAAGTACCAATCCCTGGATTCAAACCAATCTAGTTATTTTTACCACAAGACAGCCCTTTGTCCACATTTCCTAGTTAATGTTGAACTAATTACTAGGGCAGTTAATGAATGCTACTTTGCATCCTTTTCTAGTTCCTCCTCTGTGACATTATTGAAATGTGAACACCCACTTATCCATCTTTGGATCCTAAACATGTAATACAGGGTCTTCAGATAGATTAACCAGTTATTAACAAAACTTCCTCTCAGTGTGAAACTTGCTACTGCTGATGAAATGAGTTGTCCTCTTTCCAACACTACTGATCTACTGTTAGTGTGGTGGATTGTACAGTCTCTTATTTCAGGACAACCTAGTGATGGAAAAATAACCATGACTAAGGGTATAGGTGTGAACTTCGTCATCTTTTACCATAAATGATGACACTCCTCTAATTAATAGACTTTGTCATGCATGGGATGTCCTCATGGGCTTCCTGAAATGCCTGGGCATGGACTTGGTTGTATCAACCTGTGTTCCTGTGACCACATGTCAAACAGTTGGTGTCAGGGTAGAGGACAAGTCCTCTGCCAACCATTTGATGGAATAAAACACAGGTACAATTGAAGTATGATGGGGAGAGTCCACAGCAAATTGGAGGAGTGCTTTAAGAAAAACCTGCAGTGAGGGTGTTAGCTCACCTTAGGCATACCTTGAAGATATTGCAGGTTTGGTTCCAGACTACGGCAATAAATTGAGTATCAAAATAAAGCAAGTCATAATTTTTTTGCTGGTGAAGTGTCTTGGCTTCCATTAAAAAAAAAAAAGGAACATCTGTGAAGTACAATAAAATGGGGTGTGCCTGTATACTCAAGTTTTGCTAAGGGTTACACAGATCAGTTGTGTCCTAGTGCAGTGACTTTCAAATTTTAGCCATACCCACAAGAAAAACATCATAACACACACACACACATTGTATGATCTATAATAAAAAAATATATTGTACTTTGTCATTATCCCAATTATGGCACAGAACTTCAAATTTCCTAAATGATAAGGGCAATAAAGATGTCTAGATTGTCATAAGAAACCCTTTTAACCACACCTGAGTTTATGTTAACGAGGTGATTTTTGGAAAGGACTTACTAAGGAGAGAGTCTGGTAACCAAGGAAAACAACCACATAATTAGAGGGCTGAAACTTGCTGGTGCTCACCTCCCCACCCTCACAGGGAAGGGAGAGAGGTTGGAGATAGAGTTTGATCACCAATGGCCAATGGTTTAATCAATCATGCCTATGCAATGAAGCCTTCACGGTGACTTGGGATGATCCGACCCTGGGTGGTGGGCACACAATGCAATGTACAGATCATGCATCATAGAAATGTACGTTTGAAACCTATATGATCCTATTAACCAACGTCTACTTCAATAAATTTAATAACAAAAACAGGGAGAGGGTGGGAGGAAATGGAAGAGGGTATGGGAGGAAATGGTAATGGAAAAACATACCATAAAAAATAAACTATAAAACAACAACAAAGCAAACAACAACAAAAAACAAAACTAAATAAAACAAGGAGAGCTTCCCAGCTGGTGAACATGTGCAGACTGGGGGAGGGCCGCTGGCTCAGAGAGCACGGAAGTTCTGTACGTACGTCTTCCCCGTACCCTGCCCTATGCATCTCTTTCATCTGGCAGTTCCTAAATTATATTTTTAAATAATAAACTGGTAATCCTATAAAATGCTGCTCCGAGTTCTATGAGCTGCTCTAGCTAATTAACCTAATCCAGGGATGAGGTCCTGGGAACCTCTGATCTCTAGCTGATTAGACAGAAGCCAGTGACAACCTGGACTTCTGACTGGTATGAAAAAGGATGAGGGAGTCATAGGATTGGGCCTTGAGCCAGTGGGCTCTGATGCTGTCTCCATGTAGACAGTGTTACAATTGGGTTAACTGCTTGGTACTGTTGGGGAAACCACATACACACACACACACACACGACAAATGTACAAATCTAGGAGGCAAAAACTCAACAAAGTGTTTATTTGGGAATCAGAAACTGCAATTTAGGAAGAACAGGTTCAGGAAGAAGCCCAAATAGTGTCCCCAGCCCTCTGCAGGAGAGGGGCTCAGGGTTTTTATAGGAAAAGGGAAGTTTATAGGAAAAATGAAGTTGTATTCAGGAAGAATTAACTGGTGCTAGATGAGATAAGGTTAGGCTGTTCTTCATAAGGTGGCTTGAATTTGGTCATCAGGCAAAAGACTAGATTTTTGCTTCATTGATTGGTTAGCGACTTCATCGTTGGCAAAGTTCAATTTCATCAGTCCTTACAAACAAACAGGACATTCTCCTCTTACTGACTTCTTGAAATGTTGGCAGTTAGGTCCAGTTTAAAGATAAAGAAAAGATGTGCAGGGCAGGTCCTCTGAAATGGCTACTCTGGCTCTATTTTAATATGGCTCCACTCATGCCATATTTCACACACATACAATTGATATGATTCACTATGTTTTTAAATTATACTATTAATTAGTTAAGTAATCTAAGACTCCAAAATGTATTACTACATCTGGCCCTAGGGGATATTTGTATTTGGACTTTGTATTACTTGGTAAATTCTGGCTTAGCTTGATTCACTTGAGCTCACCATCTCCCCTGTTGGTACCGGAGAACTCTGTATTTCATCGCTCTCCACTCAGGACTCAAGTACAATGTGACCATCAGCTTGCACCAAGATGAATCAACCCCAACCCTCCCAGGCGGGTAAGAGAGATTCAGTAGTTTGTTACATAACAAGGTCAGGTTCCAAATTCTGCTCTTCTAACACTAAATCAGTGTTGTTTTTCATTTTTCCCTTTTCCACACAAAGTTGTATTGACTGGATTTACAGATATGGAAAGATATTTAAAGGAAAAGGGACCTGACAAACAAGCTACTTGCCCCTGGGTTCATTATGTGGCGTCCCAGTGTGGGCACCGGGCAGGCAGTGTCCCTCCGCAGAGGACCAGTGAATGCTCCAAGTCCGAGCAGGGACAGAGGGCCGCACATTCGGCACAGTCGTCACATAACTCAAATTGAGGTCAATACGACATCAAAATTAGCTATGCGATACATTTTTAAAATATTTCCTGTGAAGTAGATGAAATATTTCAGCATCTGGAAATAAACTTAAGCTCGAAGTTGGACAAATTGGTGTTAACATAAATTGTCTTATGATAAATCAAGACTAAACGAGAGGTAAGTGAATTTTACTTTTTTAGCAATGTTGATTAGCCTAGAGTCCACTAAAACCCTTTTTAAAATAAGACAACTTGCCCTACTCTTAACTACTGGCTAATACGATAGTACTATGTATGCAAACTGTTGTGTTTTTTTTTTTTTTTTTCACTTTATTTTTTATTGTTTACACTATTACAAATGTCCCCATCCATCCCCTTTGCCCACCTCCATCATCCCTCCCCACCTCGTTCATTCTGGCCATCACCACACTGCTGTCTGTGTCTACGGGCTATGCATATATGTTCTTTGGCTCATCCCTTCACCTTCTTTCATCTGGTCCCCTCTCATCCTTCCCTCTGACAGCGGTCAGTCTGTTCCATGTATCCATGCCTCTAGTCTATTTTGTTCGTCAGTTTATTTTGTTCATTAGGTTCCACATGTGAGTGAGATCAGATAGTATTTGTCTTTCTCTGGCTGACTTATTTCACTTAGCATAATTTTTTCCAGGTACACCCACACTGTCTCAAAGGGTAAAATTTTTCTTCTTTTTTATGGCTGTGTAGTATCCCATTGTGTAAATGTACCACAGAATTTTTTATTCACTCATCTATTGATGGCACTTGGGCTGTTTCCAGATCTTGGCTATTGTAAATAACGCTGCTATGAACATAGGGGACATACATTCTTTCAAACTGGTGTTCAGGATTATTAGGATATATTCCCAGAAGCGGGATTGCTGAGTCATAAAGCAGTTCCATTTTGTTTATTTAATGTATTACATTTATTGATCTGTAGATATTTTACCAACCTTGCAATCCTGGAATGAATCCCACTGTTCATGATGTATGATTTTTTTTACTGTATTGCTGGATTCAGTTTGCTAATATTTTGTTGAGGATTTTAGCATCTACGATCATTAGAGATACTGGCATATAATTTTTTTTCTTTGTAGTGTCCTTATCTGATTTTGTAATGAGGATAATACTGGTTTCATAAAAAGAGCTTGGAAGTCTTCCCTCCTTTTGAATATTTTGGAATAGTTTGAGAAGGATAAGTGTTCTTCTTTGAATGTTCAGTGAAATTCACCCATGAAGCCATCCTGTTCAGGACTTCTGTTTGTTTGGAATCTTTTTTATTACTGTTTTAATTTCATTAGTTATAACTGGCCTATTCATGTTTTCTGATTGTATGCTTCCAGGAATTTACCTATTTCACCCAGGTTGTCCAATTTCTTGGCATAAAGTTGTTCATAAAATGTTTTTTACTATCCTTCATATTTCTGTGGAATCATTGTTACTTCTCTTTCATTCCTGATTTTATTTATATGGGTTCTCTCTCTTTTTAGCTTTATGAGTTTGTCTATTTAAAGTTTCCTCAATCCTGTTTCTCCTTTTAATGAACCAGCTCTTGGTTTTATTGGTCGTTTGTGTTGTTCTTTCAGGCTCTATATCATTTATTTCTGCTCTAATCATTATTACTTCCTTTTTTTTACTTACTCGGGGCTTTATTGGTTGTTATTTTTCTAGGTCTTTTAGGTGTAGAGTGGTATTTGAGATTGTTCTTGCTTCCTGAGGGAGGCCTGTAATGCTATGAACTTCCTTCCCAGGACTATTTTTGCTGTGTCCCACAGATTTCATGTTATTCTGAGTTCATTTTTATTTGTTTACTGTTAATTTTTTTATTTTTCTTGATCTCAGCGAATATAACCTATTTGCTGTTTAATAACATGCTATTTAGCTTCCATGTGTCTGAATGTCTTTGAGGGGTTTTTTTGAGTTTTTTTAATTGTAATTTATTTCTAGTTTCATGTCTTTGTGATCTAAGAAGATACCTGATATGATTTCAATCATCTTGTCATTCATTTATTTTTAAATGCTGGTGAACCCACCAAACTGAGTTCACTATCACCACTGTGACCTGTAACTTAAACACCCTAGAGAATAAAAGAACACAAACTAGGTGTGAGAAGCAGGCTTGGGTGGGAAATCCCTGGCTTCTTTTTTATATAATGTGGCCTTGGCAGACTTCTCTGTACCTCAGTTTCCTACCCATAAAATAAGGCCAATTACATGTATATCAGAGGGTTGTTGTGGTGATGAGGGATAATGTATTAAAATGCTTAGCACAAAGAAAAGGCTCAATAAATACCATTTATGGTTGGCTCTTTAATATTACTTTGTGGGTATGATGCATGTAAAGCAGCCAGCAAAGTGACCTTCAGCAATTGCTGAGCAATTCCTCCCTGCTTATGTATAATATAGGCCCCATATTTCTCAGTACTGGGAGATATTGCTCAAGTCAGCCGTCTTCCTGGACATTCATTTCCTCCTGTGTTAAATGAGGGAGATGTGTGATTTGGCTGTGAACTGTCCTCTCCTACTAAAACACCAATGTAGGTGTTATAGCTTCTGATTTTGGGATGAAAGCTATTTTGCAGCCAAAGTGCTTTGGAGGAAAGAAGATTAAGCTTCTAAAAACGCTAGGAGGAAAACAGCATAGTCAAATAAACACTTTTCTTAAGTACTAGTCCTTTTATGGATATAATGGAACAAGAAAACTGACCACAGACCAATCCTCCCATTGCTGCTGTATCTCTTTGTTGGGGTTCCTTATGAGCCTTGTAGATATAAAAGGATGGTCTTTGAAGTAGAGCAACAAGCTCCTTGTGAAACCAGATTGGTTCTCATGAGTCACCCTGACTTGGAGTTGTCCTTACGGCACCTTAAAGGAGGGATGTTCTCAGCCAGCTGGCGCATTAAAAAGGAATGAACCCATAAACTACTCTGTTTGGAGGCCAATCAGGTGGAAGACCACCTTCCTGTTTATGATCATTTTATTCTGAAGACAAAGGGTGGCAGGGAAGGCAGGTAGGTTGGCAAGTGCTCTGGGCCCAGCATCGTTCCCTGAACCTCCACCCCAGCCTCCTTCCCATTCAAAGTGATACCAACCCTCACACAGGTCCTCTAGGATCACCTTTCCCATAGCTTCCTATGTCTTCTCAACAAACATATAATCTCATTTTTTGGTTTCTCCTATATTTGAAGAAAGACATGTTTCAAAATTGAGAAAACAGGCTAAGGGTCTAGCATGAAGAAATTTTGTAAAAAAAAAAAAAAAAGTTTATTTCTCTGAAGATTATATCTTTTTAAAAGTATTAATCTACTTTTTAAAAGTACCTACATTCTTGAATAGCTAATTTTCAATTGGTTATTACAATTATTCTCTTCCTTAAAGGAGAGATAGCAACACTTAAAGTGAATCAAATTAGTCTTCCTTAAAGTTACATGACTTCATTTTATGATTTTAGGGAGGCTTGTGTGGGAGGCAGTTAGACAAGAGCAAAGACAATGTGTCAGGTACAGAAGGTCACTGGAGAGAAAAGCTCCAGGTGCCCAAGCAACAAGCAAAATTGGGAAAACAATGACCCCCAGGGTGACCTTTCCTTCCCTAGCATATTGCTGGTCATGAAGTTCAGACCCTCTCCTGACCATCCCTCCGCAGGCATGTTGGGTAGTCATACAGGTTAGATGCCCTTAGAAAGGGGCTGAAGAACGGCCCTTAAGCATTAAACCCTCAAGACAATGAGGGCTGACCTGCATCAGATACACTGAGGCCTCTGTTGTATTTCAGGTCCAGGACCAGGAAAGCAGTAAAAGCAAGCAAGGGGCACCAAGGCTGACATCAGGACTAACTGCAATGACTCATGGCCCTCTGCCCTGGTGCTGACCAATCAGTAGACACCATGGCCCTGAAAGGACACACCTGGAAAGGTGATGAATATTCTATTGGGATCCTCCTCTGAGGCCTCCAGATAAATACCCTCCAGCTGGAGGACCCAGAGTGGCTCTTCCTAAAGCACAGGTGGCAAACACAAGGCCCTCCACCTTGTTTTATCTGCCGGTACCTTGTTTCTACCCAGCTCGCTTAACTGTTAAGGAGTAGTTACGTTTATACAGTCCTAAAATTACATCCAGCCCTTTGAAGGCAACAGCAAGGCTGATGGAGCCCCTGGTGAAAATCAGTTTGACACCCCTGCTCTAAGGAGCACACAGTACCTTTCCCCAGCCTCTCCCCAGGCACGCTTCCCTGGCCTCTCTTTCTCCTAAGCTCCAAGGACCCTTCTCTTGCCTCTGTAACTTGTTTCCTGAGACCATTTCTTCTGTAGCTCACTTCTTATGCCTCTGTGACTGTCTAAATAAACTTTCTCTTATAGTTTGAATATTGGCTCTGAATTCTTTCTTAGCCAGAACTCAAGAACTGAAGTTGCTGCCCTGAGTCCTATGGCTTGGTGAGTTGAGCCCAGTCCCACAGACCACAAGGTTATTAGTTCGATTCCCAGTCAGGGTACATGCCTGGGTGGCAAGCCAGGTCCCTAGTTGGGGGTATGCAAGAGGCAACTGATGCATGTATTTCTTGCACATTGATATTTCTTCCCCTCCCTTTTTCCCTCCCACTGTCTAAAAATAAAGAAAGAAAGAAAAATTCTATTAAAAAAAAAAAAACTAAGGTGGTTAGACCAACATCTGATCTGTCTCTATTGGTCTAACACCTGGTGCCATTGCTCATCACTGATGCTTGGAAAGCAATTTCAGTTCCAACTCTTTCAAAGAGATGGTATCTGATCATTTAAGATGAAAGTATTATTTATTATATTATCACACATCTTAAAAGGAAAAGATGTTGGAACCTCATTTGAGAAAAGATAAGGCACATAAAGGATTGAACTATTTAAAGGACAAAAATGTGATCATTCCAAAAAGGATTTAAGGTCAAGCATTTTCTGCAATTGTAAATTATGAAAACCTGAGAAAATAAATAAAGCAGTATGACAGGATGAATCACTGAAAAATTATAGAATGGTGGGGTGCAGGCAAGGCTAGTGGTCTATCTTCCTAGCTTTCTCAAACCATTCCCAGAATAGCCTATGTTCCTTCAGACATCTGAGACTGTATCCTTCCCCTTCCTGGAATGTCCTTTGTCTTATCCACATTTCAAAGTTGTATTGATTCTTTAAAGTTAAGTTCATATGTCACCTCTTTAAAAAATTACAAATATGATTATGAACTGACTTTAAATTTTTAAGATTTTATTTATTATTTTTAGAGAGAGGGGAAGGGAGAGAGGCAGAGAAGAAGAGAGACATCAATGTATGGTTGCCTTTCACCTGCCTCTAGCTACAGACCTGGCTCACAACCTGGTTATGGGCCCTGGCTGGGAATAGAACCAGTGACCTTTGGGTTCACAGGCTAGTGCCAGAACTGTTGAACTGACCCTTAATATGTTATATTCCCTTTTTCTGATATATGTCATTTTGTTTTATAATTATTGGAAATATGTGATTTCCCTCATGAAACTTGTTTCCTGACTTTAGGCCCCATATTAGAATTATTTCCATATGACCTAGAGCACTGTTCTGTTTTATATTAAATTGAGCTGAATAAGCTACCTAAAATGGACCTATCAAATATTTCAGTCACATCAGCTTTTTACTGGTCAAAGAGCAAAGTCAACAGTGGTCTTACTATTATTTTCTCTTTTTAGCTCCTACAGTAAAAATACGCTCCCCAGATTAATATAATCACATCCTCATGGCTGTGAATTTTGGATTCTATCTTAGCCTAAGAGATTTATGTTCATCTCAATGAATTCACCTTTATCCCAGTCCTCATGACCAATGAATATAGCTTGTAGGCCAATGTGACCAAAGTGTGATCCTTGTACCAACTGCATTCTTGCCACCAAATGTGCAAGTTAAAATTCGATTCCTGGACCCCACCCCAGCCCTTCTGAATCAGTCTCTGATGAGGGGCCTAAGTATCCGCCTTCTCAGGGCTGCACTGCATCAGAAAGTTTGAGAATCTTCCTTCTAGAAATTCTTCAGAGAGCTTGATTGGGGGCTGCCTGAAGAATTTGCTGGATTCCCTGAATCTATTAGCTCTAAGAAGGACTACACTCCAAACATCATAGAAGGTGAACACTGCAATGTACTTTGAGTCCACACAGTTCTCTCACTGAGAATTAGAAATATAAATGAAAACTTGTGGGAGTCAAAGGAATGAGAAAGTAAGGATCTGAATTTGGCCCTAATCTGTTATCATTTGGCAAAAAGGTACATGTTTGAGACCAGGAAGAGCTATTCAATGTAAGACCTGAATCGGACCTTCTTCAGCCCTTTCCATCTTTTACACAGAACAGTCTATCTATACACATTGAACTATGACAGAAAACTAGAACTATTAAGAATCTGCTCAATGTTAGTCATCATGCAAGTTGCTTTCCATATGTTTCTCATTTAATAAACCACCTATGAGATTACTTTTTTTTAAAAAAATTTTATTTATTTATTTTTAGAAAGAGAAAGGGAGGGAGTACGAGAGGGGAAGAAACAATGGGTGGTCGCCTCCTGCTTGCCCCCAACCTGGGACCTGGCCTGCAACCCAGGCATGTGCCCTGGCTGGGAATCAAACCAGCGATCCTTTGGTTCATAGGCTGGCACTCGGTCCACTGAACCACACCAGCCAGGGCAAGAGATTACTTTTTTTAATCCCATTTTGCAGAAAGGGAAATTTAGAATATGAGAGATTAAGCAAACTGCTACTTAAGTAGATTAAGTATATAACCAGGTAGATGGGGTAAATTAGATAAGGAAACTGCTGTTGAGTAAATGGCTAGTTTCAAATCCCAATTCCACCATTTACTACTTGTATGACTCTTGGAGAAGCCCACTTGACTTCTCAGTGTCTCACCAGCATCAGGGGTAAAACCGGCCACCCCCCATCTTCCTCCCACGGTGCTGAGGACCTGCTATAAAATCAGGTCCCTGCAGCGCAACGTCCAGGCCTTAGTCCACGTCAGCAACCGTTCCTTCGTCTCTCTGTTCCCTTCCAACCTGGCTTTTTTTGTTTTTGTAAATGTTTATGAAGGAGCCTGTCTGCTCAGAAGCCTGCAAGGCCTCTGCTACTCTAACTCACTGGAAAGGGGCCCAGGAACACCATGTGTTAGCATCACAGCCACAGCTCTTCCTCATCCCGAAGGTTCACTGAGGAAAAAGGAATTTTCATCAGCCTCTGGCTTCTTCCCAGCTCCAGCACCCGTGAGTCATACTTTCGGCTTCCAGCTGGCAAAGGGAAAGACTGGAAATACCACCTCGCTACTGCCAGCAACCCCAGTGAACCCCCCTTTCCAGACCTGTCAGGAAGCCCAGTGCAAGGCTAACAGTCTCAGCAACATTGTCACATTTAGTTTGCCAAGTCCCTGCGAGTGAATCTGATGATGATAGAAGCTTATCTTGATTTTTTCCTGGTAGTATCTATAATTCTAGTGGCAATTATAAGTGGTTTTGGTTTAGAGCTTTTTTTTTTTTATTCTGAGCATTTAGTCTTAAGGACAAGGAGGGGCACTCATCACAATGTTATGATTCCCTCTCCTAGACTGGTTGTAGTTCCTTTTCATCTTTGAGCTCTAATCCAAAAGCCAAAAAGATGTCAGAATTGTCACCTGGGGTGTGACACATGTTGGCTCCATCTTAAACGTCTGTCTTGGGCAGCGGCCACATCACACAAGCAGCACTGAATGTTCTTCATGTTAGTCAACTTCTTTGTCCCCCTTTTAATAACCTATGCATTAGATAGGGCAGGGTCTCAAGATCTGGACCAGTCTTACAAAATGCTATTCTTGCCAAATGCCAAAATGCAGCAAAAGATTTTACAGACTAGCTATGAAGAGTATGAGTCTGGTAAAAATGCACCCAGCAACCAGGTAAGCGTAGCCAACCGCAAAGAGGAAAGCAACGCGTAATTGACGGAATAGAATACATACACAATGTATATGTATGTGTGTAAATAGAATACATACACAATGTATGTATGTAAATAGAATACATACACAATGGCTAAACCACCCATCAGGGGAGACAGAGCTTTGCATTTGAACACCCTGTCTCCTTTACTTGCTATACGTGTAAGCACATAAAACTACCTTGCAGCAACCGTTTCTTGTTCTTGAATGGAACACCCCAATTTGGTGAACCCCTGGAGTTCATTAACAAATTTGGCAACTCAGATGGACCTCTCCTAAGTGACTCCATCTCGGCCTGGTGTGGACGCTTAGCAAGGCAGTCAGCAGCAGCTTACTCACTAGTGTCTCCAGGGGATGGTGGATTTGCTCTGCGGGAGACCCCCTTGTGGTGCTGACCCTGGAACGGCTACCCAGCCTGCCTCAACAGTGAGGCAGAGTAGCCATCTGAGCCTGTTTTGTTCAGCACTCTGGAAGGGGGTGGGTAGGTCAGCCCCTCTTTCTCTTGAATGAGTGTTTCTATGCTCATTTTGGGTATAGGATCCTTGGAAATGTAGTTTCAGTTCTGGAGTGCTGGTTTCTGTTTGATCAGGCAGGAACTGTCTCCAGGACAGCTCAGGATGGGTTCAGGGCCCAACCAAGGCCCCGGAGGGTTGAGGGATACCTGAGGGGTCGGATGATGGTCTCTGGTCAGGTGTCTAACTCTGGTTTCTTTGTGCGTTTGCCTTGTTTGTCTAACATGTAAATGTGAAACTCAGATTCGATCCCTGAATGCAGCTGCTTGGAGTACATTCTTCAGAACTGGATAAAAAGAGCTCAGTTCATTTGACTTAAAGAAATTCAACGCTTACTTCAATGATGAAGTATAACCAATGTATTAATGGTGGGAAGCTGCCTGTCATCCAAGGAAGCGTTGCTCCAGACTGAGAGCCTACTCTGGGTTGGGAGGCATTGTTTTCTAAGTGCAGCTTCTTTGCTTCCTAGGGTTTCAGCACATACTAACCACAGGTAAACTTCTCCCCTGCAACTCCTGCCCTGCTTCCATCCAAGGTGTGCACTTTCTGGCGCACCTGCAGCCAGAATGGACCTCATGATGGGAAATGAGAATGGCACCCCAGCAGTTCCCTCAACCACGAGGAGGTTCCCATCAGGCCACACCCCCTTCACTAAGGAGGACTAGCAAGTGAGCTCATGGCTCCTAGAGGAGGTGATCTGGGACAAGGCAGACTGAGTGACAAAGATTCCGCTGTGGGGCTTGGGGGCCAGTCTGTGGCTTATGGCATAAAAATAGATGCTTGGGGTTAAAGGGAAAGAATTACTGGTTTTACCTACAAGCTGTGTGAATAGGACTCCCGCTGCTTCTCTTCCTCTGAAGGATAAGGAAAAAATTACAAACCACATCTCTTCAAAGGGATGTCATCCACATAAAGAAATGTTCTATTAGCAGGAGTGATTTCAGAAAGTTTAGCAAAGGTGTGGTAACAGAGGCCAAATATCCTAGGAATATTGACAACTAAATAAAACTAAGGTTATATGATTGAATTGGTACCAGAAAAGGAGAGAAAAGTCTGCTATAATTTAAAAATGCAGTTTAAGTCAGCTTCACTGGACTTGCAAAATGAAAGAGGTAGAATCAACCACATGTATGTAATTCTGAGTAACAGAAACTAAAAGGGCTTCCTTTTGGGAAGAAGGTGGAAATGACATGGGGAAATGACTGGCTTTCTGTAAGAGTTTAGAATGGTCTTAATTAATTTATGGGTTCCCTGTCCACTCATCAGCAAGGATAGTTTTGAGATCATTGGCTCTGGGCAGGTGTGGTCATGTATTCCCTTGTGTCAGAGCCCAATCAAGTTCAGAAGCCCCTGAGACCTCAGCTTCTTTTATGAGCAAAAACCCATCAACTCCCCTTCTCTCCTCCAAAGCTGTGGGTTGGCTGGGGTGGGGACGGGTTGAGGTGAGGGAGCTTGCTCTCTGTATCCATAGGCAAGATGGGGTGCTTTAGGCTGTGTCCCCTCCTTGGGGAGTGGCCCCCACTCAGCCTGGCACAAGACCTTGTGGCCCTGGGAGCCTGCTCACTGGCAGTGGAATGGGCGGACCTGGGGGCTTGCCCTGCTGGGGAAGCAGCAAGGTGGAGCTGCCCAGGGTCTTGTCACAGCCAGAGGCAAGCATAGAAGTTTAGGAACACAATGCTGCACTGCTAAGACGTGAGCTGGAAGGGAGACAGGTGCAGGGAGGCCATACCACCCAGAACCTTCCTTTTTGCAGAATGGACCTAAACGGGGACAGGTGAGCCTAGCTGTTAAACCAGGCATCCTGGGCCTGTCCTCTGCTTCCTACAATCCCACCTGCCTGTGACAGGGCTGAAGAGCCTTGAGGAGGCCTTCTCAGCCTGTCTTCTCTGGGAGTCCAGAAGCCAGAGGGTAGAGCCAAGACCTGCAGTCAGTGGTGGCTGCTAGTTCGAGCACTTGTGGCCAGGGAGAAGGGGTGAGGCCTGGCGGTGCCTGGTACGAGGGCCCCCCCCCCATGGCATTGCTGGCTTTCCTTAGTTCTTCCCCCTGTTTCATTACAACACGTGCCTACACCTTCTTCCTGTGTTTACTCTCACTCCTGAGCTCCTAAGGTTTCCAAAACTGGGGACAAGTGGTGGAGGAAGCTACAGTCTGTGAAAGATGAAAACTGTGGGTTATGTAGACCTCAGACGATTGGCTCATGTCAAGGCTCATCCTAGTCCCTCCTGTGCCGTAGGTTTAGAGGACACAGAGCTTGCAAGTGAGTGATGCTTTCTCTATGTATGCTGATTTTCAGAAGCGCTTCAGGCTCCGAACTGCAGCTATGCAGCTGGCTAACTAGGGGGTGATGTCTAAGGGTGTTTCAACACAAAGGGCCTTGCGTGGGCTTGAGAGCAGATGGCAGAGGAGAGAGTCAAGACTTCCTCTTCAGCTGCCCTCCCTCTGTTGCCAAAGTGCTGAGGTCAGAGGCAGCTCTTCACTCAGCCACACAGAAAGCATCACTGTGCTTGAGAAGTCGTGAACACCCAACTGGTTATGGCGTAGAAATGTCA
Organism: Noctilio leporinus; assembly: GCA_004026585.1. Lineage (NCBI taxonomy): Eukaryota > Metazoa > Chordata > Mammalia > Chiroptera > Noctilionidae > Noctilio > Noctilio leporinus. The sequence goes on along the minus strand of PVIW01002709.1, from coordinate 12,974 downwards.
CATCTTGCATCCCTTCCCACTCTGGGATTGCCGTGCTTCATCCACTGAGCCTGTTCTTTCTACATAATCACTTTCTGCTCAGGTGCTGCCTGCCCTTCAAAGTCCTGGAGAGACCTAGCAGTCAATAAGTGATTCCTGAATAAAAATCATTGCTTGGTGCCCTGGATCCTACGGGAAGAAGACTCAAATATGATAGCCCCACCCCACTCCCCTTCTCTCCTTTGCGGGAATCAATTCTGAGAGGCTTAGTACAGCTCTTTGTCCTTAGGGAGGCTTGTCACTCTGGTTCATCTTCTTATTAGATCCTCACCAGAGTGTAAGTTTATGAGTAGTAAGTTCTTGGTCTCCTTGACTTTTCCCCAACTTCTGCCTCACCTCTGAGAGCAATGTTCTCTTTATGCACTCCTGTCCTTAGGAATCCCAGAAACTAGGGGACCCCGAGACTTTCATAAGTCAGGCAGCCAGAGAATTTCATTGCTGTAACTCAAAGATGTACTCCACCCACATTCACCAGGAAGCAGGTGCAGAACTATGACTCCCATCCCTGTTATCTCAACAATGAGGAGTGAAAGGATTATTAGATAGAACAGAGGTCTCGAGGTTTGGGCCAGTCTTACTAAATGCTCTTCTTGCTAAATGTTAAAATGCAGCACAGCATCTTGCAGGCCAGCTGTAAATAGGATGAGCCTGACAAGAACTCAGCCAGGGAAAAATAGCCAACTGCAAAGAAATCAACATGCAACTGACTAAACATATATATACATATATACATACACGCACATACACACACATACATATATAGGCAATTGGCTAAACCACCCTTCAGGGGAGACAACCCTTTGCATATGAATTCCAAGCCTCCTTTACTTGCTACAAATAAACAAAACTACTTTGCCACAACCACAGTCTTATTTCTCAATAAACACCCCAAGCTGCAAGCCCTGTGGGATCAGCAATATATATACCATGCAGACATGAATCTAAACCCTTTTTCTATCCTACCTTCTTCTTACTGGCTTTCTTATATACTTTGGAATTATGATTTCCCTAGTTATACTACTCACCTCGGGAAATACTTTTTGCATTTATTGATCCTAAATCGATTTTCTAACCTAGAATTTGGGGATTTAATGCATAAATCTCCATTCTTCCTACCCATGTTATTCATGACTGTATGGGTTTTTTCCTGCTCACACTGCTTCTCCATAGCCTTGGTCTTTAGAAGTTTCTATTTTGTTTTTTAGTTTATTTTGTTCATTAGATTCCATGTATACCAGTAAGTGAAATCATATGGTAATTGTCTTTCTCTGACTGACTTATTTCACTAAGCATAAAATTCTTCAGGTTCATCTATGCTGTTGCAAAAGGTAAGATTCCTTCCTTTTTTTTTTTTTTTTTCCTTTCCTTTAGAAAAAAATATCCTTAGCCCTGGTTGGTGGCTTAGTGGATGAGGCGCTGGCCTGGGAACCCAGGGGTTGCTGGTTTGATTCCCCAGCCAGGGCACATAACCAGGTTGCAGGCCAGGTCTCCAGCCGGGTCCATAGCTGGAGGCAGGTGAAAAAGGAAACCATACATTGATATCTCTCTCCCTCTCTCCCTTCCCCTCTCTCTAAAAATAATAAATAAAATCTTTAAAAAAAATATCTTTGTCCAAGGGCATTTTTTCATTGCTCTTAGAGAGACAGGAAGGGGGAGAGAGAAGCATCTATGTGAGAAAGAAACACTGATTGGTTGCCTCCTGAACACACCTGGCCTGGGGATCAACCCAAAGACTAGGTGTTAGTTCTTTGAGTAACTAAAATGTGGTAAAATTCACCTCTGAAACTATCTGGTCCAAATCTTTAGTTTGTTGGAAGGTTTTTTTGTTTTTATTACTGCTTCAATTTCAGTATTTGTAATCTGTCTGTTCATGTTCTCTGATCTTTCTGGTTTAGTTTTGGGAGATTGTATGTTTCTAGGAGTTTACTCATTTCATCCAGATTGTCTCATCTGTTGGCATATAATTGTTCAAAATATTTTTTTACAATCCCTAATATCTCTGTGGAGACAGCTGTTGTTTCTTCTTCATTTCTGATTTTATTTATTTGGGTCCTCTCTGTTTTTTCCCTGATAAGTCTGGTTCAAGGTCTATCAACCTTGTTTATCCTTTCAAAGAATTAGCTCGTGGTTTCATTGATCTTTTGTATTGATTTTTTAGACTATATTTTATTTAGCTCTGCTCTGATCTTTATTATTTTCTTTCTTCTGCTCCCTTTAGGCTTTGTTGTTGCCATCCTAGTGTCTGTAAGTATAATGTTAGGTTGTTAATATGAGATTTTCCTTATTTCTTAAAGGTAGGACTAAAATGCTGAGAATTTCCCTCTTAGGACTGCTTTCTCTGTGTCCCATAGGTTTTGTGTTGTTGTGTTCTCATTTTCATTTATTTTGGTGTATCTTGTTGAATTTTTCCCTGAATCTCACTGTTATCCATTCATTGTTTACCAACATGTTATGTAATACCCTCTATGCCTTTGTGCGTTTTTCAGTTTTGTTTTGTTTTTTTCTTGTGACTAATTCCTAGTCTCATACCATTATGGTCAGAGAAGATGCTTGATATAATTTCATTCTTCTTAACTTTATTAAGACTTATTTTGTGTCCAGATATGGTCTATCCAGAAAATGTTCCATCTGGGCTTGAAAACTGTGTATTTTGCTGCTTTTGGTTGACGTGTTCTGAAGATATCAATGAAATCCATCTGACCCACTGTGTCATTGAAGGCCACATTTCCTTGTTTACTTTTTGTCTGGGAGATCTAACCATTGATTTCAATGGGGTGTTAAATTCCCCTACTATGACTGCATTTCTGTCAATCTATCCCTTTATGTCTGTCAAGATGTGCTTTACATATTTAGGTGCTCTTATGTTGGGTACATAAGTGTTAACAAGGATTATATCTTCTTGTTGGATTGCTCCTTATTTCACTATGGTAGCATCCTTCTTAACCTCTTACTATAGCCTTTATTTTAAAGTGTGGCTTTTTTCCCTCTCCATTTGCATGAAATTCTTTTTTTCCATCCCTTTACTTTAAGTTTGTGTGTAACTTTCATTCTGAGGTGGGTCTCTTGTAGACTATATATATATATATATATATATATATATATATATATATATATGTCTTGTTTTCTTATCCATTCAGGTACCCTATGTGTACCTGAATTTTATTGGAGCACTTAAACCATTTATAAGTTTTTAAAATCCTTACCTGAGAATATGTTTATTGGCTTTACAGAGAGAGGAAGGAGGAGAGAGAGAGAGAGAGAGAGAGAGAGAGAGAGAGAAACACTGATGTGAGAAACATTGATTGGTTGCCTTCTGTTTGCACCTCCAACCAGGGCTTGAACCCACAACCTAACTACTGCCCTGACTGGGAATCTAACTTGTCAACTTTTGGTATAAAGGACAATGTTCCAACCATCTAAGCTACCTGGCCAGGGCTAAGCCATTTACATTTAAAGTGATCATTGATAGGTACATATTTACTGCCATTTTATTCTTTTAACTAGGTTCCTCTGGGGGTTTTGTTTGTTTGTTTTCTTCTTCTTAAAGCAGGCCCTTAACATTTCTTGTAATGCCTATTTGGTGGTAACAAATTCCCTTAGCTTTCTTTTCTGTCTGGGAAGCTCTTTATTTCTCTTCCAATGTAAATGATAGCCTTGCTAGGTAAAGGAGTATTGGTTGTAGGTCCTTGCTTTTGTTCACTTTGAATATTTCATGCCAATCCCTTCTGGCCTGCTCAGTTTAAAAACACCTTTCCTTTTTCAATGTCACTTAAATGATCCCACAGACTTCATGGAGGTCAAGTCTGGTGAAGTTTAATTTCATTTGCCCATTTTCAAAATTACTGATGTTTAAAGGTTAACCAAGGCTTATAAAATTGCAGACTGTTTCCTAACTCTGAACGACAGGGTGGTGCAATTCCTCCAACCAGAAGGGATTCTGAAATGGCACCAACAATGTCCTAATTTGCCCCGAATACTGCAGGATAACTAAGCAAATTACAGAAGAAGGCAGCGTTCTTTCTCTAAGAAAAGTCTGGTGGGAGCTAGGTTTTACAGTGTTTCTCACTCCAAGAAAAAAAGTCTAAGATTGGCTTTTCCGTCCAATTCCTTAATGGTCAGCAGAGTCCCCATGGGGAGCTACATCCCAACCCATGAGGAACTGATGCTGGATTCAAACTGGTGCTGAAATGCATGCACCTGAGCCCATGGTCTGCTGGCTGCTAGTTTCAGGAACATTCATTCAGCCAGACAGTTTTCAGTGAAGCAGGGCCAAGGGGGCCTTTCAGTGGTTGCTATGCAGCGGCATACATTTACGACTCATTTTAGTTTGGTTTTTAAATGTAATGTTACTTTACAGTTATACAGTGCTTGGCAATTTCCAACATTTCATTTGATGCTCCAAACAGCTTGAGGAGGTAGTGATTGTTAACCCCATTTTCACAGAGGAGGAACTGAGGTTTAGAGAGGATACATGGCTTAAATATCCATCTGCCTGATTCCAAAGCTTATGCTCTTTTTCTTTCTAACTTTTATTTTGAAATAATTATAGATTCACATGAGGTTATAAGGAAATATACAGAGAAGTCCTGTGTGCCCTTGCCCCAGCCTCCAATGTTAACATCTTACACAAATAGAGTGTAATGTTAAAATCAAGAAAATGACATTGGTAGAGTCCATAGAGCTTCCTCAGAGCTCACCAGTTACACATACATGTTCTGTGTGTGTGTGTAGCTCATATGCAACTTTTTCATGTGCTTGTAATACATAGACTATATATACTGTTCTACCAATTTTAAATATGAAGTCAGATTATAGGAATGAATGACTTCCTTCAATAAAACATTATCTACCAAACTGTATTACCAAACAGTTTTTCATATCTAGTTGCAATCAAGAAGAAAGAAAAGAAAGAAATCCTATAAACTTCAGTTTTGGGGGGCACTACGTTGTGCTACATGCCTTTATGGGAATATTTTCTGGAGTTGATGATAGTTATGAAACAGGGAAACTAGATTTATTGATAGCAGCAATAGTTTCTCATGTCAGAAACCTGTATCCGTAAAAGAAAAGTGATCTTACCTTGCCTTCAAATTCAATCTTGTCATTTTCCTTTCCCAGGGAGTTCAAATCTGTCTCCACATAAGATGTTTTTTGAAGAGGAGCTAAAGAAACAAAGAAAACCTGCCATTAATTTGGTGATTTGGCTGATAAACAACTCTTAGCCTGACTTGAACAAATTGCTGTACTGTGTTGAGGCAGTAGATGAACAAAGCTAAACTGAGTTGCTGTTGTGATTTCTGAGGTGGTAGGTGAACTTGGAGGTGAAGGAGAGATGCAAAAGTAAAATACAGCCCTGGCTGGTGGCACAGTGGATAAGGTGCTGGCCTGCGAACTCAAAGGTCACTGGTTCAATTCCCCAGTCAGGGCTCTAACCTGGTTGCAAGCCAGGTCTCCAGCCAGATCATTAGCTGGAGGCAGGTGAAAGGCAATCATGTATTGATGCTTCTCCCCTTTTCTTCCTCCCTCCCTGCCATTCTCTCTGAAAATAATGAATTAAAAAATAAATAAATAAAAGGGAAAAAAATTAAGTAAAATAGAGTCCTTGACCCCAGGTACTTGACATTTGGTCTACAGAGATAAAACTCATACCTAGTACCACGGGAAACATCTAACCTCAACAAACCTGCAAATGTAATTTAAAAACAATAGCATCCATCATTCTGACTTTTAAGGCCCAGCTAAAGGATCACTGTCTTTACGAAGTCTTCCTTGATTTTCAAACTACCAATTCTTTTACGCACTGCTGCTTGGGCATTTATCATATGTACTGTATTTGATGGTATTTTTGGATTAGAAGACCAGATTCTGAGTATCACATACTATTGAATGTATTTTTTTCCATTATATAGGTTATTAATTTGTGATTACAGAAAATTTGAATAATGCTAAAAGCTTACTACTTAAATGCAACAATTTGGCATATTTCCTTACAATCTTCTTTGAAATGCTCTCTCTCTCTCTCTCTCTCTCTCTTTCTCCCTCTCCATATACACACACACACACCATACTATGATTACATACATGCCTCAGTCAGAAGGAATTGTTGCTAACCTGATGATCTAGCAGTTGGATTCCAGAACAGATGGCATCACACATATTATTGGATAATATGACTGTGGCCGAGTTAGGAGAGAACTGGGCCTTCTTGCCACTGCCCTCTTCTCTCTGTCACTTGTTTCCCTGCTCCCCTTCCTACCACTTCTCAGACATGTGGGAGATAACCTTTGTCCAGGCTCCATGGCCACTGGTAGTAGATTGGGACTTACTGAGAGGGCTGCACTGAGGGTAATGATTACAAGGCTAATAAGTAAGTGGTACTTTGAGTTCTTATTTGTCATTGTCACCATCCTTGTATATACAGTTCTCTTGGGAAACTCACAGGATATATGTGATTAACCTGAGACAGGATTTTGAGCATTTTTAGGTCCCGTGGCCAAAATGCCATCCATTTAATGCCATCAATATATATATCACCCTGATGGCGTTGATGGAAGTTGACCATCGAACTTTTAGAAGCCTGGCGACCTTCAGATTCTATGAGCCAACAGGAAGCAGCTTGCGCTTTCTATGGGCTTTTCATGGAGGCTATGTTGAAATACGTAGCAAAGTGCATGTTTGCTGCACCAGGTAATATGACCACTGAAACTACTCTACAATAATAGATAACCTTCTGGGCTCCTTGCTTTCTGCAGGATCTCTGTAAGCTGAGTGATTCCAGGTATAATAATTGGATACTAAAAACGCACTCACTGTAGTTGGCAATACTCATGACGGAGAAGTACCAGCCCTTAACACTGTTAAGTACAATGACAAAACCAAAGGCATGGATGTGGGAACCATGCTGCCATCATTCCAGCCTTGCTCTTTCATGTATGAGATGCACATTACAGAGAAATCCCTGTGCCTTAGCTTCTTCAGCTGGAAAATGGGGAATAATAAGTAGGCCTATAGGATCAGGTGGCTATGAGGCTTTAATAAGTTAATATGTACAAAGTGTTTATATCATGGTAACAGTACATTTTAGCTGTTAGTATAGCCTCATGGCATTAAAAATAATTTTTTTTCACATTCCTTCTTTAACTTCAGGAAGGTTAAATGTTTTACCCAAGACACCTAGCTAACAAGAGTCAGAGCTGACATTTCAGCTCCCATCTCTAAGTTCTCTGCCCACATTCCTTACACAGTTCAATATAATAGTTTATCTTGGCACAGATTCAGTTACTAAGGAATCAGGTAGATGCATTTGAAAATCCAGTTAGTGACCGGTCTGAGTCCACACTCAGTGGTTACGCTCCAAAACCAAAGTATAGGATTGTTCTGCAAAATGAACAAGTTGCTTGACCACAGTCAACAATACATGTTCAGGCACGACAAAAATCAGTTTACCCTAGGAGGGCCATTACCTATTATGAGATTGTGTGCTTGAAAAGCTGAGAAACAATCCATCATTCCTGTCACATTTACCTGTAACAAACATACATCCCTTAAAACAGGAGGGAGGCAAAGTCACAGAAGTAAACAGAATTTAATTTTGGGAAAGAGCCCTAGAGGAGAGACCAGGAGACTCAAGTTTTGTTTTCTGCCATCCAAGAAGGCTGTCTCCATGACTGTAAGTATTTGTATGCATGTGTGGTATGTGCCCATAAGTGTGTCTGAGTGTGCACGCATGTGTGCATGGATGCACATAGAGATATTTAGGGAAGAAATGCACCAAACTATTATCAAGGCTTCTAAAAACTGGAATGTGTGATAAGAGACAAGGGACAGCAGGTTGTACTAAATAGAGAATTATCAAAAGGCCCCATAACTTTCAGATAAATAACAACTGAAAGAATTTGTTGCAAACAGCTGCATAGCAAGGAAGGCTAAAGAAAGTTTTTTAGCCTGAAGTGAAATGACCCAAGATGCTAATTCAGATAAAGGAATAAGAAACTCTGAAAATGGTGCAGAAAATGGTAAATACAAAAGAGTACATATTTTCTTTTTCCTTCCTTTCTCTTCATTTCTTTAAAAGATATATGATTGTTTAAAGTAAAAATTATAACACAATATGGGGGGGGTAATATATGTAGATACAAGATTTATGATAAGGATGGGGATATGTAGAAATATACTGTTGTAGATTTCCTATATTTTTCATAAAGTGCTACAATATTAACTCAAAGTAGATTTCAGTAAATTAAGGATGTAAACAATAATCCCCAAGAGAAACATATGGGGAAAAATAATGCATAGAGCTATGTATGCTAAAAAGTCAATAGAGGAATTAAAAAGGAAGACAAAAAAGAAATTTGCTAACCCAAAAGAAGGCAGGAAAAGAAGAACAGAGAAATTTTTTAAAAATATGAGACAAGTAGACAACAAATAACAAAATATTAACTCTAAATCCAACTGTGTCCTTAATTACATGCTATATAAATGGACTAAACACTCCAATTAGAGGGCAGAGCTTAACAGAATGTATTAAAAAGACAAGACCCACCTATATGCAGCCTACAAAAAAAATACTTTAAAAAGAAAAAATTAAATAGAAGAACGAAAACAGCATCTCATTCAAACACTAAGCATAAGAAGCTTGGAAAGGCTGTATTAATATCAGACAAAAGAGACTTTAAGACAAAGAGTTCTACAGAAGATGAAGTGGGGAGGAGGGATATTTTATAATTATAAAAGGGCCAGTATGTCTGGAAGATATTACAAGTATGAATAGACATCTGCTTAATAACGCAGTTTCAAAATACTTGGAGCAACAAATCTATACATCATGTCCAAGAGCGGTTTCTCCCAAAATGCATGATTGTTTTAACATTGGAAAGTAAGTCACTCCAATCCACTGTATTAACAACAACAACAACAAAAAAGCAGGAGGAAACTATATGATTATCTTAATATACAGCACCAAAAAAAATCTGAAAATTCAACCATCATTTATGATGAAAACTCTCATCAAACTGGAACACCATCAGTCTATAAAAAACTGACTAACATCATACTTCAAAGTAAAACATGAACTCTTTCCCTTAATACTAGGAAAAGATAGGGAGGTCTGCCTTTTCACTTCTACTCAACATTGTACCGGAGGTCCCGGCCATTAGAATAAGACATGGGAAAAAAGGCCTAGAGATTGAAACAGAAGAGGTAACACTGTCCCTATTCATAAATTATATAATTGTATTTCCATTTAGAAATATATACCTATTGATAGTTATATATGGTAATGCTATTTACTATAGGGGTAAAAAATAAAACATGAGATGTTTAAGAACTTTACACTAAAAACTGCTATATTGCCAAGAGAAATTAAATAAATGGAGAGTTATAATTGTTACAAATTGGAAGACTTAATATTGGTATGATAACAATTCTCCCCAAAGTGATCTATGTGCAGTCTGAACATAATCCCAGCAGGAATTGAAAGGTGATTCTAAAATTTATATGGAAATGAAAAGGACCTAAAATAGCCAAAACAATCTTTAAAAAGAATGAAGTTGGAAGATTTATACTGATCTCAAGGCTTAGTAGTAAACTAATCAAGACCATGAGGGACTGGTATAAGCACTTACTTATTTTTAAAAAAATCTTTTCAAAGAACCAATATGACCACTTCATTGCTAATAGAATCTTTTAAAGGCCCTTAATAGAGCCTATTTTACACTAATGTTACATGTGCATGTATATTATTCTTCTGCTAGACTGTGAGCTTCTCCTTGCATCCAACATTTTATCAAACTTTTATGTCTCCAATGCCTGTACTATTTTATAAGCTGTAGTTGGTTTTAAATAATATCATCAAAACAACAATTATTTATCTTCAACAGCCACAGCTCTAACCTTACGGCGGGCAACGATAAAACGTAAAGCTACAAAGCTATCTTCCCCAAACAACCTACCCAAGACAGAGGGCTGGCTGGTTTTCGGTGACGCCCATTTTGGGGAAGACTCCGGATGCGGGGCCACAGGTTGCACTGGGCGAGTCTGTCTGGCTGCCAGTTTTATCAGACTCATTTGCCTCTTGTGAAATATTTCCTGTACATCGCTCAGCTTCTGCAGGACTTTCTGGGCTTTGGCCTGCAGGAACAAAAGCATATTATTGGATCACTCAGCACAGAGCCTGAGGGTGTGACACATTCCCTTTCTCCCACCTGCCCCCCTCCCCCCACCCCCAGTCTCCCTTAGGTGACTCTTCTCTGGGCATCCATATGCAAGTTATCCCATGTCTCCCCTGCACCGGAGTTGTGTTTCTAGGGTTCTGTATCTCCCGCTTGCTTGACGATGATTGTACCCCTTTCATTACTCTATCCCCAGTGCCTGTACACTGCCTAGCACAGGGGAGTGCTTGGTTAAATGTTCACTAAGCCATGTCCATTAATGGTAGAAAAGGATGCCATAGATCATGGATAAAGGACCTTAGGCCAACTTGCAAACCAGGAGAATTTCAAAATAAGGAATGTACTTAGCAGAAAGGCCCTGTTGGAGAAAAAGAGCTTAAGTGCTCCAGGAGAAAGAGTTGACTAAATTCTGAAACAGGATCAAAGAAACCACAGCACCTACTATAGAAAAGACACCCATTTAAATGCTATTCAGGGTGACTCTGTATGTAAGTTGAAGTAAACTGAAGAAATGCCAGGGGAGAGGTGAAGCTCACAGACAGTCCCATAACTGACTGAGAATAAGAAACAAGATCTGAATGTATCTGAGTTTCAACAAGGCCTTGCCTCCAACATAGCACCCTTGTAGCTCTGGAGGGGCAGGGACTCTGGGGAGCCTTTTCTTAGTTGTGCCGACTCTGACATCTGTCTTGTGGATTTTTTTATCCTCACCCAAGGACATTTTTTCATTGCTTTTAGAGAGAGAAAGGGAAAGGGAGAGGGAAGCGTTGACTGGTTGCCTCGTGTATGCGCCCAGACCAAGGAGTATAGGCATCCAGACCTGGGGATGGAACCCACAACCTTTTGGTTACAGCTTGATGCTCAGCCAATAGAGCCAAATCCACCAGGGCTGTCTCACAGATGCTTTTAACCACCAAGAAAGGGACCCAGAGTTAGAAGAGCTGAAGCACCATGGGCGATGCAGGGTGCTTTGAAGATGCCTGATACTGAAAGTACAGGCTCAGCATACACCCGGGGGTGGGGGTGAGGTGCCACATTTTGCAACTAGAAAAGTAAATTTGTCTTTCTTATGCCAGGCCAACTTCTGAGGGAAGGAGACAATATCTGAGGTAGAACTGGAGTGTCAGGTATAGGAAAACTCTACCCCTACAGCCGGAGGTCCCTGTCAGGGCTGCCCGACGTCTGCACCAGATCTGGGGCTCAGCTCACTCTGTGGGGGACTTGAGTGCAGACCTGCACTGTCCATGGAATAACTACCAGCCATAGGAGGCTGCCCAGCACCTGAAATGTGGTCTGAACTGAGCTGCACTAGCAGTGTCACCTACACGCTGGCTTTTGAAGACTTAGCATGTAAAAAGAACATAAAATACCTCAACAATTTTTGATAGCCATTTCATGTTGAAATATCTTGGACAGAGGTTAAATAAAACATTATTGAGATGGACGTCACTTGCTTCTTTTTACTTTTTAAAATGTGTATACTAGAAAATCTTATTAGCTCACATGTGACATGTACCGTGTTTCCTTCTTTCTTTCTTTTTTTAAAGGTTTTATTTACTTTGAGAGAGAGGGGAAGGAAGGAAGAAAGAAAGGGAGAAAAACATCAACGTGTGGCTGCCTCTCCTCCATCCCCAACCAGGAACCCAGCCCACAACCCAGGCATGTGCCCTGACTGGGAACTGAACAGGTGACCCTTTGGTTCGCAGGCTGGCCGGGGTACTCAAGCTACTGAGCCACACAGCCAGAGCACTTGCACTATATTTCTACTGGATGGCATTGGTCTAGACCCGGGGCTGGCAAACTTTTTGTAAAGGTCCAAACGCTAAAACGTTCAGGCTTTGCAGCCCATCTGGTCCCTGTGACAACCACTGCACTCTGCCCTTGTGGCATACCAGCAGTCATAGATAATAGATAATCACACCTGAATGAGTGTGGCTATGTTCTGATAACACTCTACAGTAAGTACAAAAAGAGATGGCAAGCAGCCTTGGCCCACAGGCTACAATACTTTGCTAATCATTATTCTAAATTAAGTTCAGGGTCTGTGTTCAAAGAGTCTCTTCAAAGAATGTGCTCCTGGCCTCAGAAAGCACAATTGTACAGTGCACTTGAGGTTCTGATAACACAGCGGGGGGTGGGGGTGGGGGGGGGTGGTCCAAGTCCCAAAAGAAATCAAATTCCTTTGCGGCAGGGTGATGGCAATGCCAGGCTTGAAGGTGGTAAGAACTCATGACCAGCCACCGCTACCCTGCCCATCTGGCCCAGCGATGAGTTTGAGGAAACTGAGTTAACTGTTTGTTGCACAAGATAAGAAATCTGCAAGAGAGGCTGGCTGAAAAAGCAAAGGGATTAAGCAAAACAGAAACAAAAACAAGCCTAGCAGACAGACAACAGTGTGGTGATTACCAGAAGGAAATAGGGGTGGGGAGTCTGGAGAGGGTAAAGGCGGGTAACAATGGTGATGGAAAGAGACATGCATTTTGGTGGTGGGCACACAATGCAATATGTAAATGATGCATTGTAGAATTGTGCACCTGAAACCTATTTAATTTAATTAACCCATGTCACTCAGCCCAATAAATTAAAGAACAAGGTCAGTGCTACCTGCTAGGCAGAGCCCAGCGGCTCACCATTTGGAGTGGGCAGGCCTGAAATCATCTTCACCCTTTTGTATCTATCCCAAGGTCCCAGAGTGAATCCTGCACCTGGTTCTCTGAATTACATGGAGGCATTCAGAAGTAACCCTAAACTGCTAAACTCAGACTG